>JAWWEV010000011.1:23486958-23579809 GCA_035583235.1 Hafferia zeledoni
GCCATGATCTAGTAAATGGACTAGAGTTGGACCAGGGTTGGACTCGATGATCTCTGAGGTCTTTTCCAACCCAATCGATTCTATGATTCTAAAGTGAACCTGTGGCTCATTGCATGCAAAATACAATATGAAAACAACACCGTTTAAAGGGTCAAATGGAGACACTCAAAAATAAGGGTGCCAGAATGGTTACACCTCTAAGCTCTGCAATATGTTCTGCCATGGCCTTTAGCTATGTGTGTTTGGGTGCATTCACCATCTGCTTCAGCTGGGGCGTAAAATGCCAGGGCTTACACGCTGGGGTGCTATTCAACATTCTGGTTTAACCTTGTTCTTTCCAGTAAGGCCCCAAACACTGCCTTGTTCTCTGTACTTTCACCAAGCCCAGCTATGAAGGCAGAACAATTAATTTGTATTTATTTTTTTTTAACTGGCACTTCAAAGCATCACAGAATTTATTTCCTCAACAAAGCTGCACCCTTCCAAATGCTCATCCACGTTGCCTTTTTTTTACCATTAAAAACAAACAAAACCTCGAGAAGATGTCCTTCCCTCTCCTTATTCTTGCACATATTGAATCACTTTGGCTGAAACTTACCAAAAAATAAAAAAAGAGAGCTGTAAGCAGTAAGACTTACCTTGGAAGGAAAATAACCCTGACTGGAAAATCAATCTAGTGGTTCCAGTTTGGCAAAATCATAAGAAATTGTGAAGAAAAGAGTCCTGCATGAGAAGCATGAGGCAAGCATTTATCCCCAAGGCTGTTAAAGAGTGAGTTCAGTGCTAAGTGTGTGTGGAGAGGGAATTCCTCAAAGCAAAGGAAGATCTTCATTACCTGAGAGATACAGGCGTAACAAAAACCTCTGAATGGCAGTAATTCAGATGAGATGAGATACTTCTTTTTTTAACCACCAGGGAAGTAGATAGGAGAGCAGCCCATTCAGGGATGTGCTATAATTTCCATTTCTCGAAGCCTTAGAATCCCAAGCAGACATACATCCAAAAATACATTGGTTCCAACAGCTGCTGGGAGAGCAGTGCCAGACTCTCCCAGTGCAGTGGCCAGAGCTGTGTAGGATGGTGGGCTACAGAATTCCTTCTGTCCCACAGTGAACACACTGAATAACCACGACTGTCTTGTCAAGAGCACGAGATTTTTTTGTTCTGAAAACTATGGCTACTGCGTTTTTTTGAGTAGGCAGACATCTTTTAACTTCTCCCCCCCCTCCCCTTTTAGTATGAACACCAATCCACTCCTTTTACTGGGAGTGATGCCATAACAGTGGCTGATCCACCCAGGACATGGGTGCAGCAGAGATTGCCTCCTGAGCCTTCAGAACAGCTATAGTGAGTATCAGCTTAGTTCATGCTTAAAGTGTGTACTCAAAACTCACTGGCTCCCCAAAATTTAGTCCATGTCTCTGGAATCACAGATAGACACAAAGCAGTTATACTGCAAAGCCTCATGGTATCCAACAGTCCCTGCTCTAGTACTAACCTAAGCAGAAGACCAAAAACTTGCAATCTGTTTTTCAGTTTGATAACCATCATTTGTGCCTCTTTTAGCTTCCTTTAGCTGGAGTTCAGCACTGTCTCTGATATTTTACTTTTGTTTGACAATATTTGCAGATTATTCACATTTTTATGTAATTCAGAACGATTCCTCATGTCTCAGAGCTCGTGCAGTTTTTAACTGCACATCTAAAATATGTCTTTAATTCCTTGTTGGGTTTTCTCTTGAGCTCCAAAGGCCTTCATGCTTCTCCAACCACTCCTTCTCAATTTATTCCACCTCTGATTCCCTTTGCACCAGTTGCCAATTTTCCCCTTGTTCCTTCTTGGGAAGCTGACAAGGAGCACAGCAAAACTGACACAGCAAGGCACAGAGATGCTGCAGAACAGCTAAAAATTGACAAGTGACAGTGGAACAAGTGGCAGTAACCAGGTTTTCACCCTGAGATCTGATTTTACGTTCAATGTTCTTTGAGATGAAGTGAGACGGGTACTTTGGTTTTACCCCTTTTTGTGATGTGTTATAGAAATATGACTAGTTTACCCCCATGGCTCAGTACTGCTGGGATCATTTGATAGATCTTAGACTCGCTGTTATTTCCTATGGCCAGAGCAACAGATACAAGAGGGCTTTGAGGAAGGTCAGTGAGTCTAAGAAAATCTGACTTAATCTGATGGTAACGAGGAACCAGGCAGAGACAGCAGAAGAGCAGCTTTGCTGGCCCATTGGAGACTCATTAGTGTGCTGGCAGTGGTTTGGGGCTTTGGCCACACGCTCCCAGTGCCTGTGCCATGGTACACTGGGCTATCAGAGGGACAGGGCTGGTGGGCTCGTTGGGGCAGCTCCCTCCATGCAGAGGAATCTGGCCATAGAGGCAGTGCAGGGCCTGGGCTCTTTGTGCTCTACCTGCATGAGGACACCTGGACCAATGCAGAGAGGACCTATTTTTGTCCCTGCATATAAATGGTAGGCACCCACTGCAAGCACTGTCTTTGTTATTCCCTACTCCAGCCCAACACATGAGGCTTCCACAGCAGCCTGACCTTAACTCTCAATTCACTCCCAAATCCCAAGGGTGAGAGGGCTCTGTGAGGACTCCAGGAGATGGGTCATGAAATTAACATTTTTGTCTCATTAGCTTTTGAAAGCAGCAGTCAGAGCACAAGGGACTTGGCCTGGTGATGTACCTACACATGCACAGCATGCTTCTACTAAACCCATTAGACCACGTCTGCTCAGAGTACATTTTTCTGGCCAGAACCCATAATATTAATCTCTACTGTGTCCTACATCCAAAATCTAATTTTACACTTACTGTACTGGGAGATGCTGCATGAATAACAGGATATGTCATTCTCATTCCTTTTGCAGATGGAACCATTCTGAGTTCTACTCCTGTGCTGCAGGACCCACAGGAGACTTTAGGGATGACATGGGGACCAAGGGGACACCAGAAGCCCAGGAGTGGTGGTGGGGGCAAGGATGGATAGGTCTCTGAGTAACTTTGCCCATGGCAGAGGGGTTAGAACTAGGTGATCCTTAATGTCCTTTCCAATTCAAACTGTGATTCTGAGAAACTGTGTAGAAAGTATGTGCAGAATACACTGTTCTGGATAAATCTGGTGAAAAAAAGACCAAGCTACCTTGTTCTGCTCCTGTTGAAGTTTCTATACAGTTACAAAATTTGATTAACACATCTAATAGGACAGACAGTACCTAGCAGCTGTCAGTAATTATTTAGCCTCTGGCTGGCTTGCTTATCCTGAAAAGATTAAAGAAGCTGTAAATGTACTTCACAGTGGAGACAAGGAACTAAACAAGATTATTAGCCTTTATGAGGATGAACACCAGCAAAATGACATGGGAGAGCTCAACGCTATTTCTTGAAAAAGAAGTCCCCATAAACTTAATATTTCACAAATGCCAAGGTTATTTGTCTTGGGAAGAACCGTGGGAACTAGTCAGCATCACAGAAACTGTATTCCCCAGTCACAGATACTGTCTGTGATGCAATCTCAGAGTTGGGCATGAGTGTGCACGCTCTGCTGGGAGATGGAGAAATGCCGTTCACAGTTGCTGCCTGTGCTTAACAGTTTCTTAAATTATGGAACAGACAACAGGAGTTATTCTCAGGAACCAATTTGCATTGGGTTGCATAGTGCATATCTGTCATTAGTCTGATGGTGACATTTGGGGCTGTGTCACTTTACCACTGCTCTGATTGCCAGGAGTAAGATTGCCATTAGCACAAGTTTGCTTCTAAAGGTTGGAATATGCTGAGCCCCAAACTCTGAGGAGTATTTATGCCAAGATTTTGTGCCAGGCAGTGAGAAATATTGTATTCCCCCTACAAGCAGGAGTAGCCAGAACAGAGAGGTGGAAATAAATGGAAAACAATCAGCAGGGAACCTAAGTGACTAACAGATAGATAGCTCTGCCAGGCAGTACCGTACTGAAGGTTAAGCCTGGTTTTAAGCGAGACACTACAAAGTTAAAACACCTCCCTCTACTTAAAGCTTATCACAGAGATCTGCAAAGTCAGTGGATAGCCTTTTGATTACATCTAGGAGACTGCAAACATCACAGAGTCTTTCCTCCTCTAAGTATTTGCACACCATGCAGGATCAAAACTATCTTTTTCAGGCCCTTGGGACTGTAATGAAACACAAACAACAGTTACCAGGAGGCTCAGTGCCATTGTTACCTTAGGCAAGTATAATGCTTTGTATCAACTGAAAAGTGACACTGGAAACAGCTGAATTAACCCACTATTAGAGGTTTGTATTCCATACTGTCCTGTGCTTCAGGGAATTTGTGAGCTAAACACATTTCTTCCTTACCTACTCATGAAATGTTGACGTCAGAGTACAACAGCATTAAATATTAACTGATTCCCCAGAGGGCTTGAGATTATTTCTTTCTAAATAGGCTAAACCCCCTACAGTTAAAAATTATAGCTGAAATTTTAAAACTCAGCAAGTAATTTCAAGTTACAATGAATAATTGGAAAACCAGAGCTGATTACAGAATTGTTTTTCTGTATCTTCTGGTCATCCTCTCTTTTGTTGTTTCCCTCTAACTGATACAGTGAAGGGTGGGTGGCTGCTGGTATTCAGGTGGGTATAACATGTAGCCCCTTAGGAAGTGTAATTTAGCATTAATTAGCATCCACTTTGGATAAAGTTAATGGCCAAGACAGTTGTCCATTAACCAAATGAAACTTGAAATTAGAGTCTAATTATCAACGCAAGAGTTTAAAAACTATCTGAAAGGTTTCCTGTTGTTTCTCTTTTTTCCCTTTAATTCAGATTAAAACTTAAATCAATAACCAGATATAACACAAGTTTTGGGGTTTGGTTTTCTTTAGGCTTTTACATAGAGCAAAGTTAAATGCATTGATTTTCTTCTAAGTTCAAATCTGACAAGGAAATAAGTGCTTGCTGGGCTTAGCAGAAGGATGCCATATTTGTGGAATACTAATTAAGAAGCTCCAGCCCAAAACAATTCTCTCCCCTCTGTTTAAATAGAAGGCTGGTGCATATCGAACTCTGTCATCAGCTATTATTCAAATTGAAATAGGTCAGGTCCCTGAACACCTGTAAATTAGCCTGGAAATTCCCTCAATTAATGAAACCCTGTCTGCCTGAATTTATCCTGCCTTCCCCATAACACTTGGACAATCATAGCTGTAGCATATAAAATTAATCTCATTCTGTTACTTTCTGTGGAAGAGCATTTTGTTTGCGCTCTGACCCCTGAGAGAAAGGTTAATACTTGTTCATTCTCCTCCACAGTTTGCTTAGCAGACATCCAACTCTGCACTCCAACAGGCTCACTGGAGTTAAAGTCACGGGGCCTGAAGAACTGGACTGAATCTGCAGTTCCACACAATGCATGTCCTTAAAGCAAGATGCTTCCCCTGGCTTAAAGAGAAACTCGTGCAAAGCGGTACCTTATTTTTTTTACTGCTTCTATATTGACACAGTAAGTTTCATATTTCATTTACTTAATTAAATTTAATTATTATTTTTGAAAAATTCCTTCAGTTACCTAAAACTGTCAGCTGTTCTGTCCCCTTTTCCCCCTCTCCAGTGTCTGTGCACCGGGTTTGTTCTGCAGCCCCACACTGTACTGCAGGGTGACACTGCTCCTGGGATTTATAGGCAGTTCCACCAATCAGATGTTTCCCTTCCCTGGAGTTTGCTCCAGGTTTTTTGTAAGGTTTGACTTTGCTGCTCTGGGTATGAGGAGCTGGGCCACTCATTATCACTGATGTCATTTGTAACTAATTCTTACCCCATCAGACACATGTGCTGTAGCAACTGAGAATGAATTAAGCAAATGCTCTTGATTAAATAAAATATTGCCAGCTTCAAAAACCAATGTAAGAGACACAGCAATTAAAAACAAGCAAAGGAGGTGCAGTGCAAGTAGCTGAAGGTCAGTGGTGAATTAAGTTAAATTTGTGGGCAACACCAACTTCTGTGGCCCTGTTTTTAATTGGGTGGTCTTCAACTGCATGGAAGAAAATGCTCATTTGCACTTACTCCCAATGTTCTAATCCCATAGATGGGGTGAAATAAAGTCATATTTAAAATAACATACAGGGAGACAGGAAAGGATTTTGTGGAAACACTGGGCTAGGACCAGAAAAATCCATCCTACCCTCAGCTTGTACAGAGTGTTTCCCACCAGGGGAGTGAAGTGCACACCACTGCCTGCAGCCTCCCTCCCCAGTACTGAGGTGCCCTGGCCCAGGCTGGCTCTGCCACAGGCTTCAAAGGAGACTTTGACCAAGGCTTTCTGGAACCCTATGATGCCTCACCTTCTCCCGACCTTATGCCTTCTGTTCCCAAGTTTTCACACTGCAGATACCGTCTCTGTCTTTATGCTGGCAGACTCCTTCTTCCAACACACTCCTGAAATGGAATTTGTACCCTCAGGCCCTTATTCAATCATGTTCTGCCAAAATCTGGTGTTGAAGATAACTGCTGCAGAAAATTATCAAAGTGCTCAGTCTTCAAGGAAGACTCAGTTCTCCTCACAAGAAAGAAACTTGTCCTTTCCTTTCTCCTCTAAATATTTGAAATGCTTTATTTTATCTAAGTGAGCCTAGATTAAAAATAAGTTTATATATAGATATGGATATGAACATGTACACATATATATAAATATAATGGCCCTAAGGGAGCCATCAGACATGAGCTGAGAACAAACCTGGAATGGTTTAAGATGTTTCTGCTGGTCAGGACTCAGCTGAAACAGACAAAGTATACTCACATTATATGAAAGAATTTGGTTTTAAGTCACCTTCACTGACCAGAGATGCCTTTAAATCTCTTTAATGGGGTAGTCAAATATGTGATGAAGTTAAAAAGCATGACTAATTGACATGCATAGTTATGTCAACCATATATGCAAATTAAGACCTGAAGGCCTGCCCCTCAAAAGGCAGAAGCAAGATGAAGATGATGAAGGATTTGAGAATAACAGGCAGTTTCAGACTCAGGTGAGTACAGAGCTCAGCCTTGTGGTCAGAGCCCCTTATTTTGAAAATAAAGCCTGGGCATGGCACATGTAATCTTGGGCTCTGATCTTGCAGGTTCCAGGGCTCCCTGGGCTCACACACAACGTTCCTGAACTCAGAGGACAGCAATGAACTGGCTCTGGACAGAGCCCCAGGCAGTTGGGCTGCTGCAGGGTGCTCACA
This sequence comes from Hafferia zeledoni, assembly GCA_035583235.1. Lineage (NCBI taxonomy): Eukaryota > Metazoa > Chordata > Aves > Passeriformes > Thamnophilidae > Hafferia > Hafferia zeledoni. The sequence goes on from JAWWEV010000011.1 coordinate 23,494,182, forward strand.
CTGCCCTTCACTGCAGGAGGGCTCCTCTCTGCCACTGCTGCAAGGAGAGCTGATCCCAGGCACTGCTATTTCTAGACAAGCTGTGCCAAAATAGCAAAATCCAAGAGTTTAAGAAATGTAGAGCATTTTGCTTAGGAACTGTCACTCACTCGAGGCTCACCCTGCCCTGTTCAGCTGCTGTTCCCATCTGCACCCTCTGTTTGGTTTTCTGTTCCTGTTCTGAAACTGAATTGGTAAGCAGAAAATTTTAGTTACTGAATAAACCACTGCCAAAAATCTCTAAAGGATACACTGAAAAGCAATGAGGTTTCTGTGAGAAAGGCAAAGAGCAACTTCCAGTCCAGAAAAACTCTGTACAGTTTCCCGCTGATGTGGCCAGAGGAAAAGTCCTCCACAGCTCCCCATGGAAGCTCTAACCTCTCTGTTATGGGGTCACACCCCCCACACACTTCCCATGCCCGTTCTAAGGGTGCAGAGGATGTACTGGAAGAAAACCAGAGATGACTGCAAAGAGATGAGAGCAACCCTGGTGTATAATGTGCAGTTCTGTAGGACTTAGGACGTAATTTCTGCATTTGAAGGAGTGCAACACAGAGCTCCTGACTTAGTGAAAGCTCAAGGCAGGAAAGAAATATATGGTGAAGTTCTCTGGTGGCTCCAGAGCCTTGGTTTAGCTGCACTGCCCTTGGGTGCTGTGGGCATGACCAGGCTCATTCTGCCTGCTCATCTCATTAACTCTCCCACAGTGCCTGAGCAGCCGCCGTGCCCGGGCGTGAGCTCTCGCACCCAGCACTGGCTGCCCTGTCCTTGGCAGCACAGCAAGCTTAGGCATGGCCTCTCTGTGGGCAGGACAGACCCTCAGCATCACAGCCCCTTAGGCAGGGCTTTTGTCCCCCAGGCAGCAGGTGCTGCTTCTATGCAGAAATTAAACTGAGCTGTGCCATTTTTAAGAACAACCTCTCAGTGACTGATGGGATTGGCTCCCACTCCTACCGTACCTGGCACTGAGGGACTGGCAGCAGGTACCAGCTGTGGGTACCTCGAGGGCTGACATCATCACCGTTAAACAAGGTCTAAAGGACACACTTTGTGTAGAAACTGTCCTGAAAGGGCAGGATTTCTTATGGCTGAGACTCTTCAGATGGTGTTTCCATTTATTTCACTGAAATTGGCTTATTAGGAGCATTCAGCTTATCAGTTAAATGGATTTTTGAGTAGCTCTTCATCGTCTCCCTTCAATATCGTCAGGTTTCGAGGGAAGATGTTTATAAGCCATTATATAGAGATGTCTTTTATGTGTGCTAAAGAGCTCTTTTTCCAAGATCTTAACACTCATACTCCAGCATATAATCAGCTTTTACAGCTATATTAAAGTCTTCAGAATAGGTGGTTGGTTCCTACAGTGGAAATCCCTGGTATATCCCTTAATTACACGATTGCTCAATACAAGAGTATAGGAATAAATTTAATATAATACATTTTATCATGAAAACTGCAATTACTTTCAATAGAACAACAGCTTCCAACCAGAAAAGCTGACCTGACTGTTCTTCTCCCAGCAAATGCTGAAACCAGCACTTGCACAATGCAATATAGAAGAGAATCTCTCCTCTGACAGGACAAATTATAAAAACTAATGCTTATAGTGTAAATAGCTTTAAATGCCATGGAACCCGGGTGTAAATTAGGGTACCATTAGACCATACTCATTTACGCCAGGTCTCTAACTAGCCTACAACCCTGTATAAGTGCAGGATTAATTACTGGTGCTTTTTGAGTGAATGGTCTATTGTTAGTGCTCTCAGCAGGCGCTCCCGTTTCTGGGTGGATCGCCTCACATGAACCTGATACACCGAGAGCTCCGACATATCCTGTGCCTTCCCTGCACGGGGAAACAGAAGTTTTAATTGTCTCTTCTTATTATATCTCAAAATATACTTCTTTCGTGTTTGTGGAAAATGGAGGCAGAACGACGGCGGTTTAATAATACCGAGCCTTTCACTTATCTTTGCAATCAGATCTGTGGGACTTTGCTGCCATCACACAGTACAATCACTTCACACAAGTGAGAAACCAGCGTGGCTTCAGTGTCCTGATAAAGTTCAGTACAGAAATCAGCTGAGCCTAGACATGCTACATCCATCTTTCTGCTTGGTGCTTTATTTTGCTAACTGCTGTGTTTGTGTCCTTTCAGATAATATTTGTCTAACACTAACATAATCAATCTAATTTGAGAGTCAAATTTAACACGTCTAAATCTATACCTAAACTCCATATGTTGTGCACATTCTGGCATGTACTAAACACAGCTGAGTGCCGTGAGGCATATTAACGAATCTCATCTGCAATTTGCTACTTGTTTGAAAAGAACTTTGTTGTAGAACTTCTGCAGCCAATTCGCTACACGTGTGAAGTCAGCAGAACAACTCATTTCCTACTCTAATAAGACTCCAGTCTCTGGTTGGGATGGTTGGTTGCCAGAAGAAATGGCTTTCTTAAGAATGGAAGCACACAATTGCCTTTCTTAGCTGCTCTATTATTCATTGTCAATCTAACGACCTTGCCATTTGTTTTTTCAGCATTGATTCAGAGTTTTCTTTTGCATTGAAAAGGCCACATCGCCTTCTCTTCTCCCCTCTCTCAGATAATTGTTTCTTTAAATTATGTAACTACTCATTTTCACAAGTTCTTAATTCACACTTGCACCTTTCCCTTCTTTCTCCCCATAGATATCTGTGTATTGGCCAGCTCCTCAAACAGCACACACTGATCTAATTCCAGCAAGTCTGACAAACCCAATCCAAATTGTCTGAAAGTTCACCACATGTTCCCCAGGTACAAAATTATCAGGTACCCACCTTCTGGAAGTCACATCCATTAAAGGTCCTGCATCTTAGAATATGAACAAATAAATTATCCAAAGCTGCTGTGCATACATTAATGGTAGTTTGGAAGGTTTGTGTGATAAGCAACATGGGCTTGTCAGGAAGACACGCATTTTCCAACAGTCCAAATCATATATTTTTAATGAACTTGCAGAAGATCTTATTTACTCCAGATATTTCCCTTTTCCCTACAGCCATATTACTTGGTCTAATAAAAAGATTCAGGTCTCCCTGCCAAGATTTTTTCTAATTAGTAACTGTGAGTGAGCTAGCTGATGTTATCCTTGGACATTCTTGTGAGACTTGGGACATAAAGCCATAAATTAGGTCACCTGTCCTCAGCAGACTCTCCATTTCCTTTCTGTATTTTTACTTCACTTCTACAAAGACCCTCAGTACAGAGGAAGAAGGAAAATATTCTCATACATAGCACTTTTTAAATTTACAGAGCACTTTTTAAATTTAGGTTAAAAAAGGGGGGAGGGGTTAAAGGAATATTTGAACATTTTATGCATCTGTGCTTTCTGGGTACCCATCAGTGAGAGGATTCCTGGACCTGTGTCTGTTTTTTAGGACATCAATTTAATTTCTCTGTTTGACTTCACGGCATTTTCACCAATTGTTCTTGCTCTTTTGGGGCTAACTGGTGTTTTTCTGCATCTTCCAAGTACTTAAAATTTCTCAAATATCTACCTCTAAATGAAAGTAGAAATTAAAGCAGTCAGTTTGCTACAGTAGACAATTTATTTTCTTTTATAGCTTTCCTGGCTGCTCAAGGGTAATACAATCAGGATAGGAGAAGTACTGTAGTCTTAATATCCACTGATAATTTTTCTCTTAATTTTCTGACAGTATTCTGTTACTGCATTTATCTGCACATGCAAACAGTGGGAAAAAAAAACCCCAAAGCACCCATGAAGTTTTCAATTCAATCCTGGCACAAACAGCACAATTCCCTTGGACACAAGAGCATGTCGCACCGAGTAATATCATGATATGACCGAGACTACATTTTCTCCTTGAACACCCTTGAACAGCTCTAAGAACATGTCAAGGCACTAGATCTTGTTATTAACTCATTCCTACTGAGCCTTCATTTCTGTCATGCTTCAACCTCATTGGGACAATAAAGGATTGTTTCTTCTGCCTAACTCAAAGTGTCAGCCCTTTTTATAGCTTTTAATTTTAACTTCAGTAGGATGCCTCTCGCCAAATACATCTGCCTTTGACTTGCTGTCTGTGTGGAGGAAATGAAGTCAAGTTTGTTGGAATGGGTCAACTAAATATCACAAATATGCAGTCACCTCTACGCTCTCACAAATAGCACAGTAGCAGCACTTGCTACTGAGACAATAATGGAAAATGGTATTTCACAAATAACCTGTTTCCTGACCCACATGAACTTGTTCTGCACACCTTAAACGTGCTGAACTTTCTCACAGACTTCCCGTTGGTGTCTCTAATGCTACATTGGTGCTATACTAAGTTTGAAAGATAATAAAAGAAGTGACAACTAACTCTGCTCAAAAATCTGCATTAAAAAAGCAAGCATTTCCCTAGGAGTGCTAAATAATATCTCAGAGCTATCACAGAAACACATCTCAGAAATACACAGGTTTGCCTCCATAAAAGTGACAACAACCTGTCCTTTGACACTATCTAAAAGACTAAAGGAATATTCCTGAGACCAAGAAATTATTTATAGATGGACATGGTCAAAGTCCTTTAAAACAATGCAGATTGCAGAACTTTATTCTTACTGACACATTCTGTTCTGACACCAGTTGTGATCCTTATGTTCTGAACGCATCACTGCAAAAATCACCCAGAAGGATAGAGAAATGTAAAAAAAAAAAAAATCCCTCTCCATAAGAAGTTTGACTCCAGTGCTTCAGTGTATCTCACAAGTACTGACACAAGAGACTTTGGCTTACTATCATTAAGAATGAATTAGAATAAACTGTGAATCCCAAAGCTGCAGTTAATAGAAGCATAAAGAGAAAATTGGCAGGTAGCAGTGAGACAGTGGGCTGAACAGCTGCCATTGACAAGGCCTATAAATAGAGTTTGCAAAGACAAACACATTTTATTACATACAAACTTAACGCATTTTTCCACTTTTGGCTAGTAAGAGTTTCTCATTTTTAAGAAACAAGGAGAACAGCCACTTTACAAGTTTGTCTCTAGAGCAGATTCAGGCACTGCATTTTTATTTGACTTCCCATCTGCTTCTCATGTGTGTTTGTCTCTGCTGCAGAACAACTGATGCTGATGTGAGATTCTGACTTTGCCTTAGACATGCATACCACAAAACTATACTTATAAGAGCCCTTAAATATCTCATGTCAAGCAGAATCTGAGCATGAACAGGGGTAGGTCATGTAGAGTGGCTCCTGTGCTCAGTGTCCCCATCGCTGCAGGAGGGGGCTGAGAAGGACAATTAAGCAGCACTCAACATTCATTCGGGCTCCAGAATAGCAGGACAACTGTGGAACACTTCCCTGGGCTTTACAAAACCACTTGGCATTTGTCAAACTCCTTTCCAGTGAAGTCAACAGCAGTTCTACCATTGCTCCTAGTAACACCATAATTAGACCAGTGCTAAAGGGCTTTCAAATGCCTAAGGATGTCCCCACACAACCAGTAATACAGATGCAAAATGAAAACTGCTTGTCCAGACACCAACAAGGACAAAAGCAGATTACATGACCTCAGATTTGGGAACCTCACTCATTGAAGCATCACACAGATGGATACGATATGGGGTGAAAAGTTTGTGTTAAAGTACAGAACAACCAACCTGTTGGAGTGGATTTACAACATTTCCTCAATAATCAGCCTGAGATTCAACTACTCTTCACGTCATGCCTTGCACTAGAATTATTCCTGCCAGGCTAAGTGGGTTAGCACAAAAGTAAAACACCAGTAGAAAAAGAACACAGTTTCTGATCAATCCTCCTCACTGTGTCTGATTTCCATCATTACAGGGCTTCTAAGAAGCTGGTCTGCTGGTATTTTACTGGAAGATACTCTCTCAAAAAATGCTACCTTCAGGATGGAATGTGTCTTGGGAGGAAAAGTGAAAGAGTACAGGAGACAAATACAAGAGGCAGATGGAAAATGCAGTAGAAGGTGGGAGAGAAGAAACAAAGACATACCATTAAAAAAGAAATTAAAGTGGGAAAGCAGGACAGACACAAAGCAAGGATATGAAGCAGAAAGAAGCAGGTCTCTTCAGCAACCTTTCTGTTGGAGCTAGTTTGCAAACAAATATGTGATTTAGGGAGCTTTGCAGGAGTTTTTGTTTGTTCATTTTAACTTTCAGAAATCAACAGCTTTCAACCTTACAGTCTGAGCTAAATTCAAAGGCTTCAGAACACAGGCAATAAAAAATGACAAAGCAAAGAAAGGAATATTGCGTCGTAAGGCTAAATACACCATGCAGGAAGATATAATTACTCAAGTTTCAATATACCACCAATCTCAGAGCAGCAATATTAAAAGAAAGACAAAATGAGTGAATGTCACTGTAGTTACACTTCTGTGCCAAACAAAGCCAGGAACCAAAGGGTCAGATGCTTTTGTTTGGAAGTGGTGTTGTAAGCAGGGTTTAAGGGCAGCCACACCTGCCTTGTCCTTGGTTGCACTGAGGCAAATGGCTGTTAAGAAATCTACCCCATACATCAACTCACAGCAAAACCACAATTCAGGCAATAACCCTGCAGGTTTCCATTACAAAATGGACTATTAGGATTAATGTTTTTGGAGATCATTTTGTTTAAATGCAATTTTGCTTCAGCATGAGCTCATGTTGTTCCAGTGGTGGGAAGGATTACTATTCTGAATGCCCTTGGAATCAAGATCTCCGTATATTATAGCCAGTTTTGGATCAGACTCTAGGTTTTTTTCCCCTTCTTTAGCAAGTCACAACATGGCTGCATAGACAGACTCCACTTTGTCTGGATGCTTAATAGAGAATCTACATTCAGGTACACAAAAAAGCTATGAGCAGCTCTACCCTGAGTCTCTGGGGAAATCACTTTTCATTTTGGCTATGCTGATGGATCATAGGGCAACAGCCATGGCACACACGATGAGCTATTAGTGAGTTTGTCCCATAAGTTATCTGCACTTGAGATATAGAGAAAAAAAGTTTCATTTGCCTTAAAGGCAGAAATGTTCCACTAGAGTGGAATGATTGACTGACCTTGGAGCACTAAGGCTGATCATTTGGCACTAGTGTAAATGAAAAATTCATCATTACCGATGATTTTCGACTGCCCTAGAAAAACCAAATATTAATATGGTTTAATACAGCACAATTGAAAATCCAGAATGCAATAAAACTTTCATATCATGCTAGCACAGGGATTTCTTTGTGCTATTCATTCAAAGAGCAGGAAATTCTCCCTCTCTATTTCAAGTCATTCCTTCTAGAGCTGAAACAATATGGTATTACACTGAGTACCTTTCACCACCCTCTCAATATATGGACTCCTGGGTATTTTCAGTCTTACACAGATGATAAAACTTTTGCCCATATCTTCCTACAAGTTCTGAGCACAGAGTCCTTGTGTTATTTCCCCAAGAAATACTTGGATACCTGCTGTACAAATACAACAGTCTGTGATGTACTTCAGCAGTAGGAAACTCTACTCCCAAGGTAAAGCTGAGACAGAAAAAGGGATTCTTTCCTGAGACAGGTGATGGTGGCCTTTAGAGACTTAGGCCTGATGACCAGCCCAAGCCTGGGATGTACAGAGAGACCCTCAAAGGTCACAAGCCAAATACAAGAGTTCATATTTTTCCTAACCTGAAATGGGGATGCCACTTGTAGAAAGGAAGTAATAGCCTACCTTAGATTAGTGTAAAATATGACTTAGCCACAAGGGATCCACATTTTCTAATTAAATGCCGATTAAAATCAATTAAGAAGCTATAGCAGTCCTGCACTAATGAGGGAAGTCATATTATTACCACTGTATTAAGTACTGTATCATCCACTAATTCCATTTAATCACAGTGAAATTTTTTTGTAATACAGGACCTTGACTAATATTGAAGCAGATTTGAACAAAGAATTATGCAGGTGCAGTGTTTCCCAACCAAATAACATATTTTCCTGTATACTACAATCTAAACACAACCTTGTTACAGGTATAAGAGGTGTCATCTCCATTTTTAAATTCTTTGATGTCTGAATAGTGTTTTTCAGCTCTATGGAATGCCAGTAGTAAATTTTACCTGTCTTGTTAAAACACAGGTAGAATTATAAAGTGTTGTGATACAAATTTTTAAAATATTGCTACTCTGTCTTAAGGCTCCAGTAATGAACAAGAAAAAGCACAAATATGGAGGCAACAGATAATCTAGAAAAAGAACAGAACTGGCATAGTCATCAAAATGTCAGCATGTTAGGCAAGGAGAAAAAAGGACACAAGCATCTTCATGATCATATGATATCTTAACTTTCCAAAAACAAGAATTATGAATGGGCAAGAAAACAAAGCTGGATCTTTCAATTTGGTTTAAAGGAAAAGAAAAAATAATCTTGTGGCCTGGGTAGCACAGACCCAACTTCAAACAAGAGTAGGGAAGACATTCCTTCTAGAATTCTCCAGGACACAGGAACCATGGACTAGGTTCAAAGAGCTATCTAGCAAGTGAAGCTGCAGAAGTTAAAGACAATCTCTGTTATTCGCTACTGACTTTGATAATGTGCTGTGTAGTTTCTTTTCTTTGTAACAGTCCCTTTACCCTAAATGTATGTTCTTGTAGCATGTATGGTTACCCACAGCCTGTCTCAGGAGCCTCCACCACAGCCTTTCCATTTCTTGTCCTCATTTCCTAGCCACTGGGTTTGGATCAAAACATACGTTTAGGAACATACATTTGTGTCCTGCAGCAAATAAAGCTTTATCAAAAAAGCAAACCAGCTTTTGATAAAGCTGATTCTCTAGTAATCTACAGATAGCATAACACCACCCTTCTGCTCCTTCAGGGAAATGCAAATTTGTTACTCAAGGGGGCACTGCCAAATTCCTGGAGGTGTGCCACCCCACTGGATAGGGGGCTGGGAAGTTTCAGAATGTCTGGAGAAGCCTCTCCAGGAGCTGCACAAGTTTGCTTGTAGGAGTTGAACACACTGCCCATTTGTGAGGAATCACAGAATGGACTGGGTTGGAAGACAAAGAGGGGCTTGAGTCTCTTCACCACCTGGAAGAGTAAGGCAAAGACCTGACACTTGGAGCTCAGGATTCCTGCTTCCTTTTTTGGCTGAATTCTGGTTGTAACTGGCTCACATTTGCCTCATTTGTACAAAACCTACCTGACTTAGTGAAGCAGCCATACACTGTGCATGCCAGTGCTTTCTCAGGCAACGGGGTCTGCAAGTAATGCAGAGCTTTGTGTACCAGGGCATCTAGGAAAGAGGCACTTACTAGTGTGTCTGTCAGAATTAAATTACAAGCTGCTCACTCTTACTGGCCACTAAACAGAAATGTCTTAAAATGATTTATAGTGATTATAATGTTAGGCTGAACTGTGCTGACAATTTATTCATGGTTACTGATAGCAGTCATTTAAAATGTGATTTCCATACCTCCCCAAGGTTTTTTTGTGCAGTCCCTCTGTGAGATGCCTTTGCTCTGTCATTACACAGGGAACTGGAACAGAAGAATATCCATGACTTTAGAAACATTATTGAAACTAGAGAGGGAACAAATGTTGCTTTGAGACTGGCCCTGTTCATGACACTGACACTTTACAGAGAACAGGTACAATCGCTGTGCTGCACAAAGCGTTCAAGAACTTGGGAGTTGCCAGACTGGATCCAACCCAGATGGTCTTGCAGCTCATCTCTCAAGGGTGCCCAGCAAAAGCCATACATGCAGACACACCAGAAACTGCACAGGAAGGTTGGAGAAACTAAGTGCTTATATTGATCACTATTTTAGAACATAAAGTCATCAGTGCAAAGCCCGTGTTCCTGGCAGGTGAAGAAATACTACACTTTATCCTCAATTTAAATGGACCTTGGTGACACAGAGAGCAACTCATCCAATGATTTGTGATGACTCAGGGAGCTGAACATGGGATAAATCTACTTTACTGGAAATGAACATTGTTGAAGTCTTTACTGGAGGGAACCACTAGAAGGGCAGGCCCTGATGGGGACCCCAAGCCAGCCCATAAGAGCAGCAGTCCCACATACCCTGGAAGCCAAGGTATGGACACCATAGTAATTCACAGGGTTTAGGGCATGAGAAGAATCAGAGAATGAAAGGAAGGACCATTAATAAGCAAGGTAACAATCTTCAAAATGTCTTTAAAATGAAACATAGTGTTTATCCAAATCTCATCCTTGGGAAATTTACAGCCTCTACAAAAATCTTGACCAGAGTCACCAAGTTCACAGCCTGGACAATTCAAATACTTCCCATTCAATGAGGGGAAATAGATCTCCTCACTTTGGGATGAGCCTTTATGCCCAGATGAAGACAAAAATCCAAAGAGGGACTAGTAGTACAACATGGTACTGACAGAAACAACGCTTTGCACAGTGTGCCTTGTCAAAAAAATTTCCATGTTGGCTTTTTATTAAAAAGCTTGCTAAGCCTTTCTAGGACTGACAGAGAGAAGGAAATGTCTTGCAGCAGTCAAGGCTCACAGGGCAATTGTTGCAGTTTAGAGCTCATCATTTTCCCCTCCTTTCATTACTCCTCAGCCTGCTGTGGCTGACATTATGCATAACCAGCTCACAATCACTTCCTTATCGCATTTGATTTCCCATGTTTCACCCTGCGGATTTTATCTTGCTAATGAAACCCAGGGTATTTGTCCTCAGGTATTCACATGGTCCCCATTGCCAGAGAGCCTGAAGACCTAACATCTTAATGGAGCCTTACAAATTCCAGTGGCTGCTTCTGAACCACCCGAGATGAAAATAGACTTTAAGTCATTCAGGCTGGGTCACTGGTGTTGTGTATCAATTATGCAGATTCCCTCAAATGTATTCTGAAAGCATCTGTCACACATGAAAGAAAAGCTCTGTGAGCCTTTCCTAACAGAAATGTCTTTTGTTCTCTGACGACTTGGTACATAAAGGTGTGAATCAAGACGGTTCAAACAGGCTTTCCTACAACATGGAGCAAGGAGAGCCTGTTGAAGGGATGTGGGGAAGAGTGCCTTTCATGGATCCTGGGAGAGGATGGGGCTACCCTGGCCCACAAGTCCCCCTGGGGCATTTCTCACTGAGGGAACAGCATAAAGGGAATTCTGTTCCCTCTCTGAGCACACAGGAACTTTGCGAGAGGAAATGTGCACAAGCACAAGGCTATGAAAGTTTCAAAGACTGCATAATGAGAGTGATATGCTGATAATCAGCTTAATTCCCATTTCAAACACCAAAGTCCCTTTGTGAATCTGGCCCTATAGACTTAATCCTGCATAGAGCTTAATTGGCTTAATTGTTGTCCAGGTCTGGTGAAGGGAGGGTGGGCAGGACAGTGTGCTCTGGGGAAACTGTCCACACCCAGCAGGTCAAAGAAAAGCTTATGGTGGATGGGGCTTGGAGGGCTCTAAATGGAAATGACTTTGTTTCAGGAACAAGAAGCCTGGGAAGAGGCTGCAGTAGTTTGTGTTCAGATAGGCAGAAGTAACTGCGACTGAATGAAGAGGAACCTCTTAAAGCTTTTCAGGACCAGAATGGTCCCATGCCCAGGGCACTGAGATTGCTTTTACTTCCTTGTCTCCAGACAAATGTTTAATTTCACTATATATGACTAGGGAAGTAAATGTGCAAGGATCTCGTGACTTATTCCTGATAACTCTGGAAGAGCACAGCTCAAACTCAGCTGTATTCCCTCCACATGCTGCTTTTCTTCGTGCTTTCCCTGGGACAGGGTTCATGTGCTTGTTCATCTCTTGTAGCTCAGGACCAAGAGGACACTGCTCTGCAAACTGCACCCTGACACACAGAAAGAATGTGAAGCTGTGGCTGAGGTGCTGCTGTGGAGGGGACTCTCAGGGCACAATAAGGGCTCTGGGACCAGGGCCACTGCTGGTGCCTTTGCAGGAACACAGGCTGCCACATGCCTCTCCTCCCTGGAGCCACGGCTGATCTTCAGTAACCCTACAGTTCAGGTGCCTGGACTCACATTTTCCACTATCACTAATAACCTGTAAAAGAAGCACTGGAATATCATCCTTTCTGTAAGAACAGCAAAATAGAAGTTGGTCTTGCCTAGGTATCTTCTGGGAAAGTATTTTCTGTTGCATACAGGGAGCATGCAGCTTTATACAGCAAAAGTCGGGTGTGTAACTAAACACAGGTACCTAAAGATCCCTACAAACCTTTAATTAGGCAATTGAAAACGCAGAACTGAAATTGATTTTTGGAATTTTGTTTTGTTTGTTTATCCTGGTAGACATGGTTCAATGAGGAAAAAGTTGGGTCTACCAAGCTGTCTCAGTTTGTAGAACACTCATTAAAAAACAAAATAAGCTGTCCTTCTACAGTGAAGAAACCATTAAATATAACTTCTATAAATATTTACTCATGTGAAATAAATTCTTAATCCAAAGAGTTTGAGAAACAGTCTTGTTTTACTTGTCCTACTATAAAAAGAATCCAAGCCTGCCCAACCTGATCAAGCTGCCTTTCTAATATTGCAAACATGCGTATGGAATTGGTTTTTACATTTTCCCACGATGTCCCAGGGGACAGCATCATATTACATTATATACCAAAGCCACAAGCATTAAAACAGACAAAGTTCATCCTGGCTATTAGCTAGTTCCTCAGTCAGTCAGGCAAGGCAGTAAAACTGGAGTAACAGTAAAGAGCAAGTACCTGGAATTTCAGAGAAAAGAACCTTTCGAGAATGTACAATCCAAAATTTTCATTGTACAGCAGAAATCTCCAGACTCACTGATACATCTAAACAACCAGAAAAGGAGAGGCAATATCCCTAAAATCCTCTCCCTGTGCCCAAGCAGTGCTGTCAGTGTGGTTTGTGCAGCAGAGGATCGATGCTACTTTGGCAGTGGAGACCTGGCTGGAGCTTGCCCTTCCTCCTGCCTGGCACAGCTGATGTTGGAGGAAGGTCTCCACACAAGCTCAGCTATCAACCACGTGCTCTGTACTTCTGAGCACGTGGACTAAAAGGTAATTCTCCTGCTTTGGATCTATACTTCTAAATGTGATGTCATAGACCAGTTTGAGAGACTCACCACACTTACGAGACCTTCCAAACACCCAGAGCTTTAATGCTTGAACCAAAGCCTGAAGACAGAACACAAAACAATATTTTGCAGGATGCTGATTTCACAGCAGAGTCAGGATTCTTGAGTGATCACATTCACACAGTGGCTGATGCACCTGTGATGCTTGGCCCACTGCTGATATGTGACACAGCAGCACTGTCCCTGTGCAAAGCTCTCCTTTCACCCTCTGCCTCTGTCAAGCTGAGCAAAATTGCTGCCAAACACTCCACCTTCCCTCCCCTAGTTACTTGACTGCCCTGTGATTTTTGGCTCCTCACACCACACTCTTTATTTAAAGTATAAGTATTAGCATGCCTTTCCCCTCCACCAGTGCTTTACAATCTGTTCTGCCACTTCAGGCAGGTGGTGTGTCTTGGTAGACCAGGCAGCTCCTCTTCTTCTCTGTCCTGACAGTCTTTGACCCCCTGTACACCCTTTTCACGCTTCTAGTCAAACGGGCATCTGTTTCCCCCTCCTTCCTCCTTATGGGAAGGTTTCAGGCTCTGCTCTCTAGCAGTCATTCAGTAACTCGCCAAATAAGAATTTTTTAGAGGAATTTTGTTTGACAGATAATACAAAAGCCTTCTTTCTTCTTGAACACACTCGTTCAGACTTATTTTGCACTTAGTTATTCCTGTAAAAGTAAACTTACGCAAATATGTCTTTTCATTTAAGGCATAACTATATTAGTCTATTAAAAATATTCTCATGTACTTTTCCATTACAAGGCTGGGGTCCTGATTAGCAATAAGCACTATTTACAGCAAGCTTAACTGATGCTTTAACACAGGATCCTATTATCATTCAGTGTTAGCTAATATAGTCAGTGGCTGGGGTTTATATTTCCTGCAGAAGTAGTGTTTAATTTTTTCCCAGGGTTACCTACCATTAGTGGATTTAGCTTATCAGAAAATGCAGCAATAAACATGCACAACTCCCAGCCTCTGACTGGACTAAGTCAATATTTTTCAGTTGGGATAAAAAGGAGAAGCACAGACAGCTTTTTGAAAAGCCAAAAATCTTACCCTTTTTCTGATTTTTTTTTTTTAAAAAAACATTAGTGAAAATATATGTGGCACAAATAATTTCTAGGACATGGCAGCAGAAGCATTAGTGAACTGAGCTCCTCTCAGTCCCACAAAACCCCTTGCCTTGCCCTCAGGTTGCAGTTGCTGTTTTGCTGCACCTTTCTGTTTCTGGTTGCATGAAAGATTCATAGGGGTTGGGGTTACTTGGCTTGAGAGGTTTCTTAGGATTGTATGGCAGCTGAGGTTAGTTCACATGAACATGATGCAAACACTGTTTGCTCTTTTGCCCTGTCCCTCATATAAGAAGGGATATCAGTTTGCTGTCTAAAGCCCTCTCAGGCCTGAGAAAAAATATAATTCATTTCAATTGACATAGACAAAGTCATTTAGACCCTCTCAGTATTCAGAAGAAAATTAAAACTGAAGATGGAGAAGCTCCATGCAGCCACAGCTGAGTTTTCAGAATGAAGTTTGGAGGAGTGTATGCACATATGTGCATGGAAAGCATGTGGGATTGTACCCATATTAACTTACAGCATATGGAGACTATACCTCATACTGCTGCTTTCTGGATCACTGGTGTTGCTGTGAGGTCACCACTTCATTTTGCTTTTCTGCAAATATTGTGGAATATTTAAATGTTTAAAAGACCATCTTTTCTAGACATCCTATAAGGTAGTTTTGGCTTAGAATGTACCAATATTACATAAACAACATATACATAAAATATATTCTAATTAATTTTTTCAAATATTTTATACAGGCAAACACACCCACAGTGCAGATATCCACAAACTCTTCATACAAGATACATATATGATTTTATGGACATATGCCTATGTAAGCTACATGGAAAACATATTGGGTACAGGTAGGAATTGACAGATAAGTATGCAGATATATTAAATTGGACTGTAGTCTACTTGGTAGTTTTATTTCATAAAAATTACATGGGATTAAGTTGGAGTATTTAATAAAGAGATACAACAAAGTCTGCTGTATTCCCCCCAAGAGGAGGACATAGGTGTTCAGAAGGCTCTAAAACCTGTCAGTGTTAAGGCAGAACAGATATTTATACTGCTGTTTCTGATCTAAAGAGTTTCTACAGCAGGGACAGAGAGAACAATTCTGTGACACAGAATTCCAAGGCTTAGGTCAATCCCAGAGTGCAAGCCCCATGTTGACAAGGACCAGGAGAGTGAGGATGTATCAGTGCTGCACAGCAGTGCAAATACACCGGAGACATTTTAAATAACCTAAACAGGAACCAGAGGCAGCCTTGCTGCAGCAGCAGAAAGCCCAGTGCCAGCTGAGGGGCCAAGTGGATCCCTTGTTACCGAGGGAGCTGCTCTGTCTGGGGTCTCGCACTGCACAACAGGGGCCTACAGATGAACTGTATTTCAGCACCAAAGCACACCAGACACAGGATGGGGTTTACTGTTGGGTTCCTCAAACAGAAACCCAACACTCCACATTTCTCCTCCTCATGGGAAAGCCAAGACAGCATTCTGCCCCACAAGCTGCATACAGCACACCACTGCTGATATCCGATTTCCTACTCATGGGTTCTGTTCCTGCATCCCAATCTGTGATTCTTTGTGTGAATATTTTTTTTTAGTGGCTTTAGTTATCTAGACTTCAGCTACTTGTCTTTTTTTTCCTCCTGCAGAGAAATACAGATGCAGCATGAAACTCATTCTGAAATTCTGTGTGGGGAATCCAGAGAGAGTCCCAATTCTTTTTGAAGAGGATTATCCATGTCCTCATTCCCCTCTGCAGGGACAACAACAGAAGCTACTGCCATCAGGCTGTGTCCATTGCTCTGCCAAATCCAACAAGCAAGTTCCCTGCTGACACAACTCCATTAAAACCCATGGATTTTCATCTTTGAAGATTATAACCTGAAAACTCTTTTCAGGGATTTCCCAAGAGAAAGAGCACAGATTGACCTTGAAGAAAAATGAAAGGTTTTGTCATTGATTGTCAATATTTGAAATTCAACAACTGTAAGCTCAGGGAAGAGAAATACCCAGAAAAAATTCCACATATCCTATGGATAAAAATCATGCCTAAGCAAAACAAGCACATTTTTCTATGTTTAGTCCGCAGGGACAGTAACACCATGTATAATGTATATATAAACATTCTAAGGTTTTGGAACTTGTGGTAGGCAATGATATGGGGGCTCCACTGAGTAGTTAAAGTACATTAAACACATTGTCTAAACACTTCTTAAAAAAACCCAAAAATGAATTGTCACAACACATTAGGAAGCTTCATTTCCAAAGTTTAAGTTCCTGCATTTGAAGTAATTCACATTAGAAATTAATGTGGATTAACTGTCCTTGGGATCTCTCCATACTCATGCCCTAAGCCTACAGCAAGGAGAATTCAAAACCAGACCTTCTTTTTCCATCCCAGCTTCCTTCTCCTGCTATAGTTTCCAGGGAAGTCACCACCCTCTGTAGCTCATTACAGTTGTCACTAAGTTCAATGAAGCTGTCACAGTTGCATCAGGGATTTATTTGGAACCTTATGTTGACTTTAACACGGGAACACATGGAACCAGACATGTATGAGAGGAAAGGGCTATTTAAAATAAACATCTGGGGGAAAACGAAAGAGACAGGAGAGCTCAGTGCTTTGCACACATCTCGAGCTGCCAACAGCTAGATTTGCAGTTACAGTGGGCAGGCTGCACCAGGGTTAGCTGGAACCCTTCCCTGGGAATTTTCCCCTAGTGCTGTCAACAGCATGCCTGGACTGGATCTTATTTTTGCCATCCAGCTTAACCATCATCTATCTAAAGCCAGAAACTATGCACACTGCTCTCCTTCCATCGTGGTCCCCCTTGAGATCAAGAGACAGAAAAGCATCCCCGTGTCTGTCACTGACCACAGGACAATCCCATCCCTGGGCAAGGGGAAGGATAAACAACACATGGGGAGCTCTGTGCAGTGACCAGGAAATTCACTGCACAGCAGAGTAACACCGAGCTCACGTGCTAAGGTTACACAAGCGCCTCGTCTTCCCTGTGTGCCACCAAACAGCCTGGCTGGTTGTCACCTCCCATCTCCCAGTGCCTGCTGATGTTACTCTGTTTGTTTGCTGTTCATGCAAGACACTGAGGGCTTGGCATCATTTACTAAATGGATGCACTTCCCTGGCAAGACAAATAACAGAACTACTTCTCTCCAAGAAAAAAACAATGTTTCTGAGACACTGCAGACAATGTTGAGTCCCCTCAGTCTTCTCCAGCCATTGCTTCCATATCCACACATGGGAATAAGAAGGAAGAGATCTTCCTGCTGGCTGAAAACCATGTAACCCCAGAGAGCTTGTTCATACAGACAGATCAGACTTCACTGAAAGATGAGGCAAAGAGATTTAGGGGTGTTCTAGTTGATTGTGAAGCCTCAGCAGACTGGTTAGTTACCAATTATGCAGAAACAAAACTTGCACTTGTTTAAAAAATAAGAAGCTTTGGCAAAAGAAGAGCTAATATATTTTATCTTGGTCCATGCCATGATGTGTATTTGGCAGTTTAAGAAAACAAAAAAACCAAGAAGAGATTGAGGAATAACTTTTTAGGCAAAGATGTGAAATAGGCCTTTCAATTACTTAAAAAATTAATTTTGACACTCCCAAAATGAGAAACATTTGCTTTCATAATGTTCCCTTCCTTTTCAGTCACACAGAGAGAAGAAAAGAGTGAATGAAAAACATAAAATCCACCTCATTTTTTCCAAGACTTTGGATCACTTGGAGTAGAGAGCAATAGTAAAATTGGGCTGCTTACTTTGAGGAAGGGTGAGCATTTGCAGAGCCCATGACAGCAGCCTCAGGAGCCTCTGTGTGCAGTGGGTCTGAAACACACAGTGCTGCAGGAAGAGATGGGGTCAGCGACAGGCCTGCATCTCTGCCCACAGCAAGGGCATCTACAGAAGTCATTTACAGCAGAAAATATGTCTGGACTGTGCTCCTCGGGACTATCACCAGCATTTTATGCTTTTTTGTTACCTATTCAGGCACTGGCTGGGATGAGAACCTCAGCCTGTGTCTGGGTTCTTGGTGGTGTTTTCACTCTGAACTGGAAATGCATTTTCTGCAGGCCAGCTCAGACATGTTTGCTAAAACTGCAAGCTGAGTTTTTAACACCCTTTAAAAAGTCTTTAAAATGGCTTTCTGTTTCTCTCTGGTTTTTACACAAACAGGTATCTCATCCAATTTGGTCCTTCCATAGATCCCACTGACCACCCATGAAAACTCTGCCAACAAGTTCTGCCTCACTTTCACCTTGGTAAATTTAAGAAAAAATTCCACAGTATTTCTGCAATGAAAAAACCCTGCAAGCACAACTGTTCTCTCTTGAATACTTGACTTTCACAGAACAGTGCCTTAATCAATAATCAAGAGAACAGCTTTGAACGCATACAGATCATGCAGGTCCACTTCACCACAACTAGATGCTGGAGTTTATTTTTGAACAGCAAAATATTTTCCAACAGATTGTATGTTAATGACAGTGCTGCTGGCAAAACAAACTACCTTCACCCTGGGCTGCTTCCAGACGCTCAACAAAGCCTTAATAAACCCAGACTGTCCTTTAAAGGTAACTGTTTCTAAACCTGTATGAATGATGTAACATAGTGCTGTACATTCAGCACCACATCATAAGATATTAGCTCTGAACATGCAATGGAAGTTTTTGATTAAAGCATAAACAGAACAAGAGATTAACAGCTTCCACAAGGTACTGCAGCTGCGTTTATTCAGCAGTTGAAGAGACCATGCAGGAGTTTTCACTTTTTCCAAGATAACCATCTCAGAACGTTTTCTCTCACTCTGTAAGGTTTCTTTCATATTATTTATTTGTTTCACACTTATGCACCTGCCACAAAACACAATGAAAATAAATTCTAGGAAAGTCTTGCTATTGGAAGAATATGGAAATCTCAAAAGAGTAATGTCTTGTCATTTTGCCATATAAATGTTATAGCTGTAATTTCTTTGATGAAGGCCAAGAAAGATACCAAGTCAGTTGACACTTTTGCAAACTTCCTTTGCAAACAAACAAGTTATCATTATTATTAAAATGAGCCACTGTGTTTTCTTCCAAAGGCAGACATATCTATTGGTAGAAATAAAGCGACTCATAAGATAATGCTTTAGTACAGACACAAGAACTCCCTACATGTTAATAACTATGCCTAGAACCCCTCTGTAATAAAAAAAACCCAAAAACCAACAAAAAAGTGAATGAAAAACCCGATTCAGGGCAGCACAGAAAAGTATTGCTACAACAGCAAAACAAATCAAACATTGATCAATATCCTTATGGTCACCCATTAACAAAGACTCGTGATGTGTTTTGAATGCACTTTGTATTGGAGCCATAATTTCCCATTTCCCTGGTGGTTTATGGTAATGAAACACACATGAAATTGCTTTGGGAGGAAGGACAGCCCTCCTCCTCCTATTTTTTTTGCATACATCCTCTGTGGTGGTGCCTAAATTACAGATGAGGGTTGTAAAATAGTGCTTTACAGCTAGATCTGACTGAAGATGGTAGAAAGCCATGCCAATGGCAGATCTGAAGGACTTCAAACAGGATTCCAACCGACTCACTTCTGTCACATTTTGGTGCCATTAGTGTCTGTTTCCAGCAGTTTCTGTCCTTCCCTCTCCATTCACACAGAGCTTGGAAGGCAGAGAGCAGGGTGGAGACCAATTTGAGTTACTTGACTATAGAACAATATAATGAAAGAATACAAGGACCTGAATTTTAAGCTCTCCAGTAGGCTGTTCCATTTGCAAGAACTATGGGCAATATAGTAAAACCCCGTGTTTGTTCATCCCACTGCCAGATGGGATTTCTCAGGGTGGCAAAGTTACCAAGCACTGATGCTGCTGCCTAACTGGTATCCTTTTAGAGGCAACCACTCAAAGCAGAGCTTTGGGGAGCTGGCACCACCACACACCAGGGCACTTCTCAGTTGTGCTCCTGCACAACCTGACAGCACCTTTAAATATACAGACCAGTGGACCCAAGCAGGGCTGTGCTGACGTGGTGACTCTGCTTCCAGGAGCTGACACCCCCAACAAGCCTGCACAGCAGAGACATTTCTGACACCCTGGCTCCTACAAACACCAGCCATGGAGGAAGTCCCTCTTTACTTGATTCTGTACCTACCAAAAAAAAAAAAGCCAGAACCGCTTCTGACATTCCTCAGGAAAAGGTGACACAAGTTGGGCCACAAAAAGAATCAGGAAGATGATGGAAAACAAAACAAAACACCCCCCCCACACACACTGAAACACGTCGAGTCCCTCTGATTGCCCACTGCTGTAATAGGAGTAAAAGCCACCATCCCACAGCAGCCCCATGGCATGACTAACAGGATTTCACTGAAGGTTGAACCCCTGCTCCCTTAGCTCAGGCAAAGCCTGGAAAAGCATATTTTGGCCAACCTGTACCTGCAAGACACCAACTGAGAGCACCTTCACATTTCAGGTGAGTACAGCTGCATGTGAGACCCTTCTCAAGGCATCTCTACACAGAGCAGCAAGATGCTCAGGTGTGAATGCAAGACATACCATTTCCTGCAGCACATGGTAATGGATGAAAATTTAATGAAAATTTAACGCAGACTCAATTGTTTGAAAGAAAACCAAATGTTTTTGTTATCTTTGAAGGCTTTGAGCAGCAACAGTCTCTCTCCCCCTCATCTTCAGTGAGCGACTCTGCAGCAGAAGCAACCCCACATGCACAGCTGGGCTCCATCCCTTGATGGCTTGACAAGGGTGGGTATGTGTTTTCATTTAAGGCCTGCACTTGACTCCCTAGGCCAGATAAATACTTGGGAAAGAAGGAAATTCTGTCCTGTAACCACACCCCATTTCCATGAAAAGCAAAGCTGCCAAGCAAAGCTCTCTTAGGAGAAACTTTGCATAGAGAATACAAAAAGAGAGAAAAGCAGTAGGTTTTCCTGATTGCAATGACCTGATACCACATTATATATTGTCATACTTAGTTCAATATCTTATCTTTAAAGAAAGAAAATAAAATCTGTGTTTTCTTTTGGAAGCCAGCCATACTTCCTTTCGGTTTGGCTTACGGTCTAGAGTTTGCTACTGGAAATATTCTGTCAAAGATCTGATTTTTCAGGATAGATTTTCGTTCTTTTTATAGAGTCTCTATAAGGTGTTTTAAATTAAGTTTCCAGAGATGTCCATGGAGCAGAGTTGTCATTAGTAAAGGTCTGAACAAGGGAAAGATTTGGAGCCACACCTGTGTAATTATGACTGTGCTAACAACACAGAGAGAGAATAGAGGAGGAAAGAGCCCCATGCCATGCCCTATGCCAGGGTACAGCCCACCTCACCTCTGACTATTCTCGTGCTCAAGAATCTCTCCCAAAGACCTGT
Organism: Hafferia zeledoni; assembly: GCA_035583235.1. Lineage (NCBI taxonomy): Eukaryota > Metazoa > Chordata > Aves > Passeriformes > Thamnophilidae > Hafferia > Hafferia zeledoni. Next base: position 23,515,789 of record JAWWEV010000011.1, read on the forward strand.
TTCCACATAGTTTTTCCATGCATTAATGGAGGTATTTTATTTTCTAACTCAAGAGTGCAATTTCTGTTTTTGTCCATGGTTGGTCTATATGTCAGAACAGTGGCAGAGAGGAAAGTCAGCACAAGCATGATATGATATCTCTGTTGGAGACAGCTGGAAGCAACCTCACCACCCACCAAGCTTCAGCATTAAAACCCAAACACAAAAACCATCTCCTCTTCTTCACAGGCACCAGAGAAAATTCACACAAGCCTTTCCACCATCTAATACGACTGGTGCCCTTCCAGCTTCTGTGATTCCAGCTGCGAGGAGCTGCAGAAACAACCCATGGCATCATCTAACAACAAGCTAATGCTGCCTTTGGCCAACTTGCAGATAGCATAAAATAACTGTTCACAGCCACCATGTTATTTTAGGGAGGATCTTCGTGAAGCAAAGTTAGGGGGAAAAAGTTGAGAGGAAAAAAATAAAACAATTCTTCAAGCACAAAGTTTTTTTCACATCTGAACTAGATAAAAAAAGGTAAGTTTAGGATAAATCTGAGTCCAGGTTAGCTGTGGAAGGAAGGGATATGCATACATGACCATTTAGATTGTTTTCTTTCTGAGCTCACATAAAATCTGCCCTCAGTGCAAAGTTTTCATAAGGACAAGTGAAAATCATAACAAGCTCTTTAGAAGCAAAATTCCATGAACTCCAGGGTTATTATAACTCTCTCCTACTTTTTTTGTGATTAGAGTACATAATATCACCTGCCAAACCTTCTGTTGTTCACAGTAGAAAGTCAAAGTGCTTTAATAAGAAAAGATACAGCAGATGTGTTTGGATAAAACTGCATTTTTGATCTGGCCACAGGCTTTATGAATGCCATTCTAATTACTTCATAAAAATCTAAGTTCTAATCCTACTTTTACTTCTAGAAATTTACTTTTAGCCATGTTTTAATTAGAGATGTCAAAAACCAAACCACTTTCAAAAGGCCCTTTTCAGACAACAAAACATCTTCAGAATACAGTGCACACTTTACCACAAAAATCCCCATGATTCTGTTCTTATAAATCACATCTCTCTAAAGGAGACAAGGAGAGATTGTGGTACAGACTCACCCTCAATTCCCGGGAACCAAGAACCACAGCCCCACACTATTCCTTCCCCTTGGTCTGTTACACAGCTCTGCCATCCCAGCTATAAATTTAAGCTGGAGTTTTCAGGTGCAACCCATTGCCAGACAAAACCCTTCCCTGCTCCAGGTGCACTCAATCATGCAGCAATGAAAACAAACCCTCAGAAGGCAAATCCTCCTGCCAATCCCACCCAGCTGATTCCAATTGCATTAACAAGCCCAACCAACTGACTCTTTCAGGTCAACTCCTGATTTCCAGTGAGTAACCACATCCATATTCTGGTTCACATAGTTTCAGGGACTTGGTTACCTATCAGGTGTCATTTCTGATTTATCCCCCTGCAATGTCTGAAATTCTCTTCCATCAATGACAGCAGCAGCCACCTTGACTCTCCAGAGCTTTGACACATAGCAAATTAAAACCATGGGATAATGGCTGTTTCCCTGGCCCCAACCACATGTTACCTAGAAAACAAACTACTATGCTTATGCCTAGAGGAGGGTTCAGATATTCCCCTCTCACACATTCATGTTTGTAGACAGGGATTTTCAGGAAAAGTAAAGAAAATCCATTGGCAAAAGATTATTTTAACTGTAAAGATGCAGCTGTCAGTTCACAGAGGTTCAGTTTTTAGAAGCAACAAGGAGAGGAATGTTCTCAGTCCCCTGGATCTACAGTGGGCACTTGGGCACCAGTAAACCATTCTCAAGGTAAATGAGTGGAACATTCAGACCCAGAAATTTTCAAAAGTTCATAGCTTGGAAACTTGGCTGGATATGCCATTCTAGTTGAAATCTGCTCTCTCAAGTTCTCTCTTTTTTTTAATTTTTTTTCCTCCAGCAAGTCCTAACATGCAGTGGTACAAATTATAGAGAGCACTGGTAAATAACTGAATATAAGAAACTGAATTAAAAGGGAACAGCGTTTTTGCAGGGAATTTTTTTTCCAGCAATATACTCAAATATACTCAAGCTCTGATCCATAGCACATTGGTGGCCTCATCTGACACCTATTCAGATGTTTCCCATCCAAGCCCTCCTCTTCCACTTGTGTTAGGCTACTGAACATGAAACGTATGTTTGGTGTGCCAGGATAGCTCTGCTAGAAGCCCTGCTCCTTTCCATTCCCATACTCTGCAGCACGGAGGGAAGAGCATATGTTCCTTGGTTTGCAGCAGAAAGCTCCTTTCCCTTCAGAGCTGCCTGTCTGGCAGCCAGTCTCTCATTTCACATGCACTTTTTCCAGAGTTGATAATCTCCAGGTACCCCAAAAGCACTCAATGGCACAGTTTAGTACCGAATGTTCAGGTCATTCTCATTCAGGCAGTGACTCTCCTTAACTTAAGCGGATGGGATTTTGTGATGTTCTGCATTCTTTTTCTAGGAAGCTTTGCCTGGCATAAGGAAGAGTGGTTTGTTTGCTGCCACCACTAAATAAATAGTAAACTGAGGGAGCTCTGAAGTGAAACATCCCAGAGAGTTGAGAAGCTTCTCAATAATTGCAGGGTAAATGTTGTACGAATATCTATATCATGTCAAATAATGGTCTGTGTATCTTGGACACTTTTTACAAAGCAGCCTGGAGTCAGTAACTCATACTGACACGTTACTGATTTTGGCCCTAATTGATGATCTGCCTGAAAAGAGCAAAGCTGCTACTTTGGGTTTAGTTTTGAGACTGACCACAAATGTTCACATCCCAAGCCTGCTGGATTTTATTTGACTGCCCTTAGTAACAGAAATACCTCTGTTACAGCAGTGCCAAGAAGCCAGACTGAAACCATATTGTGTTCAAGACACTGCACAGAGACAAAAGTACAAATAGCCAGGAAAAGAGGGAGAGATGAAGAGGATTAGCAATAGGTAAAAAACCAAGTAAAAGAGCACATGCCTGGTCAGCAGAGGCACTTAAAGCACTGACAGTTTTTCCCTAATGGGCTTGTTCTCTGCCAGAGCCATTTGTGGAGTGACATTCCTCTGAGCCTTACCTTGCTTAACAAGCTGCTTTTCCTATTTTCCTGCCTCCTTGGGAAAAACAGACAATCGAGGTTTCTACAGGACACAGAGGAGCTTTTAACTAGGAGTGGGGAGAAGACAAAGGGACAACGTTCATTTCCTTAAGAGGGATGCTGACCAAAAGAGGTTGGAAAGCTGCATATGCCCTCCTTCTCTGTGTCTCCATATGTCCCACATCCTCCCTTTTGCAGAGGAGATGCCATTCCAATGGCATTCTTAGACTAGAGCAGGGCAGATCCCTGAAATAGCATGAGACAGGGAGACACAAATTGTTATGGAGAATGTGAGCAGACATATTCTGGATTTGGGGAAAAGGGAAAATGATCCCCACCACTAGGCAGCTTTTTAGATAAATCTGTGTGAGATAACTTCCTCTGAGTTCACTTGGGGTAATTCTGGCTGCATAGCCCAAATCATTGGCCTTTCCATTTTAGAGAGTTGGCAACAGGAGCAGCCATGCAATGTACGTGTGGCAATTTCCAAAGTCAAGCAGCCAGCAGGAACCAGAACTCATGGCTCTTGGGCCCATCATCCTCTCAGTGTGGCAGGGTTGACAGAGGACTCTGCAGTGCTGGGTGTGGCACCAGTTCCCCTCTTGGAGCACCAGTTGTATGGTCACTCTCTGAGCCCATACACTACACTCAGACTGCAATAAAGACCCAAATCTGCCTGGGCACTGGGAGCAGCACAGCTGCATTGGCAGAGCTTCCTGCCCAAACAGCATTTTCCAGGGAGGAAGCTTGGGTACCTCTACTTGGCATAACGCTGGATACATGCAGATCTGTAATTTCAGAGTTAGAGCATTAGAATAGACACAATATGCTCTCATTCTTTATGTAAGACTTAAAAAAAATCAATTTAAGCAACAGCAAATTTGATAAAAGTTTGATGAAAGCATTTTCCCTGGGCCTGTACAGCCCTCCACAACATTCAGTATGGGAACTGCTGCATGGACTTGCTGTGTTGGACAATGTTTGGACAACACTGAGTAGGTAGTCTTTCCAGCAGTTTCCGACACAGCAGTCCTGCACCCACAGGGGACACGGATCAGGGGCAGCCAACGAGATCTGAAGGAGATCAGCAGGACACTGCAGGATGATTTTACTATGCCAGCCCAGTCACTCAGCTGAATACATGTGAAATTCAGCACCTGGCTTGTGGCCAACCTTCTATTTCTCCTCCAGCCTGAATAGCCACCAGTGGGTTTGCAAGAAGTGCCCCTGCCCAGTCACGCTGGGCAGCACTGTCTGTGCAGGCTGCCAGGGTTTCTCTGCATTGCACACAGCCTTTGCCTGAATTATGGCATCTGTAAAAGCACAGACCTTGCAGCTCCCAAGGAGCCTCTCCAGCTCTCCCACACCAGAACCAGAGACTGGCCTCCAACTCTACCAGGGGGAGGATCGGGCCCCCTTGCAGAACAAGTGCCTACCAATTAGTGACACTTACTGATTCTATCTGTAGAGAATCGTTATGAAAAATGCAAAGCATTCTGCAGCCACTATTAATCTTCTGCTTTTGTTGCATTTACTCATGGTTTATGGCCCTCCAAGGAGGATAAATGATCAAGGCATGTACTCACATTGTTATTTGTCTATTTGTCTGTGCAACAATACACGTGCTCAGCACTAAGTAGAAGTTATTTTTCATGGGGAATACAGCTTTAAGGCTTTTCAAGGTCAGAAGGCTTTCTGAGGAAAAAACCTGCAAGTGACTCCGGCTCATTTGCTGCCAGCTCTTCCTTTTAAAGTTACAACCCACACAAGACCATAAGCAGGCTAAGGCTGCAGGAGGAATGGCCACAGAAGTGCTCAGGAATTTTTGTCTTTTGCAAAGGGCACGGTAGGGCACACAGGTGTGAGTGTGACAGGTAAGGTCACTGTTGTCAAATGGCAATTCCTGTTCCAAAGTGTTTCACATGGGTGCAACGGTGCTTCCACTCCGTGATATTGAAACCTCTCCTCTCTCTGCTGCTCTCCTCACCAGCTTATAGCTCCCTGTGAGCAACTGTATTTTGGCCCAGTTTTGTTTATAGCAGGGATTTATTTCTGGAGGTTAAGTTCTAGCAAATTCAGGCTATCTTACGTCTGCAGTGGTGCTTAACTAGCCAGCAGACACTAACAAATAGCACTAAGAAATGTTCTTTGGCACTGCATGGCTGTTTGCAAGAACGACCTCTCCATTATGAACACAGAGTACTTAAAACAATATTAGTCCAAATGGGGGAATGCAAAAGCAATACAAATATTTTAGTAGCTGCTACAGAAACTACATTCTAGTTAAAATGATCAGATTTCCATGTTTACTTTGAAAACATACAGATGTAAGTTCAAACCTTTCCTAAGTTTTTAGTCTTAATATAGAAATGTGATACTAGGATAGGGATGGCTCTCCACTATTTAAAAGATGATTAAGGTGAGAAAGAGTGTTTTTCATCTGATACTCACATGGGAAAAAACAGCATTTGTCCCAGAGAAACAGCAAGGCTGAACCTGGTCCAGAGCCAACTGTGTCAATGCAAGTCTTCTGGTCACTTCTGCAGCTTTTGGGTCTGGCCTATAAATACAAAATACAGCCTCAGCACCATGTCACACAACACGGGGAAGTCAAATGTGCTGCCAAAGTAGCTATCAGGTAAAGCCAAACATCTGCTGCCTGATTCCCCCAAACAAAGCTCCATTCAGACAAAGGGTAATATCAAATATTTATAAAACATACTCACAGAGGAACTTGGTTTCACACCTCACGATTATCTTTTGTTCTTGTATTTCTTCCTCTCTGTTTCAAGTCAACCAAAAATAGCAAGAGAAATCTGAGATGACTTTTCCCAAGACACTTGTTAAATGTATTCCTTAAAATAGGTTTTGTTTCCAGAAAACTGTTCAGAGTGCTCACATTTGCATGTATCAGATCCCCTCAGTCATTGTCATTGGCAGATCAGCAGTCATTAAGTTAAGCAGTCTAATTTCAGTAACTCAAGATGTGCAAAGAGCAAAGCCAGTGAAGTATTTGACAATGAATATTCAGACATCATGGAGGATGTTGAACAATATTTTCAAACTATTTAATGAGATATGATTCCATGGATCTTGCCAGGTGATAAATGGCCACTGTTTGAATAGCAGGTAGTTTGCAGAACACTATCAATGCTATGCTGTGAATATTATATTTCTAACAATAAATTTTTGACAGATAATGATGCATTTATATATAAATCAATCAGATACTATACTCTCAATTATCCATACTGTTAATTGCTCAATCTTTTTAATTGTTGTGAATGGTGCCTTCATCAAGGGTTTGGTCTGTTATAAATCAGAATGGTTCATTTAATACTTCTCAAGCAAATTCATTTACCTTAGTTGAAGTGCAGAGATGTGAAGAGAGTAGATTTTGATAATCTTTGGGAACAATGGATTTCTCTTAACCTACAGTGTTGACTCCTCCAGCTTCATTTACAGCAGCTGCTGGCATTGATACTGTGCCTTTTAGGAGACTCTATGGATATGTGCAAGCTCCGAACTTTATTTTGTAATTACAAAGGTGTAGGGCAAGAGAGTCTACTAAAGAGTTCTCTTTACTGATTGAAAATTAGTGAGAAAGTCACATACCATTTTTCTATCTTTATTCTTTAACTATAAAGATACATCCCATTAATTGTTCCCGTCTTTGGCATTACTCTGGGTTGCTTACACTTTCTTCCATTAACATTCCCACAGCTACTGTTCTTCCTCCTGGGCACACATGGAGAAAGGCTATTGCCTCCATGCTCTGATGGCATTTCATCTGTGCTTCCAGAGCTGACAAGTCCCTGACCTTTCTACCTGCCACTTTGCAGTGCACTACAGGTTCACTTGCTGTCCAGTATCATGTTTGGACTGCACATCTATTTTCCTCCATGCCACTGAATCTCTGGGACTGGAGTTATTTTTCCTACCAGGCGCCCTCCATGTTTTTTTTTTTCCCAAGCAGATTCTTATTCAGTGGCACTTAGATCATATTTCTGGTATCTATCCTTTCTGCTCTATCTTTCCTTCATCTTGAGCAGCATCCATATCAAGTCCACTCTGGCATCACATCTGTTTTTAGCTACCACCAAGTGCTCTTTCAGATTTATATAAATCATTAGGCAAGAATGGATCTCACCAGAACGTGGTAATTTCCACTAGATATCATCTTCATCAACCTCCTGCTTTTATTTCTAATTGTTTCTTACCTTTCTGTCAGTTAGCAACCAAAAGACATTTATATAAATTCCAAAACATTTCAAAATTAAATTTGATGTGTAAGACTTCACCACAAACTACACTAATATCAAACTCAAGTCTTCTTAATTAACTAAACCCAGTTTTCAGGTCAGGTTTCATTCTTATAGCCCAGTCTAAAGCACATGTTTATGATTCTGCAGTGGGTGCTGCTCAGGATATCTGAACAATCTCACATGGAAACCTCTGCTATTTGAAAGGGAGAGATCAGTCTCACTTTCCAACACGCACCTGTGACAGGAGGAGAGCAGGAAGGGAGAAGCAGGCATAACTGTATGTAGGGACACTTTTGTTCATTCCCTCTGAGCACTGGCTACTTGTTTGAGGTTTCCAGGCATGGCTGAAGTGGGAGCAGCAGCTCAGTGAGACCTCATTGGCTGGACTGCACAAACAGAACCCACACAACAGCATATATGGACCCTCCTTTCCTGGAACTCGCTGGAACTGCCAGACCTGTGTTGAACATGTCCCCAGATTATGGTAGAGCACATCCTACACTGTAACTGTTCAAAAAGCATCAGACCTAGTACATGTCTGCAGGACACCTTGCAGAGGGTTGGCATATGCTTTGTCTTCATTTGGGAAACTCAAAAATCAGTATTTCAGCCTCTCTGTACAAGAACAGAACTTTGTACCAAGCCATCTCTGTCCCTGGAGTTTCCTTAGCAGAGCAAGTCTGTCTGTGCTGCTGCAGAAGGGACTGGGTGCCTACATTGGCAGCAGACAGAAGAAAAGTATAAAAAGGAAGAAGAGGCTTCTTGGTGTCAGATCTCCACCTGTTTTTGGAGGATCTGTAGTTTTTAGGTGTGACTGACCTCTCTGGTCATCTCTGCACTGATGCTTCACTCTAAAGAGCATCAGCCCTCTCCTAATGCTGCCTTCTAGGCTGACCTGCAGTTTCTTTCCATGGTCTTACTAGAGCTTGAAATTAGATCTACCAGACAGGAACTGCCAGGCTTCTTGAATCCTGGTATTTCTAAAACATTCACAAATGCTAGACGTGTCTCTCCCCAACCTTATACATCCTAGAGGTCAGAGGGAAACCATGAAAAGCATGACAAGTCAGAATCCAGAAATAAAAGCTGTCACACAGTGGAATTTTATTACAGTAATGAAAGTTATCTGACAAGAATAAATGAACCCCTAAGAGCATTCTCATGTGCACACACACTTAGAAAAATAACCAGCAGAGGGAAAAGAGAGCAACAAAAAACCTTTCTCAAAGGCTCCTGTTACAGCTTTTCTTTTATAACTTAAAAACTGTACTAGAGAGCAAGACAGTCAGGGGGCCTGGGGTGCCAATATGACCTTTGTTTCCTGGTCCTTCTTACCTTGAAGGGCACTCTGAATCCTGCAGAGTTCCTCACACAGGAGGCCTCTGGGGAAATGAAGTGGCAAGTAGAGACGTGGTGATGCAGGAAAGAGCTCCTTCCTAAACCTTTCCTTCCATTCAAACTTGCCATGGCTCTGCCACTGAGGGGATGGCAAAGATCTTGTCACTGCAAGGGTCAGGTCCCCCTTCTACCTCAGTCTACCATGGAAATATTTCGTGATCCCCTATCTTTTGTATCCTGACCACTTCTTTTCCCACACAGCCTGTTCCCCACACCGACCTTTCCATTCCATGGTATTCACCTGGAAGCCTTGGCACTGGAATTGACTGTTCCTCTGAGATGAGTTTTGTGGCTCTCCATACGGCAGGTTTCAGCATGTTAGACCTACACTGCATTACCAGGGAACAATTAGCCATTCCTGCCATATGGGCCCTAAATTCTGCATGTCATGTACTCAATTCCAACCTCAAAATTTAAAGGCCTAGGTGGTTTTTTGGGTTATCCTCCTCTGGAATCACATGAACAAGGGCCCAGGTAGATACATTATGGTGGTTCTTGTTAGGTCCTCTCCTCTTTCACATTCACTGCCCTTTCTCTCTGTCCCTCTGCTTGGTCCTGTGAATGGAATCAGCTTGTTTCCCACTTGGACTCCTTCTCCTATCTGTATAAAAACAAGGGCCTGAATCCACAGACTTCATTACTCAGGTCTGCACCATCATTACAGCCATCACCTACAAAAACTAAAAGCTTATGAATATTCTTTGGCTTGTGGCTAGAACCCCAGTCCTTCCCTGTGCTAGACCATCTCAGTTGGCTTGCTTCTAACTCTTCAGCATTATATTTCACACAACAATTAATTCATCCTCTGTTTCTCACTACACTGAAGGCTGTACCTTATTGAAGCCTGTATCTGAATAGAGCTAGTAATTCATCAGCACTCCAGTATCTCTGCATACAATGTGCTCATTTTGCTATAATGGGCTTTTTTAATCTTGCTGACAATTGAAATGTTGATATTGTTAAGGTTAATGACCCACTGATAAATACCAGAAAACACATTTACCCTCAAATAGTTTTTAATCACAGCTGTTGCAAAGTGTGACAAGAATGCTTTATGCTAAATAGGCTCTAGGAACAGTACTTTCTAAATATCTGATGCCCCGTTTTACTACCCAAGTGCTTTCTCTGACAGTTACTGGGTTTGCTTTTGTGCCAGGTTCTTGGGTTTATTGCCCTGAGTTTGTGTATGAATGGGCTGGATTTTCTTTCACACTTCTTAATGGTCTGCCTTGTGCGTTAGATGTGCTGAGATGCCTTTGATCTGCACCTTGCAAATGATGAAATCAATGCAATCAGTGAGCAATGCCAGCTAATGGAAAGAACTGAAACCTGTGAGAGTTTATTGGGGTACAGTCACATAAAAGGTGCTCTATCTGATAAGATACATTCAGCTATGGTGACAGGATCATAAGAAGGCAAGAATAATATTGATTTTTTACACTTTAACACCAAGTTGCACATGGGGAGATGTTTGCATTGCACCAAGCAAAGGACATGCCCAGTAAAGTCATGTGATCACTAAGCTAGCATGCGGAGAAGGCTGGAGAAGTAGTTTCCATTTTTAATTCACATTGGGTTTTTTGCTGGATTTCTTCCAAGCATTGAGCAGCAAAAGAAATATGGAGCACTTTACACTGTGTTCTCAGAGATACTGTCCCAGCTCTTTTTAGCCAAAGAATGTCATTATAGCTTCACTGGAGCCTGAGCAGTGTCTGTCAGCTGATGGTCTGACCCTAAACAGAAAATTCTGACTGCATAAGCTCTGTGAAAACAGACAGAAGAGATGGATATCACCGAATGCGCAGTAGGAAGCGATGGGAATGAAAAATGAAAATTCCCATTCATAGTAAGCAGTATCTTGCAGCACTGCAGGGATTCAAGAGGGGAAATGAAATCCAAGATGTGGGTCTCGTAAATTCCTTGTGTTGTCTCTACAGAAGGTAAACAGAGCCCTTTGCTTAGGCTTTTACTGCCCTTGATTTGTCCTGTTAATTCCAAAAAAGGTGGCTGTAGAAACAGCGAGTACTTGCAGAGACTCTCAGATGAGCTGAGTGTTTCAGAGCATGTTAGCCAAATGCCACTCAGATCCATCTCACCTCACACTGAAGCCAAGCAACTGAGCCAAAGGACAGTGCTGGGGAAGGACAATGAACTAATGGAAATGGCTAGATATATTACCTCTGAAAGTAAGAGGCTTGGTGAGAAATGATCCTTGCTATTTACATGATGAAGTGCAGCTCCTTTGGAAAAGTCAAGGTAACCAGTTTCCCTCCAGACTGGCCAATACATCTCAGTTGTGTTCTGAAAAAGCCTCTGCTCCTTATGCCAGCAGGAAGACTCCAGAAGAGGCCACTTCTGACTGCAGATTTAACAAGGACTGGACCTCCAGAGCCAAGGCTGAACCTGACAACCTGCACTGCTCAAGTACAAGTTATATGAACAACATGAGGATTTAGGAACTGCTTCCTGGGTAGAGACCAATATTTCATAGGCCCCTATTTAGAGAAAGCCTGTCAACTTAGTCACTCTCTGCTCTCCATTTACTTTTTACTCCCCTAAAGCTGTTGTACCAAGGATGTTATAAGGTGTATTGCTCAGTCCTATTAGTATCCATTTATAGACTCTTGGTCCATGAATGACTAACCCCTCTTTGCACCTGCTCATACTGCCTGACTCTACAAACACCTGTGGCCACAAGATCTAGGAATTTCACCACTCACTGCATAAAGAAGCACTTACTTTCATCTATTTTAAACTTTTCCCACCAACTTCATCGAGGTTTGTGAACACTTGAAGTGATTTTAACAGTAATTCCTGCTGCATCACGAGATAATAATAAAAATACATATGTAGTCCCTGTCCCACACCTGAGAGTTCCAGAGTGCTGTAGAATGGCCTGTAAATGTCCACAATCAAAGAATTAATCACACTTTTGGACTGTTTTATTTCTAAAGTACAATAGCAACATTATGTTGGTTTAGCTCACATAGCAGCACTCTGTGCAAAGGAAAAATAAAAAAAGCCCATTTTATACCTACATACACATGTACCAGATGTTCTATATTTTTAGCTTGTCTGCAGGTGTGTGTAAAAGCAGTTTTGGGACTCACTGATCATGGAGTTCTCCAACCTGTCTGAAGCTTGCACCATTTAAAAAGAAGATACAGTCCTAAGAGCATTACTGCTAACAAGCAAAGCCCTTCACAGGAGCTGGTTTTTGGGTTGGCTACATTTATTTCAAACTGTGTTATTCTCTGCTAATTAAACTTTTGAAAAGGAACTTCGCTGACAAGAAGCTCTGAGTAATTTGCTCAGTCCTTGACATTAGTCAGGAAGTCTCAAAGCAGAGGCCACAGAAGTACAAGAATACTAACCTCCAAGAGAAGAGACAACAGTCCTTAATTAGAGTCTCGCCTCAGATGTTGCTGCGAGGGATGAGCCGAAGATATCAAAGCTACACAGATGATTCTGGTGGTAAGCGATCGGTTCAGACACACTGTGGTTAGTGGATCCCCAGAGGCAAAAAGAAATGGAAGAAAGTCTGAACATTGCTTGGAGACACAGACTTGGCGTTTGCCCTGTGGAATTCTTGGATGCACTTGAAAGGTTCCTCTCAAGGATGAAAGTGCAGTCTCTATTTGTTTTGTGCCTGGTATGAACTGACTCCATCATATTATCTCAGACTCATTGGAAAAGGTCTCTTGCAATGGCTGCAACTGTTATTATGGTACAAAACATGCAAAATGACAGATGTCTGCTAAATTAATTCACAAATGATTAACTGCATGTTAGTGAAACAAGAACAAAATTTAAAGGAAGAGTCAGGTATGAAGCAATCTGCTCCCGTTTTCAGGCCAACAGTGGCTAGGCTCTGTTGTGTTAAAGTGCACCAAGGAGGCACCTTTTTTTTTTTTTTTTTAAGTCACGAGCAGCACATAAATTTTCCCTATTCAGGGCAGAATTAATAATTTAGGAACACTTTACCCTGTCCTGAAACTTCAGTGCAAGTCACTGCTTAAGAAATGAGTTCAGAGCAACTTACTCCCCTCCCTCACTCCAATCAAAACTACCTTCCAGTAGGAACTGGCTAATGCAGCATTTGTAGAGATGTGGAGACAGCCATACCATTTTCACTCGATGTGGATACACATCAGTGCTGTTGATGGTTAGAGCAACTATGGACTGTGTAAGAAAATGACAGTAAATCCACTAAAAGACACACTTAAACGCCTCCCTCCCTACATAAGGCAAAGAACTGGGAACATCTTAGTACTAGTTTGGGAAGTATTGGACATGGATAAAAATGGAAGGGCAGTAGCACTGTCATATTGGTAGCATGAAAAAAAGCTTAATTTAACATCTTAGAAGCAGCACTCCCAGGCAAAAATACCATACACAATTCAGACTCAAACTGGCATTGCAGCTTCTTGGAACCCAGGCTAAGGGAGCCCACAGGAACAGCCCCTGTGGCCACTCCACCCCCCTCCACTGCTGGCCAAGGACCCTCCCCTGCTGCCTGGTTGCAGTGGGGAGCTGCAGGATGCTCCCACACTACAGCAGGCAGGAGCTCTCTCCTGGCCACCACTGGAAATGAAAACCTGACAAACCTAGCGTGGGATGGAAATACCCCCAAGACTTCATTGCTTCCCATTCCTTCCAGATCAGTGATAGATAAAGGCAAAGACATTTGAAAGAGGAAAGGCAAAGCGCTGCCTGTAATGGCAGCCTCCATTTTTCTTTGCCCTTGATATACTACTACACACAGCTACATATCTTCAGTTTCCAGGCTCGGGTCAGTGCTGTGGGCAGCTCTCTGCTCAGCACAGCCATGCAAGGACACCCCAGGAGCACTCAGAGCCAGCTCAGTCTTGCAGCTCCCACTGGCTCTGCTTCAGGCCTGAACACAGCCAGGCTTCAGCTCCAGACAGCCAGATGTGTCCCAACTGCAGCAAATTCCCTGGCACCCCCAGACTGATCCCTGACAGCAGGGATCATGTTCCTTTCTTCCACATACAGTCAATTTACATAAAACCAGCACTGACATTTATTTAGCTCTGCATAATGCTTTCTGAGAGGTTCTGGAAAAGCAGGGCTTTGTCTGTGATCCTGCACTGTGTCAGGCCTAAGCACAGGAGGCAGAGGTGGGATGGGGTGTACAGAGCAGTAGCCAATCTCTCCAGGCCCACTACACTAATTTTCAGTGTATAAGTTAATCTTGACTTTCACCATATGACTCCTTAAACATTATTATCCTGGCCTAGGTCACTGTCAGCATGTCCCAGCACTAACACAACCAACAGTAACTGCATGAAAACGTCTCAGCAGCTGATTGAGAACTACCAGAAAACGTATTTTTAGGTAGTCAGTCAGTCCCAGAATGGCAGTGTGCTTACTCCTATTCATTTTGCAAACACGTGCTGACAATTTTAAATTTGCTAGATGTAAACTTACATGTTTTGGAGGATACAGCAGCAGAGCTGCTTTCACATCTCACAGTTAGCATGCAGCACTGATATTCCTCTTCCAAGCTGTCTGGCTGTTAGCACCTAGAAAAACACCAGAGCTCAAGATTCTGTTAAGACTCCCTTATTAACCCCGCTGACTTTCCTCAGATCCAAAACTTTGTACAATGAACTTCACCAGAAAAAGTACATTTAATTCTTCTGCTTCCTTGAATTTCTGCCAAGCCGCCCAAATGCTTCACCTTCTCATATGTGATGGGGAGCCTTTTTCTAGCTCTTGGCCTGAAATTCATGGAACCCCGTTTTCACTTGGCTTTAGAGAACTTGGTTAAGTTTGTTTTGGGATACGTCACTATGGTCTTTTTCTTTTAAGTTACCATGGCTGCCCAAGAGAGACATGACGTGACAGGACATCTGCAGTGTGTGCAGTTCTCCTCCCCAAGTACGAGACCAAGAAAAACAGCCTGGCCATGAAGTCAGCTAAGTAGCACAAGGTAGCACATGGCAATTTGGGTGGTTTTTGCTGCTGTTAAACCATTCAGATTTTCCTGTGGACACTCTTCTTTTGTGTGTGTGGCCTTACGTGTTTCTAGAAGTGCTTCATGGGATGGCCTCTGCCTCCACATGCAAAGCTGTTTCAGCTCCCTTCTGCCCGTTTCCACTGCTGCATTTTGGAAGAGGCAGCTGCCTGCAGTTATGGGATGGAAGGAAAACATGTAAGGGATGCACAGAAGGAAGGAAGAGTCAAATTTCTGAAGGGAAGGAGTGGGAGTGACCCCCCAAGCAAACATTAGCTACTGTCTTATTTATTCAGGAGCTTGAAAAAACTAGGAAAGAAAAAAAATTGCACCGAAAAAAGTCTGGTTATCCAACCTTAATTATGGTAATGGATCACAGGTGGATTCTTGCACGCGTTTGAAACCTCACTCTGTCAAAGTCAGTGAGATGAAGCACCAACTTCCAGCCATAAGCCAGACCAAGACAGGCTAGTGGTCATGGAGCAGAGAGCCTCAGGAGTGGGAGAGAGTCCAACTACTTCACAACTCTGAGCACAAACAGGCTGGATACCCTGTTAAAAAATCATCGAACACAACGGATTCACCACATTGCCCTTTAAATGCTTTTTTCTGCATCAAATGGCACTTGTAGTTAGGCTGTGTCATTTCACATTGCATTAGCCTATATCATCTCATACTCTTTGGCAGCAAAATGATATATCATGACATATACATAATCTGGGACATGCCACACCCTATATTTACAGTATTTAGTATATTTGATTTTAATATATGACCATCTTGTCCATCTTTTTCACACCTTCCTCTTACTGAAGCTGATGGAAGAAGCATATGAACAACTGACAGGATAATCAGCATCCAGAAGCAGAAGGAGAGGATGAGTGACAGTCTAGTTCCAGTGGCTTATTACTAGCAGCATCATTTCAGTTAACCTTGCATACTTCTAATTCCCCTTTCTGGCTGTGGAGCACCCCTTGTTGTCATAATATCAGTGAATGCCATTAATCCTGGATAGTAATTCACAAAGTCTTGAATAAACTAAAGGAATAATACTGAATTTTATTAAAGCTATTCAGCTTCTTCATTTGGTCTCTTGCTTTCCCAAGGATATCCTGAGGAATGTGATTGCTTTCTTCTTGCTAGATAAGGTTTTTTTCTTTTTTTGGCTTAGATTAAAGTCTATATGGTAGCTTTTGTTGATTAGCCACAACCAATTATAATAACATAATAGATACTATATCATCTGTATCTATAAATATGATGACATGATATTTACTTTGGTGAAATCTTCCTCATCTATGACAGGACAAAAGATTTAAAAGCAGCCAGTCACTACATACTGTAACTGTACTCTGAATTTCTTCTGAGCACTTATCAGATCAATATCAGTAACTGAAAAGAAACTGATCTGGAGCACGACATGAGGATACAAATTTGCTGTGATGATGACAAGCCTTCAAGAGGAAGCACGTTGCCACGGTGGTGATGAGAAGTGACATAGAAGAGCTCTGACAATAAAGCATCATTTCCCAATCTTAAACTTCAAGTGCTTCACTTCCAGCACACCTGCTCTTCAGAACTAATCTGCTCTTGGATGAAGACTTGCACAGAATTAAAATAAAAAAAAAAATCTACATCTCTCCGAGTCACAGTCACAATCAATCACAATGGACAACCAATAAATGCAATATATGGTATCTTCAGTAGATGACAAGAGTAAAATTAATGAAGGTGCCCAGACCTGGCACCCATATATGATCATAAAAGCATAGACAACCTCTCTTGTTAAAAAACAAACTCTGTATAAAGTATATTGCTGTGCACAGGCAGTTTCTGTGTTACAGCACAGCAATAATTTAGCTGCACACAGCAGCCCTGCCTGGCACTTTATGGAGAATCTATAAGGCAGCACAATATCCAAATAACATGTCGGGGGGATTTAGATGGGCACAGTGCAGTAACTGGAATTGGATTTGGGATGCTCTTGCAGCCTTGCTCACAATCAATTACAAGACCCTTTGGAGCTGCACATGATCAAAATCCTCATTCCCAGCTCCCCACCAGGCTGCTCTCTGGCACACTCCTCAGGAGTGGCTGGGCATAACACACTGTCACTGCCCCTCTCTCAGGTCACCTGCCCACAGCACCCCCAGGGATCCAGGGCTGGAAAGCTGGACGTGGAGTGGGAAGCACCAGCCCTGTGCTGGAGTGTGGAGTCAGTGGCCACAGCTCAGGGCCACATTTCTCTCTGGAGAATGAGTGCAGGTAAGGTGACCACCTGGGTTCTCCAGCTTGGTTAAATGGCATTGCCATTTATGCTTTTTCTGTTAGAAACTCAGAACAATTCAACTTCAGAAGAAGCCTTTGATCTGTTTATCAAAATGACCTTTTCATGTGCAGATGAACACTGTTTGTGTTATCCTCCCTCCTGTCCCTTTTTAACAGGCAATGCTCAGAGGCTGAAGTGACCTCCATAAGATCTTCTGCCATCTAAGGATTAGAATATGGGAAATGAGTCAGATTAGAGCTCATGAAGTGTATCTGCATGTCAAACACACTGACTGTTGGTGTCAAAGGCCAATGTGTAACAATACCTGATGTCTGCAGCCCATTTCAAATTCATTTCAGTCAGGAAATACTTAAATAAACATGGGAAGAAACAAAACACAAGCAACACAGCTGAAAGATGAGCTGAAGGTGTAGAGCCCCAAACAACACTCCCTCCCTGGACACAGTGAATGTGGGAGATGGGAGGGGAGGCAGTAACAGAGTCAGCTCAGGTGTTACTCTGAGCTTAATTCCCCTGTGTGGTCGCAGTCCACAGGCAGTGGTGGTGGGAAGGGGAGAGATTCCCAGCACTGAAGTGGGACCCCAACCTCAGCAGTGGCAGCGTGGGTGTATCTCAGTAGATTCCTCAAGGAAAGTGTCTCAGACAGAGAGATAGCACTCAGCCACTGAGAGGAAAACATTTGCTAACGTGGCCATGCATTTCTTTAATATTTCATATTATGTTAAAAAAAAAAAAAAAAGTACTTCAAGTCACCATTTCCTGGTTAGTTTTTTCCCCCCCACACTAGATTAAAAGCTGGACCATTTCCTGACTCAAGAGGAGCTTACCAGGTTAAGTTTCAAGCCTATCAAGATGTTGCAGCATCTTGAATCAACAAAAGAGTTTTGTGCCTCCTGGTTAGTTCAGAGTTAAGGAGAAACCTGCAAGGTCAACAAGTAACATGAAGCAATTAATTAAAGTTTTGATAACATAGTGTTCCACAGTGATTTTACTTCATAATAAATTTTACATCCCAAAGGAAGAACAAAACCTTGGAAAAATGTGAGGCTAATGTGAGAGACTGGCAAGCAGGGTGGACTCCTCAGCACGGTCCCAAGAATTTTGGCAGCTTTAATACTGTTTCTGGAGTTCAGGTCATTATTCAGAAGTGCTTATTCATTGAAGTGCTTTTTTAAATTGGCTTTTTCTCATAAAATACTTTAAAAATTCACTTCTTTTTGACGACACCCTCAGAACATCACGCAGCTTCATGTTTCTATACTTTGAGAATTACATCTTTTTAACAAAGAAGTGCAGCACATGTATCTTCTGCCACATGCAGTGTCAGCCCCTCTTGTAGACGACATGCCAGACTGGACAGACGTGACAGCTGGTCTGCTGAGGTCCTTTCTGCAGTCTCAGCAAACATGAAGGGATTCCTGCAAAGCCTTGTAGCCTGCAGTTGCCTCCACAAGGACTCCAAATGGTCTTGCTTTCCTTTTTACATCAAAATTAGAGAGTCTAAATTAACTTCCCAAATTGAAAAATCCAGAGATTTGGTTTTTTAGCCTAACAATGACTATCACCTAGAACATTAAAATTTTGGCTTCCTTCTCTATTTCCCTAATTCTCAGAGCCACTCAGAAAACAAAAAAGGCTCTCCTCCTTAACCAGTGAACAATAGCAAAAGTATGAACATGACAAGAAAATGTGATAGATGACAGCTCTTGCAATAGCAGTTGAAAGCCAGGGCCCCCCAGCACAATTCTACTGAGTGCACAACATTACTATAGTTACAGATTAGACCAATAGATGTATTTATTTATGCAGTGCTGATGGTGCATTTTAACACATTGGTAACTGGCATTTAACTTCTGGAATAACAGCTTAAATCCAGCCATTAAATTCATTTTAATTAAATGTTTGTGAATGCTTTTTGCTGTTATATCTGGCAGAGATACTGCTAATGACCTGCTCCATCTCATCTCCGCACAGCATTACTCCCTGCAGGAAGCCCCTTACTGCTTTGCCTGCCCTGTTTTGGGGAGGGTGTCAGCATTACTCTTTATGCACTGGGCCTGATTTTTCTGCTGCCTCAGGAAGACGTCTCATTCCTCAGACTGTCACTGTTCATCCCTCAGCACTGCGGGGGATCGGCATCGTGTGCTCCGGGGAGCCGATGCACGGGAGGATGGGGCATCCCTCGCTGTGCTCACTGCTGGAGTCCTCAATGTTCCTTTTCTCCTGCCACCCTTTCCCCTGAGGATATTTCTTGCTTTCTGGTAGGTTTGAACAGAGCTCCTGGGTGTTTATACCAGCTTGAAGGGTACAACCGTTTTCTGAAGGGTTTGGATTCTGCTTTCAAAAAAAGCTCCTGGCAAACTGTTATGGTTTCACCTAGGTGGGCCTAAATTTGAGTTCTTTGAAGTTCAGCCTGGGCCTGGGGGCTGTCAGCTGATCTGGGCTGGGCCAAGCCGACAGCTGACTCCCCCTAGCCAATAGTGTTTTATTCCATACCATATTACAACATCATTTTTCCAGGGAAGTGAAGTCAGTGTGGGAGTGGTTTAGTCAGTCACCCCAGAGCCGTCTTGCCGGGAGGACACGCGGTGCAGTCCCAGGGAGATGGGGAGGACCAGGCCCAGCACCGGCCCAGCAGTTGTTTTGGAAAGTACAACGTTTGTTGTGGATTCTTCTCTCTCTGCTCGGGTCTGGTTTTCTGGGGACTGAGTCTTTTAAGATACTTTGAGGTTAGAATAGTAGACTTTGTGTGTGTACTAGGTAGTAAGGAACTGTTGCTTGTTGCTCTTAATATGTGTGAGTATTTGTACTGTCTCCTAGTTGCCTTTTTATCTTGTCTGTAAAATATATGTAGTTTTAGTATAAAATGCAGTTTTAGAGGTTTTTTTTTCTCTTTCCTTCCCCTCTCTTTTCCTCCCTTTCCTCGGTGTTGGGGGCAGGGGGAGGCTCTGATTCTCTGTCTTGGAGGGTTGGCAGTTTGCCAGCTCAAACCAAACCAAACGCTTGAGGCTCACCTGTTGTCCTCCCAGACAAGCCCAAACACACAGAGGAATCCACAGTGGTAACTGCAGGCAGTCATCTTTTCATGTCCCCACCTCCCCATAAACCTTCCCCAGCATTAAGCAAGTCAGCCAGTCAATCAACGTGGCTTTTAGAGGTTGTTGTCATAGTGCCTGTCCAATGTCCAGAGGCAGAACTGCCATCACCCCTGAGCATCACCAGGCCCACCCCACTCCTGGAGACAGCCACAGGGTACAACGAGGCTCATGAAGTGATCTCTTCCCACATGACAATCAGATCCCCTCCTTAGTCCTGCTGGGAGCTGCTCCAAATCTCACAATCCTTTGGTAAAAACCTCCTTCTATGTTCCAGAATGTATATTTGGTTAAGGGCCATTTGCTTCTGTCCCTTAAGCATGAAAAATTTAGGTTTAAATGGTAATGAAGGAGAATTTTCTAACACTTCTTGGCCTACCTAAGTCCCTTCTCATTCTATATAATTGTGCTGCAGTCAGATATAGTAGTAGTTAATCTTTTTTCTAATACAACAAAATAGTTGTATCACAGAAGAAGGATATAAAAAAAGGTATTTTTTTTTAATCTACAGAGTGCTTGGTGCTAGGTGGGTGGAAGAACAAAATACCAGCAAGGAGAGACAGGGAGAAAAAACGCTATGGGGGGGTGAGCAAATCTCAGCTTCTTCACTAGAACCAGCTAAAGATGATCTTGGAAGGGGTGTCACAGCATGACTTGGTTAAGCTTTCTGTAAACTTGACAAATAAAACTCTGTCAAAATAAATTGAGAAATACTGTTTTCACATGCTTAAAGCACTAATCTCTGGAACAAAGGGACTATTAGAAGGACAGCCGTTTGTCTGCAGCTGCCAGAAAAGCCAGGAAGTGGGAGAAATGATATTCTCTGCTGCTAATGGATGGATGAGACTTTGCTTGGTTAGTGGGTGAATGGAAGGAAGATCAACTCTTTGCCTGCAGAAACGAGAAATTCCAGCAACAGCAATCATAAATTGCTGCAGAAAGCACAAGACACAGGCCCTACAGCTCACAGGAGCTCAGAATTCCCACCACATTAAAAACCACAGACACAATGTCTTTGGAAAAAAGTTAATATTCCTATTTAAATAAACATTAAATTTTACAACAGAAAGAGATTTGAACTGAAGAAACTCCAAACATGTAATTGGTCAGCACACTGAAAGGGCTTTCCAAAGTCATGCCTTGGTGCCAGTTTTCAAGATCAGTCTTGCAGCCAGGAGTGGGGGAAACTCCAGGAGCAGCAGCCAGAGCCACTGAGGCCTGTGGTCACTGCCCTAAGTGTGTCTGTCTGCTTTGGGATGTCATCTGACAGACTGTTGATCCAGCAGCAGACTACTGGGAAGGCAAATGGATTGGCAAGGGACTGATCCCAATGGAGAATTGCTAATAAAACAACCCCTGCATTCCTATAAACTATTTTTGTTTCATTCTATACCTCCACTTGCTGCCTGAGGAGCTGCCCAGTGGAGGATTTACACTGTACTCTTAGTAGGATTGTTGTCAGAACACTGATCAACTGAATCAGAAGTCACTAAATTGATGAGCAGTTCAGACACATTCAAGGAGAAAGAAAAGGATTTAAAGACAAGCATTTAAAAACTAGTTCCTGAGATGCTATTTCAAGCAAAGAGACATATCACTCTATTTTCCAGACCACTTATCCCACAGCTCCCACTGTGATGAGTAAGAATTTCTGGATGTTCAGCAGTTTTGAAGAGCAGGATGATGCCTCATTTGGGAAGAGAGGAGCAGTGCCAGCAGGAACGTGGGGGCTCAACAGGAGCTGTGCAACAGTGGGGAGGTGGCAAAATGCTCACCTGCAGCCATGCGAGGGGCCCAGAAAATGCTCCTGGATTTGGCATTTCCCATGGCTACATTTGCAGCAGACCTCTCTGAATCCAGCTGTGGTGTCCTGTGGAAGAGGAGGCTGCATGACTTGCCCACCTCTGTCATGTTATTTGGTCCAAGGCTGTCCTCTGCCTCCAAACCCTCCTGCCAGTGTCTGGAGTTTGCTGCTGCCCACAGGGTGAAGGGGATTAAGCCCTGTGTGGATTCAGCTCTAAGCATCACAAATACAGCGCTGAGGTGTGAAGGCATCAGCCTGGACCTTCCACTTTACAGACAAATATTTCACATGAGTCAAGGGAAAATAACAATTTCAGCCACTGTGTGTTTCCTTGAGAAAGATGCTGACATTGAAAAAAAACCCCAAACCCCCAAACACAGCTATTTCAGCTGATTCAGTTCCACATCTGATGTGATGAAGAATCTGAGGTTCATCTTCTGGAAATGCAGAAATGCCTTTAAAGCACCAGTGACTTACAAGAGGAATTTTTGGTTTCAGACGTTCACAGTAAGAAGCCTGAAGGGCTGACTTTAATTCATTTGCAATTTCTTGCAATAATCTAATGTAGATGTCAGACAAAGTTCTGGGTTATTACATTTCAGAGAAATTACAATGTAATTGTTATTGTTTTCTTCTATAATTATTCTGATGGAATTATCAAAGGATATTTTTAATAAGATTTGCTTATCTGAGAGATAACACTTGAACATAATATAAACACAATTTAGCCTTCATTCAATGCTGTAATATTTTCTGTAGACATATGCACAATAATATTAGGATTTTGCTAAAGGGAAACCTGTTCCTGTGTTGATTTTGCATCTGGCTACATTCACATATCAGCAGCAAGAAGTGGACAAGAAAACTCTTGCACCAATAACAAGCTTGCTATACTGTCATTTAGAAGGTCATATTTTAGGCAAAATATATTATCACTCTTTTTTGGAATATGTCAATGTATTCCCCTGTACTTTGATGAAGATTACAAGGTCCATCTGCACAAATACTGCTGTCTGTCAAAGCATTTATTTAGTAATTTTTCTGGCTTTAAATAGATTGTGCAAGCCAATTTTTTTGCATTGAATATCAAACATTAACTTTGACAAATATACTTTGTAGACATGATTGCACCTGGAAGCACAGACTACAACATTACAGTATGCACTTTGTAGGAAATCACAATAATTTACCATTAACAGAAGTTCCCAGTCTTATTTCCATACCTGTAACCTTGGAAAACAATTGGGCATCATAAAGTCCAAATTTTAAGGTCTCAATTCAAAGTTTCAGATTTCAGCATAGCTCTCTGCTGTTATTTTTCTTCTTTTTTTTTGTGCAGTAACCAGTTTCCACAGAAGTCGCTGGCTGAGCACTCATGTATGTCAACTATTACTATCACACTAGTAAACCATGCAGTGAGGTTTCTTTTGGGATTTGAAAACTCTCTTCCATTATTTGGATGCAAATGTTTAGATAATCTCACTATTCAAGTTCTTCACCTCTGTAGAGGGGGACTGTCCTCTGTAGAACGTCCCAGTAAGGGCCATGTCAGATCTACAACACACAGCAGTGTTTTCACAGACTTAAATCATGGAAGTTCCCATGAGGCAGCGACCTCTGTTTATAGAGCTAAAGTTTATGAGCTATATATTTTATTCTATGACTGTCTGAAAACCATATTGTATTAAGCACTCCGTGTTGTCATGAATCACTGTGAGAATCGCTGAGAAAATGTATAAGCTTCTCTCCTTCAGGGTCAAGAGTACATTCCTCTGTGACCCTTCCCTTTAACATGAGGTAAGGAGGTAAAATGCTGACTCGAGTGGAAATGGCCCAGAGTTTATTAAACAGCAAATAATTCCACTGTCAATCTAGCATCTTAAAATGGGAAACCACCTACAGAGAATAGACAAGAATGAGCCAACATTGAAGTATAGATATACACACACACACATACACACAGAATCTGCTATTCAAAGAGAGTGGCTCTAATAAAGCTCTTTCTCTGGAACAGATTCTTTCTATTGCCTGAACGACTGTGGTCTTTTTTACCTTAACTATTGTGCCCAGTGAATTAAGGCAATGTAAATTATTCAGGTATATCTTGTGAATCTTTAATGAAGAACTCTGTAGCAAAAGAAAAAAAAAACTGGACATGGAATTGTGTCCATCTGCAAAGGCCCTCCTTAATTCTATTAAAATACAGGACAGCTTATTAAAGAGAGAAATCATAAAATTAACAACTCATTTGATTCTGGTTTGCACATTTCTGAAATCTTAAGAATAACTTGGGCTAAGCATTACTTTTGCTGTCAGATTTGTATCATGAGAAATATGAAGCACATAATACATTCACAGAATACTTGAGAAAGCCTAGAAATTGCATATGACACCACTTAATTTCTGAGGGTGAAGAACAAGATCCCTCCCTTTCAAGCATCTCAGTTTTTCAGCTCAAAAAGACAGGCAGACATTGTAACATCTAATCTCATAAACAGAAATATTATCTACTTTCATCTACTGTAAGCACCAAGAATAATGAGAGGAGCTATGTTTTTATATATTTCATTTGTGTTAAAAGTGTTTTTCAGGGGAGACATAATTGATATTGTGCCTTTAGAGCAAACCAGTGAACATAAATGCTTTGCAGATAAAAGATATTGAAACTTTTAAAAAAATTAATGTTTAATAACTATATTTTATGAAATGTTTAAAATCATTTATTATTCACCATTGCTGGTTCAATTATTTAAACTATGAAAACCCCCCACTGGCTGGTCAGTCCCAGAGCAGGATGTTTGGGAGTCCCATACAGGCCCAGTTGCTTTTTGACTCCCTGAATTTAAATTACACAGCACGTGCCCAGAGCACCTCTTCCCACACCAAGAAGGTGGAGGTCCCTGCGTTTAAGGCAGCCTCTCTTCCTCTGCCTGTTCTCCAGCTGAGCCAGTCCCCTCAAACACCTTCCCACTCCTGAGTCTCTGAAGGAGGTGATGGTGCCACCTCCTCCTCTATGACACTGAAATAATAGGGATGTAAAGAGTTCACAGAGCCACAGGATATGCTGAGCTGGAAGGGACCCAAAAGGGTCATTGAGTCCAACTCCTGGCCCTGCACAGGACCATTCCTGAGAGTCACACCCTATGCCTGAGAGCATTGTCCAAACGCTCCTTGAGCTCTGTCAGGCTGTGCCCACTGCCCTGGGGAGCCTGTTCAGTACCCAACCACCCTCTGGGGGAAGAACCTTTTCCTGATATACAACCTAACCCTGCCCTGACACACCATCAGGCCATTCCCTGGGTTCTGTCCCTGCTCCCCACAGAGCAGAGATCAGTCCCTGCCCCTCCTCTGCCCCTCCCCAGAAAGTTGTACCTGCAATGAGGTCTCCCCTCAGTCTCCCCCAGCTGAACACACCAAGTGCCCTCAGCTGCTCGTCACTTGCTTCCCCTCCAGGCCCTTCACCATCTTTGTTACCCTCCTTTAGACACTTTTGAGTAGCTTTATATTTTCCTTATATTGTGATACCCAAACTGCCCCAATATTGCAGGTGAGGCCACCCCAACAGAGCAGAGCGGGACAATCCCCTCCCTTGCCCGGCTGGCGATGCTGTGCCTGGTGCCCCCAGGACAGGGCTGGCCCTCCTGGCTCCAGGGCACTGCTGACTTGTGGCCAACTGGCCACTGACCAGGACCCCCAGAGCCCTTTCCTGGCACTGCTTTCCAGCATCTCATTCCCCAGTCTGTCTGTACATCTCTGACTGCCCCATCCCATGTGCAGAATCAGCACTTGCCCTTGTGGGACCTCACATGGTTGGTGATTGCCCAACTCTGATTTATCAAGGTCTCTCTGCAGGGCCTCCCTGCCTTTGAGAGTTGGCAGCTGCTCCCTGTGCCTGCCCATGGGTCTCAGACTCTTTAAAGCTAAAGCTTTTCCTTGCAACTTGCCAGAATCAAAAGTCCGAGCTCAGTGGGCACATGGCTGGACCACAATAAACCTGGACATCACATCTCCTAGTGCTGCCTCACGCTGCTCCACCACACGTGCACGGGAGACAAGACAGAAGGAATTCCCATGTGATACAAACCCCTCCCAAACACAACTCCGGTGTCAGCTGAGGTGTCACACCGGGACAAAAGTTTTTGTGTTATGCAGCTTGTGGGTTAAGCTCTGCCCACACCTGGCATAAACACACACCTTGGAAAGTCTACCTTAATCCATCAGACACTTCCTTATACTGGCAGGAAATGTAGGCTTAAACATTATGAGAAACTATAATTTTTTCTTATTTGTTGGAACTTATGAAAGAAAAGGTTTGTCAGGAAACATAAGTGCTCTCAATGAGGCCTCCAGAAATAGCAGCCCTCTTGTTTCAAACTGGGCAATTAAGGCAATGATTTATAGCAACTCACTGTATTTGCTTGAAAAAATTCCAAAGTGAATCATCTCCTGCAGCATCAGACTGAGCTGACCTTTGTTCTCAGATTCTTCAAAGTCAACTGAAAGGTGTAGGGTGTTGTTTGTTTGGATGGTTGGTTTGGTTTTTTAATGTGGCCAAAACCTGCAATGCATTAGGCATCCAAGTGAGGTGGATTGGTCCTCAAAAAGGCTTAGTATGGTGGAGTTTAAAGAACCAACATCTGTATTTTTTAAAAAATAAAGTCTAACATTTACATGCTTAAATATAGTTTTATGGTTCCAGTTGTAAAATATGAGTAGTAGGACTTGAGATTTTCTTCTCCTGGGTGAGTGGCCTAGCTGCCAGGCTATAAAAAATCATTTACTCTCTCAGTCTGGCCCAATTAATACTTAATTATGTCAGGCAAAGTGAAACAGCTTGAATAGAAGGACTTGAGGGTGCTCACACAGCCCAGGATAGCCCAAACTGAAAAATTCACATGGCACAACAAAAGCAATAACTGCATTCAGGCCTTCTGCATCCTAAGAGAATTCCCTGACTGCTTAATTTCTGGATAGCAGGGAACAAACAGGATCACCTCTTTTGTCAGCTGTATCTGGTGCTGAGACCAAATCACTAGATTTGCTCTGAGGCTCGAGATCCTTCAAGCAAAGGAAGACAGACTCAGTTTGTGAAGCCTGGCAGGATTAAATGTGAGGTAAGTGCTGACCTACCCCCAAACCTGTCAAAACAACACATCTGCAAGCACTGAGACAGCTCCAGCACCTGGGCAGAGGACTTTTCATCTTGGATTTCAGTGGCACGGAGGCACTGAAGCCCCTCTCTGACCCAGCCTCTGATCTGGGACCAGTCTTTGAATCAACACTCTGAGGTGACAGGTAGAAGAAGAGAAAATTAATTCATTTTCCTGCATACCTTGTCTTCTAGCTGCCATTCAGCGTTTCATGTCAGGTGTTTTATATGCAGGAGGTTACAAAGAGAATTGCTTTGTGTTTCCTTTATGTCTAAGAAGATATTTTTTAATATTTGTTTTTGTCTCCCTCAATTCAAAATGCATGCTTCCTCAAGTGAAAAAGGCACATCTTCCCCCTGCTATAAAAGAGAAAGATTTCCAGTTCCCATCACTATTTTATAAATTCAGCTTGCAGTTCCTAATAGAAGTAAAGCTCTATTTATGCTGTTATTTTATACTGTACCTGAAAGCTTTAGGCAAGCAAGGGCTAAGGTGAATTAATTCAGTGTTCTCTGTTGTTCAGAGGAAAATCAAATGTGGATGTAAAGGACTACATATTAAGCTGACAGGCCTATGTATATGAACAGCTCCTAAATTCAAACCAAAGCCTTAATGTTGAGATAGCACAATTTAGCCCAAAGGCAGACTCTGGGCCTTGAGGTCACAGAGTCCTGTGTGTCAGGCAGGGAAGGCAGCACAGGGAATGGGTGGGAGAACTGTGCCTGCTCCCAAGCCACTGCCCCTGGTAATGATGCCCAGATGGAGCAGGTTTGTGATACCTACAACCCTCGTCCCCCACAGGACCCACACCTTTCATAGTGGGAGCTCCTTTCTGAGCCGTGCAGCTCCTCTGCTCTCCCACTACAGAGCTCCTGTTCCCTGAGCTCTCGTCCCAAACCTACCCCAGCCCGAGTCCTCCCCCACCCTTTCTGTCAATACTTCCGAAGACTTTCAGCTGTCTACCCCAAAGACTCCCATATCCCACTACCTGAGTACTTCTGTCCCACATTTCCCACTTTCCCCTCTGGTGCTGTCCTGACCACAATGCCTCTCTACTTGAATTTCTTCTCTCTTTTTGACACCACCTATACCCACAGCCAGATTCCCCACTCTTCTTCAGGGCCACCAGCCCTGCTGGGAGCCCAGCTGTTCTGCTGTGATGACATGACTACTGATTTTGTGACCTTTGCTGTCCCTCATGCAAGCTCTGACGTCCCTCCAGCGCTCACAGCCATGTTCTAACTTCCCACCCCAGCCAGCCAAGCTCATCTCTTCCCAGGACTCTGCATACAGAAGGATGTTCTGTCTTCTGCTTCTGGCAAACATTTTCAAAATCTGAACACAGGCTACACTTGCCCAAAATCTGCCTGGCTCAGCTCTGAAGAAATTAAAAATAAGCCACCTCCAAGAATAGGATATATGGCAGCTATAAAGAACTGCTGGTGTGAATTGGCTGTTAGGCCCCCAAAATAGGCAACTACAAGTCTAATTTCCCTGTACACGAATGTGAAATCAGGTTTGGTTTCCACAGTGCATCTCGTTAACCTGAAAATGATTGGATGGAGCTGGAGAGGTTACATGTATTGTAAATGATGTGAAGAACCTTGATGCTTTAAAATGTGATATAAATATCAATAAGCCATCATTATAGTGCTAAGCTGTAAGCAATGCTCATGGGCTTATTGCTGTTCTAGCTTAGTGCCTGGGAATGGCTGCTTAATACATGTTAAAGAACTCCCTTTTGCCTCCGAGTCAGGAGATTCTTTTATCACATGTTGCACATTTTTCAGGACTCAGGCCTGCAAACGAGTTATCTGTAGGATATTCAACTAGCCCTGACATCCAAGTGTGAGTATTTCTGTGGACATCAATACTGAACAGGCTGCCCACTCCACAAGTGTTGTTCATATCAGTCCTTACTCAGCAGTTAGGGGTGGCTCACATCCTGCTGATATTTTCCAGTGAGGGGGTTTTCCTGCGTTTAGAAACCATGAAAATACCCCAAAAGTTTAGTGATGCAAGTATTGCCTTTGGGGCTTCTAAATATTGTGCAAGAATATTATATATTGATTTTAATGGTTTCTCATCTCCAGCCCTGCTTTCCAGTAATTTTATTCATTATAAGAACTTCAATCATAATTTTTAGCATGTATAATTTCTATTAAGTTGATGAAATAAGTATTTGGTGATATATTTAGATAGGCATGTACTCAGATTGCTATTAGTATTCTCTGTTCAGTGAGGTCAACCCGCTATACAATACTTAAGGTAGACAGTACATCAGATTTATCCTTTTTCTTATATGAAGAGAACAGACATCTCAGCATTAAAAAAAGAAAGAAAGAAAAAGGGTATCATGTAATTCATTGTTATGGAGACTGCAAGGCATCTAAAAGTTTTCATCCATTTTTTTGAGAAAAGTGATGCTTCTAAAGTCTTCATATTTGAAAACCTGCTACTGACCTCAGCCATTAAATACAATCATACAAGTTTTACTACTTCTAAGAATACTTTCACTACAATTTATGAATATCATCTAGTAGCTTCAAAACTGTTCTACGAACCATCTGTGGATGTTGAGTCAAATTGTCAAATATTCATCCCACAAAACTGGACAGGCATTTTAAACAAACGGGCTTGATGCTCACACAAATACCTACTTGAAATGGCCTGAATTTCAGAACAGCTCATCACCCGGCAGCTGCTACAGCCTTCAGCACCTTCCTCTGCATGTTCAAGTCTTGTCCAGTATCTCCCCTAATTTTGCTCTCAATGGAGGCTCAAGCTGTATCTGAAGCCAGACACAACTCCCTGTCTGCATCAGGACACATCCAAGAACACACAGCTCTGCCCAGCAAAACACACAGGCAGCTTCCAATGACTATATTCTAAATGCTGTAAAAGGCAGACACAGACTTATACAAGCTTTCCTGGAATTAGAAACTTTATGGATCTTTAGAGCAGTTTTATGTAATAGGTTAGTATAGAACTGAATCAATAGAGAATTTTTATGATACTCCTAAGGCCTGCATGTATTAAAGCAGTAAATATTTCATTTTCCTTATAAATGTTAACATGAATAAAATGGAGCAAGATGCAACAAGACTCAGATACACAGCACGTGGTTGGAGGCACACATTGTTGTGTCATGTTTGTGGAAGTCAGGACAGTTGGTGGGGCAGCAGAGCCAGAAGTGACTCCAAACATCATGTTCCCAAAGGAAATCCCCAGCACACGCTGTCCCACTGCACTGCACTGCAGCTACCACTGTTGCAGCACCGACCACTTTTCCCTCCCCTGAGCCAGTTTCTCTTGTTCCCAACCTTCCCCTCTGCCCAAGGAGAGCTGTGGGAATGCTGGGGTGGAAGGGAGACCAGCTGTGGTAGGAACTACTTCTCTGGCCAGGCAACTACAAAGGCAACTTCAGTCTGTGAATTACCATGAGGATAAACAAAAGCCTGAGAATGCCTCAAAAATCATTTTCCCTCCATCTCTATCATAGGAGGAACATTTTACCCACCTTTTCCATAAATGCTCAGAGAAGGAACTTAGGCTGCCACTAGCATCATGTCACTCCAGAATAATTCTATCAGATTTATTACATCTAAGGGCTTCAGTAAATATTTAAAGAATCTGATTGCAGCATGTAGGCTTCTAAGAGATTAAAAAGAAATAAGTTAACTTACATTAGCATCTAATATTATTTACCTAAGATAATTAAATCAACTCAGTTAATCACTAAATCAACTAAATTTTCATTACCATGACATGCTTAAGTAGAACAGGTGACATCCATGTAGAAATGTTAAAATAATAACAATAACAGTTGGTTGGTGGAGCTAAATCAAAGTGGTATTAGACCACACAAAGTATTCTTGCCATTAATCTTAGACAAAAGTCAAGTTTGCACTGTTGTAGGGGAAAGTACTCATTCAGTTGTGAAAAGTATGGTTTAAACATATTTACCACTCTACCCTCTAGAAATATTAAATAAATATCACAGTGCCCCTTAACTACTCCACAGGTGGAAACCAATGCCCTGCAGCACGAGCCTTGCAAAGCAACCAGTGGCTTTCAAGAGGCCTCATCTTTTGACCTTTTATTTGATACTTCACAGGGAACCCTTCATCTGTGTGTTTATGGCTACTTAGCTGTTCCCTGTTGGAGTGTTCAGGACACTCAAAGGTGATTATTATATATAAAAATGGCTGCTCAGAATCATTTTGCTGCCAAAAAATTGAAAGGAAAGGCACGTACAGCAGACAGATAGGCAGGGAATAATGCCCAGAGGAATCAAGTCTGAGAAAAGATGAACTACTGTCATTAGCAGTAGCAAAGAATAGACTACTTTTTTTCTCGTGAAACAGTGCCACTGTATGGCTCAACTTCCCATTTTGTTTGCTCTCTGCACCTCTGTGGGGTGCATCTGGATGCTGCTCTATTTGCACAGACACTCCTTCCTGAGGACAAAAATCTGGCAATTGCTGTAACAGCTCACAACAGCAATACACTCAAGGAGTCAGAGCTTCCCATCACTGCTCCAGGCAGCTGAGCCACAGCTTCTTGCAGGGAAAAGCTGAACTTCTGCAATTTCACTGTTCCTTTCAAGATGTAACTTCTGATTAAAACTTCCTTCAATCAGAGGCATTCACTGGCAATACTAAAACTGTTGTTCCTCAGCAACGTCTCTGTAGCAACTGATTACAAGGGAGGTGGTTCTCAGTTCGCAGAAATATTATTACAAACTGTGGTGCCCCAATCTCACTATTTCCAAATGGAAAGTAATCCAGTTTTTTTTATTGCTGACCACAAAAAAGCATCGATATTAACTTTTAGAATATTTTACTTTGTTGTTACTAATAAAATTAATTAATAGGTTTTTTCCTAAGTTTGAATGTTCTGTGCACTTTTTTTCTGTTCCTATCTCTCCATATATATCTGTATTCTTCCAGTTATGGGCCTGGGAAAGAGAAATAAGGTCATTCCATCAAAAGCAATGGAAAAAGTGATGCAGAGGGTAGTAGGACCAAAAATTTAGCTAAAATCATGATTAATTCATGTAACCCACTGGTCACTGCCTGCTAGGAACTTACCTTGTGCTGATCCACTGGGACTTTTAATGTCTTGCAATCACCAGCTTGAGAACCATCCTCTTTTATGGATATGCAAAAGCCTTGTATTTTTAGCCTAGATGTGTTGATCCAGGTGGCATCTCTTAAATTTCCATTTACTGGGAGTCCATCCAAGAGGAGATGAAAATCTTCTTGGCCAACTGCATTGCAGGAAATGGGCCATGAGTGAAAAACCACGGCTGAGCATCAGTGAACAGCAGACAGTGGAGCTCCTGTGAGGCCATAACGCAAAAGGTGGGTGGGAGGGAGGAGCTGGAGCTCATCAGCACAGCCAAGGGCTCTGCACCAGATATGGAGAGCAAAACTTGTGTGCCTGCTCTGCTTTTATTTCTGGTCAATGTTCTCAGTTGTACTGCAAAGTCTCACCCCAGTTCTTTTGACAAGAGTGGATTGTGGGATCAGATGATCTTCGGGACAGCTGCATTCCAATCCTTGACCCCTGCAGTTCAGATTCACCTTTCATGGCTCATCCTTGTCACCACTCCCCGTATTTGCTGTTCCAGTATATAAGGTACACTTAAGATTCCTTTATTTTTAATCACCTTTACTGCATAGTTTTCTTAAGTTCTTATCTCCCTGCCTTTCCTAATTGTCTGTCCCTTTCCTTCAAATGGTTTATTCCCCCTCTTATTTTTCAGAATCATTAGCATTACATTATTATTCTTAACAGCAATACATTTATGTTTATTATGCAGTGTTTGCAAATAAATAGAGAACTGAACTTCTGTCAGTATTTACCTAAAGCTAAAAGGAGAAAATGCAGTGCAGGCTGAATTCTCATTTCATTTACTTGCTTATTTTTGGAAGGAATAATTTTTAGTGACTTTTAAGACCTTTGCTTTAAAATCAGTACTTTTTATAGCTTTGGTTTTTCATGGAATGTTGGAAATATTTATCAAACTGTATCATTTAAAAAAAATAGTACTAATATTGAATCCAGTTTTCTTCTTCCTTGGGAATTGCTCTTTTCCTTAAAGAAATATTTGTAACTGTATTGGATAACTGAACTGATCCTGACTAAATGGCAACATTCTTGCCTGTGAAGAACTTCTTGCTTGCTCATGTTTGGCTCTATAAACTTCATAAAGGGATAAACCCACCCATATGGTGTTTTACTGCTGTAACCAGTTGGACTGTAATTTTTTTTCACGAATATGTGCCTACCCTGCCATTGATTAAGACATGCGATGCCAGGCCTTTCTCCCATTCAGGTGGGCAAACACTCCTATATATTACAGTAAAAGCAAAGCTGAAGTCACCCAGCTCCCCACCTGGGCAAGGGTGTAACTGTGCAATAGTCACATTTAAGTCAAGAGGCCTGTGAGTGCATCAGGTTCAGTCTGAACCCCTCCCTGGTCAAGGCCTGCTGATCAAAGAGCTACAGATTCATCTGGGGTTTCTGTTATAGAAGCAGGAGGAAAGTGGAGGATGTTGGAGTATACATTGCTTTGTCTGAGGTCATTTTACTTAAATTTCCCTTATGCCATTATGGTTTACATACACCAGCCTGGCTTCCTGACAGCCCAACCACAGACTGCCACAGCCACGGCAGGCTCTCAGCCAGACTCCATGAGGAAAACAGATGCAAATTCAGCCTTTGAAGAAAGAAAAAGTCATTCTCTCTTCCTCCAGGTGAGGCAGCAGCACCTTTGTTAGTCCAAGAAACCCAAAACTTCTTCTGCTAGGGAAGGTCCCAGTTGCCCAGGTCTTAGGGAACCACTCACTCCCTGACTCCATTTCCTTCTTTGCTGGTCCCTATTTAAACCTTCAAGTTGTGCCTTGTACTCCTTGGCTGCTCCCACCCCCTCGACTGCCACACCTCGTCATAACATGGAGTCTGCCAACATCCTAAGTGTTTAGGCGCCTTCTATTGCTTATGCTCACATGAAAAGACACTTGTTACACACTAAATATAGTCATGAAGTGACCCCAGTATCTCAGTATTAACCCAATGTGATTTGTTACATATATTCTCCTCCCTTTGCCAGCAGTGTATAACTATTTGACTTTCAATGGAGATTCTATGCCTTGCCCATTGAGTGGTGTCTGAGGCTCCCAGGGCCAGCTGTACTGGGAGGTGCATGGTTTTATGGGTACAGGGTGCTGGCTGGTGACTCCTGCATGGCCTTCCTCACACAAGAACACAAGCCCAGGCAGAGTTCACAGAACTGGAATGTTCATGGGATCACACCTCACTGGATGTGGGTTGAAATACTGGAGTGGCAGTTATTGCTTGTTCTTCTCCTAAGAGGCATCACTGACTTCAAAACTGCTGCTTCTATTTCTTATTTTTACCTTGTTTTATTCTTTATCCCAGCGACACTACCAGTCAGTGAATGCATTAAATTATATAGGAGGCAAAGCACTTACACATCAATCTTTCCCTGAGAAGCAACAGTTGTGTTTTATTAACAGAAACATTTCAGTTTCATAAATACTTAATGAAGTGACTGCCTATAGCAGAGAGTCACTTCAGAGCTAATTGTTGCTGTGGTCAAACCACCAAGCTGCTTAGGATTTGCTTGCAGCGTCACATTACAATGAATGCAGCTGACAAACTGGTTATTAAAGCATTGGAAGCATCTCCTCAAAAACAGGGATTGTTAGTTAGCACAAGTCAGCTGAGTGATGTAGACTAAGCCCAGTGCAATTCTGCATGAAAGAGAAGGTAATAAATGCATCCTGTACAGGAAAACTTGAGACCTCAGACTGGAGCAAAACATGAATAGCAATTCATTTGTACCCATCTATTTCTGCCATAGTAAAACCCTAAAGTTATTCCAATGGCTTGTACTGGTGGAGCAGCAAGTTACAAACCAGAGGGTACAAGAGAAAGCAGCTCAAAAGGACAGTGGTGACCCCAGAAGGGGTCTGAGCAGTGTCCACAGGAATGCCCTCAAACAGCACAACAGTGCCAACAGCAGCAGGACAGAGCAGTCAGGGCAGTGCTGCCTGCTCAGCTCTTCTGAAACTGGGCAACAAAAGATTACTGCAAGATTGAAGTAGATAAAGAGGTTGTACACAGGATACCAAAGCAGGAAAACAGTAAACCAGCATCTAGATGAGACAAAAACATCAAGATACAAAGCCTTACAGTCAGAAACAGATTTGGACAACCAGCAAAGGATTTCTTCCATTGATAAGATACATTTTATGTTATCATTGCAGGATGCTGAGACACATTGACACAATGAAGTATATGTAACTTTCTCCAAGATAATTCTTACCACATATGCATTCCCATACTTAACAGAAGGGTATAACACTTAAAATGGAGGTGTTGTCTTCCTTCTTTAATCCTTATTATTAGCATTAGTGAACTCACAGCTTGCACTGTGTTCATTTTGGTTTGCCCATGGGGCAAAGCCTGACTGGCGATGTGAGAGAACAAGAGTGTGTGGCAGAAGCTAAAGGAGAGCCTCGTGCTTCAGAAATCCTGGGTATTATATAGTAGTCCCAAAATCACTTCCTCAGCCCCAGGTCCACTCAAAAGGCATCACAAGAGAGGTCTTGGCTACCTCAGGTTCACAGCCTGGAGCAACCCAACCATACTGAAGCCCCTGTGCACAAATGCCAGGGGAGAAAATATGTATCAGATACTGCCTTATGGAGCCTAGGGCTTCCCAAAAATAACAACCTCTTGGTCCCACTGTGGCATGGGTGAACTCCAGATGCCAGGAATCACCATATGGGTCTTTAGGTATGACTGCTAGAAACTTCTTGCTATTTCTATCATAACTTTTCCAAGCTACACTATACAGTGAGTCAGAATTCGTGGTTAGAACAAGCAGTGAGTCATACCAAGAATCACTCTCCCAAAAATATAAAAGTTAATTTATTTATTTTCCCTTTCAGAGATTTTGCTGATCATCCACTGCTGTTACGAGGTATGCAAGTCAGCAGTCTGACAGGGTGGTTTCAAATATTGATCCAAAAAAATACATATGCTGAATCAAGCAATGGAAAAACAGATCAGGCATGCACAGATCTCAGCACCGAAATGTGATTTAGAAAGAAGCAGAAGTTGCAGAGGAAAAAAAAGCCATATCAGGTCAAAGTCTGTCAAGCTGCAAGGCTGCAGCTGGCATTCTGAAAGGGTTGCCAACAACAAGCACTCTGTAAGAGCACTGGATTTCATCTCCAGATATAACAGGGATTAAAACAATGAAAGATATTAGAAAATATGGAGTGGCATTGGAAGACTCTCCTGAAGGAAACACATGGCTGATTGAAGGAAAATTCAGTTGGTGATTATGTCAGACAGCATGTTGACCATATATTTTTAAATTGATAAGAGAGCATATGAGAAAATAACCCATTTAGTGTTTTGCTTTCGTATTGTTCCATTCTTTTATTCATCACATTTCTATCTCAATTGATATGTTCCATTAACAATTTTTCAAACATAGCTAATGACTTGCTGTGGAGCTACCCATGGAACACAACTGTGCAGTTTATGGGCACTAAGCAACATATGACTGGTTTGTACTGAGAGATTTCCTTGTGCCAGGGTGCCATGGCACCCACTGCTGAGCAACACACCCCTAGAGGCACAGCACAGTTCTGGAGAAAGCCTGCTAGGAGGTCAACTTGCTGCAAGGACAGCAGCTTGCTTGATGCCTTCCTCAGTGTTGTTACTATTAAAAAGGAGATTTATGCTCTGAAGTGGGGAAGCTGCCTGGGAAGCATTTAAACAAACAGGACATAGCCAAGTCCATGGGGTCTGCTGGAATGCACTCTCAAGCACAAAGAGCTGGCCAATGTCACCACGAGGCCACTCTCAATTACCTTTGGAAGGTCATTGTGACCAGGGGATTTGACTGAGGAAATATTTCTTTTATCTTCAAAAATGGTAAGGAA
The DNA here is from genome assembly GCA_035583235.1 of Hafferia zeledoni. Lineage (NCBI taxonomy): Eukaryota > Metazoa > Chordata > Aves > Passeriformes > Thamnophilidae > Hafferia > Hafferia zeledoni. The sequence goes on from JAWWEV010000011.1 coordinate 23,552,895, forward strand.
GAGGATCCAGGTATCTACAGGCCAGTCAGCCCTACATCAATTGCTGGGAAATAGCAAGGCCAGGGAAGGGTCAGAAAGATGATAGAAGCTTGTCAGGTGAGGAAAAGCTTGATAAAGTTGGGACCCTGGAATAGAGAAGCTCAGGGGATTTTTCCTAAGTATGAAGAGTATAACGAAGATGAGTCAGATGCTTCTCAGCAGTGCCCAGTAAAAGGACAAGAAGCAGTGGACACAAGGTGAATAGATGAAACTCTATTAAACATGAGAAAAAAACCCCCAAACACTTCTTTTACTGTGAGAATGGTCAAATCCTGAAGCAAGTTGTTTATGGAGTCTCCATTCTCTAAAATACTGGAGATCCAACCAGATCTTGTTTTGAACAACCTCCTTTATAGAGGTCACTTCCAAACTCCATGTTTCTGTGATTTTGTGTGATTCTGGTTGGGTGTTAAACCTGGTCACTTTAGCTCAGAGTAGATTCTCCTGGATTGATTTTCCTAGAAGACTGTCTGAAGATTTGAAAGCTCTTATCTATTATGATCTTCAAATCTGAAGACCCTAGATTTGAAATTCTGCATTATGGACTATCAAAGACTACCTTTTTCCAAAACATCCTTTTTCTTTTCTGTGAACACAGAGCACACATAGTACAAAGTAAGAAGTTAGATGTGATCTACGTGCTCTGTCCCTTCCCTAGTTTACTGCTTTCTTTTCTAGACTTCTGTGATGTTGTGATTCTTGCCAACAGCTCCTAGAATGAGTAAGACAATTTAAAATTCCAGGCTTATAAACATTTTCAAGTGGTTTCTATATATCACAAAGTTCTATAATGACAGGTTGAGAGGAACTTTTTTTTAAATGCTCTTTACTATCATCCTTTGGGTAGCACAGGGAATCTTAATATAAAATTCATTAATTACTTTAAACTGCTGGGCTGTTGAAAATCAGCATAACTTCACTGAAATCAGAGTAATTATAGTAACTGACTTTAGAAGATGATCTGACTATTAACCACAGCACAACAGAATTCTACATTAAATCTGAGTATGCAGGTCTTTGGTGACAGCCAAAAGCAATCTGATTAAAAGACATTCTGACTTTACTATAAAGCCCACTTTATTTCAGAGACTCCTCAGGAACTAAAGGGTTTACAGGACTACCTGACAACTCAGTAATTTCAAGTCACTTAAAAATAAATCCCATGAGCTTCCCTTGGCCTTTAATAGTATGAAGATTGGAAGTACAGTCTGCAGCCTCTGACCCCATCACAAAAGCTTCTCATAAACTGCTCAGGCTTTCTCTCATTTACACATTTTTTTGCTGTTACTATGCCTACACTACTACAACTTCCAGATTTTTTCTCCAAGTACTAGACACCAGTCATCAGATCCTGCTTTTTGGTTTTCGTGGAACTGGTTCTGGGTACCTCTGATGGTACCCACAGCGTGTACCTGGAGAATAACTATTTTGCCAATATAAACCAGCTAAGTCTGCTTAGTCTCCACTTATAAGACAGGTTTTTTCAGTCCTCTAATGTTGCTGTAGCCTTTTCCTGTACCTTGTCAGTGTGAAAAAAATCCTTTCTGAACACAAGTAACTGAAATTATTCACACTGTTTAAGATTAAATTTACTGAGGACCTTGTGCACAGCCCTATCTCCAGTGGAAAAATATTGCCTGATATTTTTGGTTGAAGGGAGCTTGTTTCTGTTTTCTCACCCCATCAGGTAGTGTGTGATACAACATGCAGCAAACTGGCTAGGAATGAAATAACATATCAATTATCATACTGACACAGAGCATTTCTTGTGAGGAAGTTCTTCCTTGTGTCTTTCTTTCAATACTTTGTGTTTCCTCTACATGGCGTAAGAAATTTCATGTGCCAGTTGCTGTCTCAGAGTCAGAAATTGGTGCCAGGGGCTAAATGGGAAGTGCTGTGTTGGTGCTGTCAGAGCTGTCCACTGCCCTTACAGAGCCCATTCAGAGCGATCTGCTGGGAAGAGCAAAGAAAGCCTATCCTTGCTAGTAAGTTACTCACACTTCATGAAACACATTACAGACTCGATTCTATCAGGAGTAATAGAAAATTATCACTCAGCAAGATTACCACAGCAGCAGCATCCTGACAACCTGTGCTACTTGTGTACAGTTTATAACAGTGCTGAACACCTGAACCCAGAAAAAGTTTTGGGGTTTCTGTAAGCTTTGATGGCTTTTTGGTTTTTTGTTTGTTTTAACATCACTCTTACAAACCTTTCAAAAAGCATGAGCCAATCTGTTAACAACCGCTGTTCCACTCTATTGTGCTTCTGTGTCAGGTTTTATGGCATATATTGCAGCTGCTCTAATAAGCAACACCATTAAACTGCCCCAAGAGCATTCCAGGATGCTGCAGCTCAGGGGCAAGATGTGCCAAAGGTTATGATCTCTTCCTAGATTGTTTCTGTGCCCAAGTCACTTGGCTGGAATGATGGGACATTCAAGACCCAGAGCTGTTGAGTGTAGCAGCTCAAGGCTGGGCCCGTGGGAGGGCACCACTGCTGAGCACAGGAGAGGGGTACCAGCCACACACACAGCACCAGGGAACACAGCCCTCTGGCTGGACGAATCCTGAGACATCAGCAAAGGACATGGCCTTAGGAAGTGTGCTTGCTAAAACCCCTCACTCTCACACACAGTGCTGAACCATTTGCTAAGCAAGCCCCCACAAAAATCCACAAAACACAAAGGAAAATAACCACAGGGCAAACAGCCACCTGCTGCTTTTGAGATGGAGGAAATGAAGTACCTTGTATATTAAGATCTTTTGTTCCAGGAAATAATGCTCTTGTTCTAGTTAAACAATCCACACCTGGCAAGAGCTCATTCCCATTGTTCCCAGTGCTTCAGAGGGCTCACAGAGTAGAGAAAAACTGCACTGCCAATGTTGCATTTCATCCCCCTCTGATGCATGTTGTGAATGACTAAAAGTCAAACACACCCCTACTGGGTTTAAAAATGATAAATTATTATAATCCTCCTACTGCTGGGCAGAATGGTTAGCAAGAGTATAAATGAAAGGCTGGTACCTCAGCACAGCAAGTCACTCTGAACAGAAGAAGGATGGAGGGTTGTGGCCATGCAGTTATGGAGGAAAACGTGCCATGATTGATAGTCATGCTGTGAAGAAAGAGGTAAAAAGCCACATGCCACTTGGAAGAAATACTTGTGTTTTTAAGGACTTAGAGAGCAACACACAGTTCCCTTTATCAGAAAAATGTGCAAAGCAATGGGAGGAAAGCATAAAGGGAGAAAAGCAGTCAGAAAGTTACAGTTCCAAACAGGCATTGCATCACATGATCACACAATTTATTTTTAATAATTGCAGTATTTTTCTCATTTTACTTTTTTTCTGCTCCTGACACACAATAGACATGTGTTATCTACGTATGACATTTCACTAATGCCAGAGTATTCTCTCAGCTCCATGTGCTTAATGATTCATTTTAAGATTTGGAGTGAAGATTGATTCACGGGAATTAGAAATGATTCCCCACTTTTCTCTGGGAAAATTAGGGGTCATGCATCACCCCTGTACAGCCTCTAACCATTGTTGATTTGAAGAGCACTGTGCTCCCAAACTTGTCCTTTTTTCCTCGCTCTGTTCTGGAGCCTGCACTCAATAAGCAGGTACTCCACACTCCTTAAGCCTGCTTACTTAGCACAGCAGAACCACAGGGGCATTTGGCCTGTTCCTGGAGAGACACTTCCCTCTCAAGTCCATAGGAGAAGCCTGGAAGGTCCAGGACTACAACACTGAGCCTTCTAGGTCCTGCTGCTGCTAAGGGTGCAGTCCAAATGCCATTTGTGACTCCAGGGAAACAAAGGGAACTTGAACACCCCATACTATGGTTGCCTCTGTAGAGCGCTCCAAAATAAACCTGCACAAGTGGCTACTGAATCCTCTCTACTCGTTTTGCTGCTGAACTGAGGTAGATTTAGAAACTGTTTGTATCCTGTCAAGCAGTCACCAACAGTCATACTCAGAAGGGTTTCTTTGCATGGATTGAAAAGTCAGTTCTTCCATTTACATGAAAGTTTAGCCTCTGGAGAAGTAGATGCCAGCAGCAGAAGTCTCCCAGGAAACTCCTGTGCTGGCAGGCTTCTCATTTTTCCCAAGGCAGGAGGATTTTGCAAGCCTGCCAGCACTGAACTGTGCTCACTACCTGCTTCCAGGGGGTTTGCATCCTGCAGCCTGTTACACTCAGCTGAGTATGTCTGACACTGATGCTTTAAAGCTGGTAGTAGAGCCTATCAGCACCTATTTCAGTGTTTTTATCTTTGCTGAGCATGGATCCTACCCCAGTTTTCACACATGCACCTTTTCCAAACCCCTTAGAAGGTCGACAAACACCTCAGCTAGCTCTGATGTGCGAGATGGTCCCAGCTGATCTGAAAGATCACAGTCCTCAGTGCCATCTCCTCCTACCTTGGGTAACAGATCAAAACAACCAAACCTATTCCCAGTTACGCTGTTCATTGTACCTAACAGAAATCAGGGTAGTTTTTATTTCTTGCTCATGTCAAGAGTTTGTTCACCTGAGAGAACTTCCCAGTGTTAGCCAGCACTGCTGATGAGATGCCACACCAGTACTGCCCCTGTGCACACCCACATTTTGCTGTGGTCCTTAAAATGGGGTTGGAGCTCAATGGGTTTGGCTGAACAGTTTCATTCATTTTTGTAGGAGTCTCGATCCAACAGATTGAGTTCTTTCACAGTCTTCAATCCAAAAACCTTTCCAAATGGAAGACCTTATTTTTCAGCATTATGGACTTCAACAAGAGGTTAAATGAATGTTCATTGAATGAATTTTGGTTCTGTGGTTCTGCCTTTTCCTCTGGATTACATGGATTAGCAGCCCTTGAAACACATTTTATCAGATACAACTTCAAAGTGGATGAATTGCAATCACTGCTAATTTTAGACCCTTCACATACACTACAGCATCAATTGCCCTAAACAGTTCTCCTTAGTGAATACAACCTGGCCAAGTAAAAGCAGTGCAGTAATACTTCAAAACATTAATATATTCTGTATATATGGTTTGGAAAACTGATATTGTTGGACTTGATAACAACTGTTGCAAAAACTGGTTTGTTTTCAAATTTTAAAATTTAGTGAGGAAATAAGTAATAAAGTGGACTGAGCAGTTTTCTCTTTGCTCCTCCTTCCCAAATGTCAGCTCTGTTTAGCAGCCATTCCTGTGACAAGAACACGGTGAATCCAGCATAAATAATAGAGATCTGTGCAGACCAGGCAAAACAGAGAGCAAATATCTGGCAGAGACAGAAGAGACAACTGCTCAGTTTCATTGCAGAAGAGATACTACCCAGTGCCTTGCATGTAAAGCCTTAGCTAAAGGTTTGCTGTCAGCTCAGCCCAGGACAACATTTAAAATCATTAAGTCCAAGCCCTGGCAGGCCATGGGAAATCAGCTAGACAGGGTCTAATGCAACGAAAGGATTTAGTGTGTGTTGTGTTTTAATTTTTTCAGTATGAACTCTAATTCTAGAAACAGTTTAATAAAAAAAAAAAAAAATCAACTAAAATATGAGACATCCCTCTGACAGAATAATGAAGTCAGATGAGGCTAATACATGCATCAAGGAATACATCTGAAAGGGTAACAGGATGCAGCCATAATGACTTCTTCAGTGTGCTGGGAGGGAGTTAAGCAAAAGCAGGAACACTGATGTTTCCAATTCATCTCAACAGTGGATCCAGAAATGGTCCTTAATAGGCAAAGGCCCAGTTAGTGGCCTGCTGAAGCCTTATTATCTCCTTTGCAAGCACCATCCCCATAGGGACCAAACCCAAAGACATTGTACATAGACTGGAAAAACTCAGGATTTCTTCCCTGTGGGAAATTCTGGTGTTTTGTGAAAGCTTTATTCTGAATTAGAACAAAAAGAAAAAAATTAGAAATATCCAGAATTAAGGACATTGTGAAAGGAAAAAAAAAAAAAAGTAGAGAAGCCAAAACACTGGATATTTTCCTGAATGAAACAGAACAGTTGATTGCTCCCAGCTCTGGAGGACTTTTTGCTTTTTTTCTTACTCTGAGGGACTTCACAAAAAGTCCTTGAAAGTCATCAGTGGGTCCCTACATAGAGTAGGACAAAAGCTTGAGGCTCTCTGCCAAGGAGATTACAGGAAGTCATCTCACGACGAAGCTGAGGGGCCCAGAGCCCCTGTCTGAGAGCCCAGAAAGCCTGAGGTCCCAAACCTCTCAAAAGGCCACACATGGAGCCTGCACTTGAACTGAGTCCTTCAGCTCCCCAGCATCAACAAGGCAGTAAGAAACCACACAGCTCTCTATTAGAACTCACAAACGTGTCAGCAATAGGTTGTCAAACAGCCAGGTTTCCTCAAACATTTGGGTTTTGACATAACTGACATTTTCCAGCAAACTGCCTCTCCTATAAAGGGAAAAAAAAAAAAAAAAGAAAACGTTCTTGGAAAGTTCCCATCCAACTGTACTTGTGATGTACACCTACAGAAATAGCACTGCATTTAAAGCCATTTCAAGCTTAATTTTATGAGCCCTACAAAAAAAGATTACAATTCCATGTGGTGAGTGCTTAATAGTATGCAACATTCCCCTGGGAAAAAGCACCTCTCAGAGCAGAGCACATCTACGTAACATTCCTGTATCACAATCTGTACATGTCTGGCTCTTAGTCACTGAAATAACACCTTGCTATTTCATTTTTGGGACTGCTAATTAGAGCATACTACCTTCCTTTGTGGCAACATATTCTCATGCACAGCTTGACATTACAGTGCACACAGATTGCCCAGAGAAATGCAAGCTTTTTCTTTTTTTTTTGGTATGATAATTGATCTGAACTTGCCTGCATTCCTTTCCCTCAAGATGCTTCAGAACAAGTGAATGAATCTTGTGGCTGCAGAAGAGCTGAGTACTAAAAGGATTCTGCTCACCACAAGAGACCCAGTACTCCTACATCCACAATCACTTTTACACACTTTCTTCCTGCTCTTCAAAATACGATGTCTCCTCACTAAATGTCAGAAGGTTGTGGGGTTCTGCTGAGTTTACAGATGTACTGACATATTTTGCTCAAGCAGACTGCGTACTAAGAAGTACTGTTAAGGTTAATGACCTAATGATTAACAGCAGAAGACACCTTTGCAGGCAGATGAACTTCACTAACAGAATTACTAAAATGATGATGAACTTTGCTCTCTTTCAGTTTTATACATCACTGCACCCTAGGAAGGTGAAATCTCCTCACAGAATCACAGCTGATCATTTAGCAGCAGCGTTTTTAAGCCTAATGATGGCTGGGACAACCCTTCATCATTTTTAAGAGGTGGAATCACTGCCTTAGTTACACTGAAATGATTTCTAAAAATGTAGGATGGAAGTAGCAATTATATCCACTGAAGAAAAGGCCATGAAACAGCAATTGCCACAGGTCAGCAGTATAGCAGAGTTTGCCAGCATTTGAACTGAGGAGGTAGTGGCAGTGGATTACAATGAAGTCACCAGCAGCAGGTACAACATCCTTAGCTAACTACCCATGAACCAGCCAGTTTGTGTTGGGCTACACCAGGCAAAGCTAGACCAGCAGAGAGATGGGGCACATCAAATGAGAGACTGCAGAGAACTACCTAGTCACTGCTTCAAATATATGCATTAGATAGTATTTTATAGAGTAGGAAAGGAAAGCATTTCCCCACCAATGGTAAAGAAGTCAAATGAGACAGCAGGAATTATAGGCACCCAGGCATTCTTATACTGACTTTCCCTGTTTGTATGCCAGAAATAAGGGGGGGTGGGGATGGGGAATAAGATTTTCACATATGCTGCCTCCCTGCCTACACCTCCAACCAAATGAAGTCATCCTGCAGCCACATTTTCCTGCAAGCGATGACTTAGATATGTCATCCCATTCTTCCTACACACACATGCACGAACAAAAATCACCAAAGCTCCCCAGTTGTGGCCACTGATTTATGCCATCTTGTGTTTAATCACCCAAATCACCACAGGACTACTGCAAGCAGATGGTGCATCCCTCTTTCCACAGGGAAGCCACTGAAATGCTGGTGTATCATGTGGGAAGACAGCACCTCCTTCACAGTATATGGCAACTCTGCACAACATGTAGGGCTGCAAAGAAACCACCACCAGATCCTACTGAAGCTGCAGGGGCACCACCACCAGATCCTACTGAAGCTGCAGGGGCACCACTCATAGCAACACACAAAGCACAGCAAAAATAGGGCCAGGGAATGGAGCCAACCCACTCCTGCTAAGGGTACCAGAGCAGCACTTAAGCGCCCAGGAACTCCACCTCACACCTAAATACGCTGTAACACGTTTGCTCTGAGCAGGAGAAACAAAAGGAACACCTGTGAGATAATGAGAAGAGGGTATTGACAAAGAGTACTCTCCCAGAGAGCTCTAAAATATATTGCCCATGTTCTAACTGTATCACTTTCTGAAGGGGGAACCACTATGGCCACAAAATCAGCACCTGTGTGTGTGGGTTGGGGGGAATTTCAAGTGAGAGAAACAGATTGCTCTCTAAAGCTCTTTTACATAACATGGCCACAGAATCCCTCCATGGCCCTTAAATGCACTTCAACCAGAAAAACACACTGGATGACTGAACAGCACAGGGGGAAGAAAGCACAGCTCTATTTCCAGCCTGACGTCCGTGAAACTCTTTAGATAGAAGTGATATGGGAATCGCTTGTGCTGTGCAGGAAATTCATCATCCAGCTCCATGGAAAGCAATCCATTAAAGAACCAAAAGTATCCAGCACCAAGCCATTCTCCAGCAAGTGTGGGCCAGGACAGACAGGAGACTTTGGTACAAAGAAGATGCAAGAGTGGACATGTCTGAAAAGGACTTTTTTTTTTTTTTTAATGTGGTTGACACAAGAGGTAATGTTCAGAACATACTGACATGAAAAAAAACTGACCACAATGGCATAACAAAGTAATGCTTAACTATTTTAAGGCTTTTTGCTTGGTTGTTTGTTTTAAGAATATGTATATGATGCATTGAAAAGAGAAAAAAAAAACACCCAAAACAATAAAACCTTTAGCAATCCAAAGCTGGTATTTCAAGACTACTTGGATTTTTCCCCTTTATTTTTAAGGAAAGCTTGAACCTAGGAAAATGGGATACCAGAAAGCCATTTAAGTAGTTCTTGAGTAAATATCCTCTGCTTATAATGGAGCACAAAGAACAGGGCTGGAAAAAACATTTCAAGGAACTGAAAACAGACTGTTCTATCAAATCAGAACAAGATTAAAATTGCTCCATTTGAAGTCCTGGAAAAAATGTAATTTATCTCTAGGGTGAGCATCAATAAAAGCACTTTACTATGATTTCACACCTCATGTCAGTGCGTTACTATTCTTGCTGTAGGTAAGTTCAAAAAAAAATTTATTGCCTTCTCACACTGACAAATATGTAACTTGTGAGTTGTGAGGGCGTGTTAGCCTTGGAAAAATAAAGCATCTAGAACCTGGAAACCAACTCATTCCCCAGAAGTCCTCCAGGCCAGATCCTTTCACTGCCCAAGCAGGTGAAGAGATCCATTTTCCACAGCAGGAGCTGCACCCAAGCAGAGAGCTCAGCCTGGGGGAGCAGGGGCTGTTTGTACAGGTGGGATGGGCCTTCTCACACCACATCAGGAAGGAACTGGCACATTCATTGGCTGCTCTTTCAGGAGTTGCAGATGGCATCCCTCCAGCACAACACTGTTTTCAAGCACTGACGTGAAAACCCCAGAGACAAAAGATACACAGCATAAGCCTAATATCAATAGCTGCACTTGGGCTGGCTCCAGTGTGCCTCCTTCCAGGAACAGGCTCCCATCTCCACCAGGCACCACACCAGGCCACCATACCTTTGCCATGAACATAAAGGCATACATTCAGACAAGCAGAAAAATGCAGTAATAAAGTTCCACTGTGACAAAACAGGCCATTATTTTTCATTTAGTAACAATATACTTCACAGATGGTGCCATCATCACCTGTGGAGAAATGGAGCAAAGTGTTCTCACTGTGGATAGCATGAACTGATCACCACTGGATGTTTGGGAAGTTCACTTTATCAGAACACACCACCTACTCCAGGCACATCTCTAACACCATTTCAATTATGTGCCTATGCTGCAGGGCTGGCAATAGAGCCAATGCACTGGGGAGGAGAGGAGGCATTTCTAGGGTAGCACAGCTCTCATTTAAACTCCAGATGCCTTGCTCACCACTGAGAGAAAAGCTGCGACATTTGGCTGGTTTAGCTTAGTCTTTGTGCGAGAGGATGGCAAAAAATATGCTCTAAGCTCAGCTTGACTGCAGATCTTCACAGCATCTCATATAATCCCTGAGGTTGCAAAAGATCTCCAAGATCATCAAGTCCAACCATTAATCCAGCACCACTGGGTTCAACCCCAGACCATGTCCCTAAGTGACACAACAAGTCTTTTAAATCCCTTCAGGGATGGTAACTCCACCACTGCCCTGGGCAGCCTGTTCCAGTGCCTGACCACCCTTTGAGTGAAGAAACTTTTCCTAATATCCAACCTAAACCTCCCTTGGAGCAACCTGAGGCCATTTACTCTTGACTTGTCTCTTAGGAGAAGAAAGCAACACACCCCACTACAACGTCCTTCCAGGTGGTTGCAGAGAGCAATGAGGCCCCACCTGAGCCTCATTTTCTCCAGGCTAAAGAACCCAATTATTCTTGCAATACTCAAGGTGCAACAGGTGCATTAAGGCTAAAGAGACAGACCAAAGTTTTCAATTTTTTGGGATGCTAAACCAAGCCTCTTCACAGAACTGCCTAGAACTAAATTGCAAGTTATTCTGAGATTAAACCCCAGTACAACTCTGGAGTGAATTTATTTAAGCTTGATTTCTTTTCTCGCCCCAGTTTCTCAATTCACCTCAGTGGTTTCTCACACTTTTCTCACGAGCTGTGGCCAAACACCCCTCCTTCTGCAAGCAACCCTTCAACTGCAATTAGTTTCTATCCTCACACCCCAAAGAAGCCTCTCCAATCTGCCTCTGGCAGAAGAAGCCTGCTGTCCCAGATCCTTAGGCAAGTAGCCACCATCATCTAATAACCACTCCAGGCTGTTGCCATGGAAAGTGGTGCAACATCCTGGACCAACCAGGCTGCAACTGCCTGATCCAGGCTGGGCCAATCCCTAAAATCAAAGAGCTACCATGTAAGCTCCAGTAGCAGTATTTTTAAGGGAGATGCTGAGCCCTTACCTCTGAAGGAGTGACCTCCAGTATGAGTGGATCCAATACCTCTGTTCCCTTAGGAAGGATACAACATACTGAAGTTCTGTCTGCTCAGAATTTGGGGTGGAAAGGAGGAGCAGTTTTGCTTTTAAAGGACATAGGTTATTTTACTTTGTGGGTGTGACCCAGCAATTGGAAAAGCACAATGAAGGTCTGACATTTTAATCTAATTGTATAGCTAGTACTTATCTACTTTTGTTATGCAGGGTTTAGGTAGCAGAAAATTGGTCCCTGCTCAGACAAACCCCCTCAGACTACAGCAAACAGTGGTAGTAAGAACAGACTTGGAACACCATGTCATCCTCCAAAGGAACAACTTGTTTTCTTGGCAGAGATGGAAGAGGACAGAGACTGGATATTGCTTACAGGTCTAGGGTTGGTCTATATGGAAGGACAGACTCAAGAGAAAAAAATAGATTTAACTAATTTTGCAGATAAATGAAGACGTTTCTTACAGACCTCTGTCAAAATAGGTAATGAAAGGCAGGCAGCCAAAACATTCCTCATGGATAACAACATGGCTTATGTGGTCTTCAGAAATATGAATGTGAATGAAATAAATTATCCAGTATGTTGGCAATTTAAGCAAAAGTCTTAGATCAAGAATTACAGTTAAATGTTGCAACAGTATAGAACATGCTGTCCTCTGGGCAAAACAAAACCCAGAATATTTTTCTGTTTTTCTGCTTTAATTAAAACATAGGAAAGAAATGGCCACATCAAACTAGGTCAAGATGACAAATCACAGTAAATAAAGCCTGCTGCGTTGGTTCATCAAAATTAAGCTCTGCAGCATGTTCTTGGTCTAATTGGGATTCCACAGTACCTGGAGATCCTGGCTGGGCAGCCCATGTTAACCTGTAGGAGGAGGGCACCAGGAGCAGTTCGTCACCCTGAAATTTTGGGAGCTGCAGTGGTGACTGCAGAACCAGTCAATTTAGCATTCTCCTTCCAGGGGAGAAGTAAAGTGTTTCCACAAACCACACTGAAGTGCCATTAACACTGAACAAAAGTGCAATAGTACTCTTGAGTAGGAAAGAGTGATTTCACAGCACTTGCAGATGAAAGACAACATGCCCCATAACACAGTGTAAAAATATCCCCAAAACTCCTGCTTTACAAAGTGATTCGATGAAGAGCTATAAATTAGTAGGAGAGTCAGATGTTACAGTGCAAGAACTTGGTGACTTAATGACACATTAAGCTGATTTGGATAGTTAAGAATCAGTATGTTCACACAGCAGTAAGATAAATACTCACATAAAAAATATATATTAGCCTTTCTGTGGCTCTTGACAAGTAGAGGTAAACAGAGAGAAGATTTTTCTATATACACTGATGAGATTATAAAAATGTGACCAGATGTCTTCTGTGCTTCATAATACCCCATGAACTCTCAAGACATCTGTAGAAAATGCTTTGGGGATATCATTTTGATATGCTGCCTTCTGCTTCTGTTGACTAACATTCTTTCCCTTAACAGTGGACACAGAGATTGACTTCAAGCAGCTGTTCAACCCACAGCAATCTGATTCTCTTCATTTTAACAGGATAAGGAGGCTACAATGAGTGTATTAAGTTGAGGGCCCTAGAGGAATAGTTTCTTGCTTAAATAGTTCTTGCACTGACAAAATCAATACCAAGTTAAGAATGTAGAACCTCCCCCTGCCAGACCAGGTTAGTCAAACAACATCTTCAAAAATCTGATCTACCACCTTTTTTTTAAGCTTATTGGCAGGACTTAAGCATCAGCATAAGATCAGTTTTGTCTTATTTTGGAATCCATACAAGTTAGCAACAAAACAATGGATGATTTAACGATGGGCTCAGTGTGCCATTTCTGATCCACTTGAATCAACTGCTGATAAACCACCAGAGCCAAGACCAGGAGGAACGAGACCACTCATTACTTGAACAAGGGCTGTGAAAACAACTGTTGGTATCTGCTCGGTAAATGAAGCTTTTTTATTTTTTAATTTCAGATTACTACAGAGATTTTATTTTCCAAGGAAGCTGAAAGGATGGGAAAAAATTGTGGAATATATAATTTAAAAAGAAGCCTATATTAAAGCACATTTCAAAGTTCAAAAGGGACACACACCAACTTGTGGTGAAAGAATTTCATGTAGCTTGTAGCTCCAGGCCTGCTAGAGAAAGCAGCACTGGTTCCACTGAAGCAAACTTAGTGTTGCTTGCTGGAGAGCTCTGGGGGTTTTAGTTCTCCAGAACAGCAGCCCTGGGGTCTCTGCAGGACTTCAGTGAGAGCCACCTTGCATCTCTTTTTGCATCACCTTCTCAAAGACCCAGCTAAGGAAAAGCACTTGGCAATTCATGTGTCAGACAGATGGGTGGGAGGAGTGGTACTTGGAATGTCTAATAGTGTGAATGAAGCATTTGGAGATGGGTTTAAAGCATTATACAGTGAGCATGGTGTACTGGCAATCACCAGAGCTAGGGAACCTGGTTATGCATTAAGAGAGCAGCCAATTAGTTAAGATTTTATTCTGGTTTTGGCTCTAGGTTTGCCTCTGTAGCCTTTCACCAGACACCACTCCTACTAAAAGTCAGTTGTATTTATACCACAGTTGAAAAATACACTGGTGAGTTGCTAAGACTAATTTTAAAAAGAACTGACAAAGTAAGTTTTAATGAAGAGACTGGGGACTAGAGAATGAACATTATTTAGACATATGTGGAGGAGTAAATTTGCCTTTAAGTCTCAAAAAGTCAAGATAACTTTGCAGCCAAGGACTAATACAAAATCTGTAATTAATTTTCTTTACTCTATGTCTGCATGGGGAGGGAAGAAACAGGAGATGGAAACAGGGAGACCTGTAAACAAGAGACAAACTGAACACTGTTGGCATTCTGCTTTTTTTGTGGGATGTCTGAGATAAAATTATTTTAATTCTTCTGTCTTGCTCAAGTGCAAATCAATAACCAAGGGATGAATATAGCTCCAAACATACATTCTGTGAATTGCCATAAACAAGCTTTGTACTTGGGATTTGTAGACTCTCACTTAGTCATTCCCTCTCATTTATTGTCTCAGCTACAATAGTGCAGCTCTACCTTTCATTAAGGTCCCTTAAAAGTCTCTTGACTGAAAGTTTCCTCGTATATTTTATGTATCTATGTTGCTTTTGGTTATTACTCTCTAAATTCTCTTCAACTTTGACCATTAGTTTAAAAATGCTCAGATACACACATCCATAAGCATCTTTTTTTCTTTCCACATCTGCCAACACATGCACAGCCCAAGTAGTTCGTCCCTAAGACTTCTGAAAAATCTTTTGAGTTACATCAGAGTAATTATCAAGCCTGTGACACCAGATGTAGATGATGACACTGCAGCCCTGACCTCCACTCAGGACATGCTGTTGTGGCATCACTGTCAGTGCTGTGGCATTCAAGGTGGAAAACACTGAAGTGCCAGAGTTTACATTTATTTTTAACCAACTAATTTTTTTTTTTTTTTTTAAACCAGTGACCTCTCTATGATGTTGCACAAGCTGCTTTCTGTCTCTTTTACTCCCCTTCTACTTTTGCTTGGAATTTATCATCTTTAGGAAGGAACTGCCTGTGAATGTCACAGCACATACCACTGTGGATCTCTCATTTCAAAGCAGTAAGTACTGACAGCAAATGATGACAAAGGTCTC
Source organism: Hafferia zeledoni (assembly GCA_035583235.1). Classification (NCBI taxonomy): domain Eukaryota; kingdom Metazoa; phylum Chordata; class Aves; order Passeriformes; family Thamnophilidae; genus Hafferia; species Hafferia zeledoni. Next base: position 23,567,895 of record JAWWEV010000011.1, read on the forward strand.
AGAAATTACAGAAGATGTGGTATAGGGAGATTTATCATTGCTTCTTTAGAGTCACAAGAACATGAGAACTTTCCTCATGGTAGGTTTAAAGATGGAACAATGCATCACAACTCATCTATGTGCCATGCAGTATTTTATATTTGTTTATGTTTCATCCACACTTAATAAGGAGTTTGTGGGGAAAAGTGAGGGAAGATAATCCCTAGTGCAGCACAACAGTACATCTCAGCCCATGGGGCCACTACCAGAAAGGTGGAACACGGCAGAGGGAGACACCGCAGGAGATGACTACCCTGCTAAGGTGAGCACCCAGAAGTGATGTTACCCTGATATTCCCACTCCTGAGCCCTGCCCAGCCAGGCACACAACACAGACTAGACCAAGTTCTGCCACAGCCTCACACAACAGGTGCCAAAGTGCCAAAGTGCACAGGCAAAGCAGTTGGTCAGAGGAACCTGCCAGCCATGAGGGGCAAACCAGTGAAGGGAATTGTTCTGGCCCGAAGCAAACCCTCCCAGTGGCCATCGGCCTCTCCAGGGCAGCGCAGGAGGTGGAAGCGCAGCCAGACCAGGCTCTCACTGACAGCCACCATTGGGGGCGCAAAACAAAGTAACCAAACCCAGCCCACAGCAAACCCCGCTGAGGGGCAGGGAGGCCAGGCTGGAGGAGCCGCTTCCCAGCCCCCCTTCCCTCAGCAGACACCGAGCAAACACCTGCCCTTCCCGCAGCTCCCTACCTTTGCTGTCCATGCAGAGCAGCTTCAGCTCTCCTCAGACAGACACAGCTGGGGCAATTAGAACTGAAAACAGGCCTGCAGAGCCTTTCAGTCTTCTTTCCCTCCCTCACCTTCACCTGTTCTCCCTAAGCGCCAAGAGCCACCCTGTTACAGCTGGTGGTTCCCCAAAGGAGCCCCAGGTGTGCACCAGCTGGCAGGGAACCAGCTGCAGGTGAGGGATGAGCTCTGGCAGTCCTGAGTCCTCCCTCTCTTCCCGAGGATGGGGCAGGGCTGTGTCCCCCTCTGCCCTCCTGTCATGCACATGGGTGCCTCGTGCAGGGGTTTTTGGGGCACCAGAGATGTCCTGTTAGCCCTCAGAGCCCCACAGGTCAGTCTATCCCCTGGGGACACATGGCCACCCCTCACAGCCCCCTGGGAGAGGGCTGGAGTGCCCTGGGGCCTGGGGCCATGTACCTGGGCACTGCCTGGCCACATGTCCCAGCCCCTGTCCCATGGGGGTGGCCACCACGTGGCAACCACACTCGCCATGGCCTCTCCCTCTGTGTGGGATCAGGTCCAGGAGGGGAAGCCTTCCTTTCCCAAACCTGTGGGAAGCAGGTGGAAGTACATGGAATGTCCTGTCTGGGCATCTTTGTGTTAGGAACAGGCAATGTTTTTGAAGGATGGGATCTAATCTATATTTGAACCCCAAACTATCAATAGGAAGTCTCTTTCTTCTCCACTTGACAGTCACTCAGACAGCCCAAACTCTCTAAATGTTTTTTTTTATATATAGCACACCTAGACCATATTGCTGTGAAGCTCCCATTAGGTCTGTACACCTGCCCTATTTAAGTACCTTTAAAGCATTCCAGTCTTTATTGATGTTTTTGTGAGATTTTGTGTGAAAAGAGCTCAGCAAGCCTAGTCCTGGAAATCAGACAATTTACTGGGTATTTTTCCACTTCCATTTTCTGCTTCTGTTTCCTCAGCTCACCTTCCTTTCTCCTGTATGTTCTGTGCTTGGTCCAATCTTTTTGTCATTGCTCACTGTCTTGGGTATCTTGTTTCTCTATGTGTTCATCACCTCCTGTTTTCTTTTAGAAGAAAGGAAATGCCACATGATGCAACTGTCCAATAAGTTATTTCCAAATAAATAATTTCATTCCTATGTGGGAATAAATCAATGCAACAGTTTCTGGGGTTTTTTTACCTCTTTACAGGGCTTATCTCTGCCTCTGGTAGAAAATGAGAGGGTTTATTGCTGAAAGAGTAAAAGATAAAACAGTTTAGTTTTATGTTGCTGCTGACTGTTAATTAGTACATGTGGAGGAAGAGGAGAAGCAAGAATAAAGGAGTTTGGGTACAGACATTTGCCTTAGTATAGAAGTGGGCTTGGTCCAGCTATCTGGCACTAGAATAAGCCTCGTTACAAATTGCTTGAATTAAATATGCAAGTTAAATGTGGATGTTTGCACATAGTAGGGCTGCTTAGAAAGGGACACGGCTGAGGGAAGCCATTAGGAGAAGAAAGAGAAGCTGAAAGACTCCAAGAAAGGTTAAATGTCATCAGGGAAAAGCTGATAAAACAAATCCCCTCCATCTTCCCCTTGCTGCACACACAGATGTTTGCCAACCCCAGTGGAACACCACAGATTACAAAGGAATTTCTTCCAGAGGACATCTTCAAAGGATGTGCACAGATGGATTTTAAAATAAATTGGGTGGGTATTGAATTCACATCATGGTACTATATATACTGCTTGTTTCTTCCTCAGTGGGTGACTCTTGGGGATCTTTCTCTCATTAGGTTCCAGACAGGAGAAAAAGCACTTATGCCTTAACTGGAGAACTGTGTAATCTGTTTTTTTCATTGATCAATTAGTCATCATGCACAAAGGCCATAAGCTCCAACAGGCACCACGTTCCACTTTCCCATGGATTGCCTCTCTTTCGTGAAAGGTAATTTTCAAATGTTCTTTATACAGTAAAACATGGGTTAAAGAAAAACCTAAGCCTCCACCTCAGCTCACAATTAAAGTGTACTCAAAACTGCCTTTTGAATGGAACAATAAAGTTGTTCTTCTGTATAATTTGTACTGCAAGGAAGGTAAGGCAGAAAAGGTGAAGCCTAAAACAAGACAAAACCCAATACCTAGTAGTCTTGAGAGAAAATATTTGCCCTTCAACAACACAGACAAAGAATTTAATTCATATTTTTCTGCGTATCCCGAGTTTTCCTGACAGGTTGTAAATTTTCCTTCATATGTAATAGTATAAGGTAGCAATAACAGGAGTAGAATCTGAAAATGTTTTTGCCCTGTAACTCTGACCTCTTTTTTTGGTGTTTGGTGGAGGGAATATTTCACTTGCCTTTCATTAGCTGTGCATACTCTAGGACCCTGCTTAAAGTCCTGGATGAGGACTGCTATCAAAAGTTGGTGGTACTCTCCCTCCTGACTGATTTGGTTCATTTCTAGACCTCCGTTAAGGAAAGAAAAAGAAAACGTAGAACAGATACCAGAGTTCAAAGGCAGGTGCTAAATACTGATAAGAGACAGAAGGCAAACTCCTCTTAGAGGAGAACTGAAAAAGAGATCCAGAGTGATTATTTTAATGAGAGGCTATTATAAAGATACAATGATTAGTAAATACCATGCGAAAGGTTAATGAATATCTGCTGTTACTCTAACTATGAATATGAGAATTAAAAAGAAATACTTTCTGGAAGACGGCTTGGATCCAGGAGCATGATGGTGGGTCAGTACGATAAATGGAAACATTTACAGAGCAAAAGGGGTATCAAAGCAGTTTGAAGTTTGGCAATGGCTCAGGAAAAAGTTGTGAGATCTGAATGTGCACTGCACAGGGTGGAACAAGGATGTGCATTTATCTGGGGACCCCAGATCCATTGTCACAGCAAATTCAGAGCAGAAAGTTAAACCCCAGAGGTAGATGAAATGTACTGCATGCATGACTGATTCCATTAGTCTCCTTTATGGGTTTGCAGGTTTTTGTACTTTCCACATACCCTTCGTCTTTTCGATTTTCTTTTCTGAGATAAGTTATTTCAGACTGAGATGGGCCACCAATCCACTCAGGAATTGTGATGCTTAACTCTAACTCTTCCCTCACGGGACTCTTTGAGTAATGCTTTCTCTCTTCTTTTAGTTCTTAATTTTTTTGCATCTCTTTAATTATGATTCCTTCCATTTACTGATTTACCTTCTTTCTAAACTTTATGCCTATTGATTTTTGAAGATAACCATTAAAGACATGTTCTCATTTCCATGTACCATAAAGTCATTTGGGAGTTCACAAAAGAACATTTGCTCAAGTAATGAGGAGTGACAGTTCACTGACCTTTGCTCATGTGACAATACAGAGTACAGTCTCATACAATCATTAAAGTGAAGCACCTTAAATCAATTATTAAATCACTGCCTTGCTTTGTTCTCGGTAAATGATGGATTAAACCCTCTTATATCTACCCCAGAGTCTATAATTCAGCCACTTTTCTGCAGCCTCGTGTCCCAGTCTGACTCCTCAGAAACAGAAATATTCTGCCTTTATTTTTCCCCAGAGCAAGTCCCAGATATGTTGGGGGCTACAAGTTTAGGTATCCACAGGTCAGTGTCCACCACAGCTGGCCAGTATGAAATGTTCCACACTGGTTTGCTCTTTTGGCTGTTTAAATCATGGCCATGAGTGATTTCTGGGTCCTTTCTCAGAACAAAACATACAACAGCGAGCACTATTGACTCTTGTCTTATCTTCTGCAAGAACCCACAGCCCTCTGCTGTCTGAGGAGCAAGAGCTGTGCCCAGAAATGAACACCAAGGCAGTGCCCAAGCTGCGGGAGGCTCAGCTCAGGTGTGTCCCATTAGCTCTTTCACTGGGAGAGAGAGATTCCCTTTTTTTTTTCATGGCCAGGAAATACATTTTCCCCTTTTGAAATTGCTGTTTGAGCCAACCCTCTGGAGTTTGTTTGATGAACCAGCTTTTCACATAAAACCTTTAAGGACCTTGAGAAACTTGCAGGTACACACAGGTGTTTCTGCACAGCAAGTTGTCTATATATGGAAAGATATAATAGTGCAAGACTCCTGCTGATCTGTCCATCTGCAAGGCCAACCTAATTTCTGAGGCAGAGCTGAGTACTGAGTAACAGGAGGGGTGGACAGGGCTCCTGACTGCCAGTGTGGGAAAAAGGCACAGGGAGAATGACCCTAGAGGTGTGTCTGCATCTTCCAGGGCCACCTTACTCCAGTATTAGTTTGGGGATCTCAGTTTTGGACACAGCTGCTTACTGGGGCAAAGAGGGTGGCACTGAGAGCTGGATTTTCAGTCAGTATAGGTTTGAATCTTCCTACTGTTCCATGTGCTGCCATGCCTTCCTGCAAGTATGAAGCACATCCCTAGGTTCTGCTTTGCCCAAGGATGAGTAATCAGGAGGTAGCAGAGAGCATCCAACAGGAGGAATCATATTCCTATTAGCTCATGTCAAGTATCAGTCTTGTGCTTTCAACTGTCTGTTCAGACACAAGTTGCTGCTCTAAGTTACTTGCACATCTGTGGGTAGGAACATAACCTTGTGAGTAACACCAGAAAGTCACTATTTACCAGTGTATATACCCCTAAGAATTCCTGTTCTCTCTCTACAAAAAGGCATGGGTAGGTACCTGTGTACTGAGTTAGCAAGTGCTGATGTTCTTCATTCTTGTTGAATTTTTTTTCAGATTTCACCCATGGCAAATATAACCTCTTCTTTGCAAGAAAAGAAATAAAATTAAGGCACTGGGAGGTTAATGAACTTGTTTGTTCACACTGCTCTAATAGATTACATGGCAGAGTAGCAGCCAAAACCACGAGTTCTGATTGTGGTTCTGACATGCACCTCCAATGTAAAGAGTACTGTTCCCTGAGGTTCATTTTCCCAGACACACAATGAACTGTGGGTCTCTTCATCTGAGGTTAATTGCAGTCTCTGCACCTCTCCTTAAATTAAAGAAATGCCCTGAGGAAATTGATGCCCTAAATGTGTCTCAAGAACTTTACATCCAGTTTAAGGTGGAACTGAGAAAGGAAAGACAAGTGCTAAGTGGTGACCTGCCAGAGAAACAGAGCAGTGCATCCCAGCTGTGTGGGTGCTTTCCAGGGCAAGGCAAAACCACTGCCACTCTTAGCAGGTTCTAATTCCTGAAAGATCTGAGGAAATACACATTTTAGACACAGCAGGACTAGGATACTTTCTAATTCTTCAGATCAAGTTTCCCAGTCATGAAAAATACTGATTTTGCAGCTGGCAAAGTCTGCTCACTTCTGGCTGAGAACACAGGGGGCCAGCACAATAACAGGTTGTGCAACAGGACCAGGGAGCACCTCCTGCTGCCCCAGCACTTGTCTGAAACAACAAATAATGGGTCATATAAAAAAAAAAGGCCTTTTTTTTTTTTTTTTTTTTTTAAGGATAGCTCTGAAGCTGAAGGGCTTCAGGCTTAATTCATCCCTTCTTGCTCCTGGGTGGAGGAAGGTCAGTGCCAACTGTTCCCCCTGCCTTCATGTCCTATGGAGCATCCATAACATTGTCTGCATGTACCTTAAAAAAGGGAATGGCAGCAGGATGTAGGACCCACTGTGAAACCTGGGGCAAAACACAGGGCCCTGCAGCTGATGGGGATGAGAGAGAACAATGCCTGTGAACTGTGGGAGACAACCCTATGGATTGAGTTTTCTGGCTTCTCTGGGGGGTTTCAGGTTCTACATGTTACCTTGGATCAGTGACTGCAGAGCCAAAAATCTGTAAGTAAATATTGAGTAATCACTGTGAGTGAATAGGGCTCACACATCTGGTGCAATCTCCTCCTGCTTGCTCTGACAAATTCCATCCATATGTTGTTTTCTTGAAAACATGCAAGATGGAAAAGTATTAATCTGTGGCTGTAGGACATAAACCTTTAGGTGCAGGACATGGGTTTCTGCTGCTTTTGGAATTCCTTGTTTCTTCTCAAGTTAACTCTGAGTCTCCTTGCACATAATAAATGCAAATAAAACCTGGTTTTCTTACACAAGCAAGAGTATTTTCAGTTTGCTCTTTTAGGATGGTTATAGTTTATGTTGGGTTCTGGAGTCAATAATGACTTCACAGGCGTTCTTACCAAAAAAAGATGCTTTATTTTCAGATGTAAAGCTGAAGTGTAGGAAGACTTCCTACACTGAAATCACAGTGCCTCTCTCAGTATCATAAGGCAAGACATCATTCTGCTAAGTCAGTGGTTGTATTGGGAGCTGCTTCATGTTGGAGTCCCTGGGACAAGCTGGGCTAAATCCATTCTTTTTTACTCATGGTTTAGGTATGAAAAATTCTACATGTGTTTCAGAGCCAAACTGACACAATACTTAGAACCAAAACCAACCAACCACGAACACCAACAAAAACCAAATGAGGAAAGATTTAGATTTCTGATGGGAGTGGCATCAAATGGATCCTATATAGTTGCAAACACTTGTGTCATTACACTGCAGAAGGGCAACACAATGCAATTACAGATCTTCGGCCAGAGATATGAACCCCAGCTATTAAAGAATGTCCTTGGGGCATCTCATCAGATCTGATGTATTCTGTGTATTTTTGGAAAATATGTATTGAATCAGGTGAGAGGCAAAGCCTTTAAATAACCCTACAAATCTGAGGTGGGAAGGAGGCACTTTTTATAACATCTTTGGGAAAAGAAACAACATCCTTTGAAGCGGAGGCAGGTTGGATTTCAGAATGAAGCAGCTTTGCACATTTAGGCACCTGCTTAATTAGAGGATGAATGTGAAATCCTTAAACTTAAAAGGCTTTTATGAGGCAGCACTTCAGAGAACGAGCATTCCTTCAGCATGGGCAGAGAAGAGCTGTTGGCTATTATCTTTGGAGTTGGGTCAAACTCGAATATATTGGCAAAAAGCACTCTCCATAGATGGTGAGATGAGCTGTATGCAATTCCCAGACCTCAAATTGGAAGTATTTTGAAAGGATCAAGGAAAGCTGGAATCATGGATGCTTCAGGAGGCAACACTTAAACAATCAGACCATCAGAAAACAAAATGAGTAAGAAAAATGTAGGTAGGTAGACAGCAGGTACACAGTCATGTAAACACAATGAAGGAACAATTTGTTCAAGATACCATTGTGGTTCAGTGGTCTGCCCTATAATTTTCATTCAACCCATTCCAAAATACTGTAAGAGTAGCTTTAAATACTACCAAACCAGGAAATAAGAGATAAACCAGCTAATGTCTTTCCCACCAACTTCAAGACAGCAAAAAACCAGCTGTTTTGACAGAACAGTGAGGGAAGCTCACGAAAATTAGCTTTAAGAAATTCTTTTAAGAGCAAAGGTCTCTGCTGAGTTACTTTAGATAGAGGCACAGCCACAATAACCAGTATCTGACAAAAAATACAAGATTTGGTTTTTTCCCTCTCTAAAGAAGAAAAACCACAAAGCTCATGACTGACAAGTGATGAGAACACTAAGCAGGGAGTTTCCTTTTTATAGTACAGTGGCCTATATGAAGACAGAGAAGTGATGTGCTCCTAATCACAACCAAGGGACAGGTTTTTAATATGGCACAGTTATTGCAAGACCTCAGTCAGTGGAGAACTTGAATCTGACTGTTTCTGTAGGAATGGAAATGTGACGGAAAAGCCCTACCTGTTGGGGGAGGTGTGTTGGCCTTTCCCCAGGAGACTGCACAAGTATTGCACCTCTTCAGTGATATTAAGAGCTCCCAGGAGAGCACCTTTACAACTCACTGTGTTTATTCCAAGAGAGGAAAGCAGAGCAAAAAAGTAGTTACATGCTGAAGAAACAGACCTTTTCTTTTTTTTTGCCAGACTATGACCAAAATATTAAGAGTTCCTCCGCAGTTCTCAAAGACTGAATCCTTTATCCAAAGCACCACCTGAACAGATTAAGGTTTTAGAATTTACATCACAGATGATGAAAAACATTGAGGAAAAAAATTCTGATAGATGACAACAATCAATTTCCTGCTGTGGATTACTTGTTTTTATTCCCAATCACATTTCACTGTTTTTTACAAAACATGCTGTTTAACTTTTCAAGGTAGCCTTGTTCTTCTTTTAAGACATTGTTTTTAGACTGTTCAAATTGCCTTGATCGTATTCAATGCTGAAAACAAACAGAAGAAAACTGACAAATTTATTCAATAAAAATGTAAGTAGATATACGGCAAATAAAACACATGCTTGGGAAATAGGAATATGTATTAGAGCTTGAATACAGCTTAGGGCAAAACCAATCTATTTTGCAACTTAAAATACCCAAGATGCAACTAATGTAAGACACAAATGGAGCAGCCTATTATTTCCTGTAAAATAAAATGAATCAAAAAAGACTAGGAAGCCATAAACTGGCTATTTAAAAAGCTAAATGGTAAATCAGATGTTTTACTAGAATTTCTATCCCAGTGTACTGTAAACATTCATATTGTATTTGTTCTGATACACAAGTAGACTAAGAGGTTTAGTGGTTTTGCTTCCATTTTTATTCTAATATGGCTCCATACAGTAAGAGGGATGCAATGAACTTTCCTGTAGTGCTGCTCCATTAGGCTGATCCTACATGCAGTGTTTTGGGAGTAGGTTTCAACTCTGTTGTTCATACCTAATGCAAATACAGGAGTTAAATGCATTTTCTCACTTCTCAATGAGACCCTCACTTAATGTTTTACTGCCTTTTTCACTGTTTTGGGGACTTGTCTACAACTTTTGCCTCTACATGATTTGTCATCTGTGAGCTACAAACTGTAGCTTTTCCCAAGACCCAAAAAGGAGCTCAGGAGGAGACATGCTCTTCTTGATAAGCAGGCAAACACATGCACCAAACAAACCCACTCATGGGAATCTGTGTTTGTGAGGCCCAACATCCTGCTGTGGTTTCCTTCCCAGTTGGGTATCTAGCATAATATAAAATACTGTTTGTCTCTGATAGGAGAAATTTCTTCTCTACAGAATATCAGGCTACAGTAACTCACAACTTGTCATTTTGCCCATCTGGAAACTCCCAGGTAATTTTACCTGGAACTGAAGGCAGGGACACACCAGCTCCAGGTGACACAGGACATGGCCCCATGTCTTCTCTGCTGTGTGAGCTCCTCTGAGCACACCAAAGCCACCATCAGTCCTCTCCAATGAGTCTCTGTTCGTGTCTGAGACCAGTTTAAGACCTGGATCCTTTGTTTTATCATGAAACAGAAAAATCAAACTTGTACTGCCTCAAGGCCTGATGTGTATCAACAAACCTTCTCTGAGAAAGAATTTCTACCCTAGGACATACTCACAGAACCAACATCTCCTTGCAGTCCCTGCTACAAGGTGTGGAACCACCTGCTTCTGGAAAAGGCCTCTGCTGTGCCCCTGGAAAGGGAAAAATGCCAGGAGACTCAGGGCACCCCACGTGTTACAGATGTGCTTTTCAGGTACGACAATACCATCTGAGAGGGGCCAGGGCAATGTAAAACTGTTTGGAAAGTTTTGCAATCACTGCAGAGGCTCTTGATTTTCTGCACCTGCAATTCACAGTCTTGGGCTACGTAATATGTTGGTGTTAATGTACATCACTGAACTGCAATCAAAAGAGCTATGCTGATTTATAGGAGCTGAGGGTCTGCTGCAACATTTCACAGCCTCAGAAAAGTCTCTTGTTTGGATTTCCCAATTTAGTTTGTGTAGAGGTTGTAAATATTTTATATTGGCATTATTGTCTGAGAGTTTATTTCAGATCTCCTTTTTAGAAAGTTCAAATGTCTTCCTCAATATTCTGTGCATTTAAATAGAAAATTACCACTTACCTAGGAGCTTACTTATGAGATTGAAGTAATCTGGTTTAATTTCCACAAGTTGAACACAGCATCCTCGACACTGCAGCCCAGCAATGCTTTTGATAACTTCTGATTAGTAAAACTTGATATGTGTATACAGAAAAAGTGAAAGTTACACTAAGATCTATATTCTTGAAGTCTTATTGCTTTCCTTTTTCATTACTGAATAAAACAGGCTACAAATCTGGGATACTCTACTTAATTATAGGAAAGAGGTATCAGACTACTTCCATTTTAACTGCATTAAAAATGTCAGTAACTATTCTATGTGCAATAGTCTAAAAGTCTAGCCTAGCTCATAAACCCAGAAGACGTATGAAAATACACTTTTGCATCCCCCTGAAAAGCAATTTTTACAACTCTGTATTTGCAAGGAGTTCACAAAACTAGCAATGCATTTATTTTTCAGATGAAATGTCCATAGTCTGTAGAATAATTCAAACAGGTGCTAATTAGATGTACAGAAAGGCCACTGAGGATAATTTATATGTCCCCCTTCAACAGAAAAAATCCTGAATAAATGTTAATTGCTTATATTATGCAACGAATTATTTTTAAGATGGCACTAAATTAACTGCAAATATTATAATTACAAAGTACTGGGTAATTTAGTAAAGATTAATTGAAATGATTAAGTGCAAACAGCATAATTTTGCAAGGTAGTATTAATATTTTCTGCACAGAAAAAAAAAAGTCCAAAGTGGTTGTTAGAGGCTATTTAATGAAGGGCTTCATGCACACCCTGAAAGCATCAGGGGCCTCTCTGACGTGCCCTTCTCTCCAAAGGTTATTACATGATTTCCATGGGGGGAAATCACTGCAGTGCTAATAATGACCACAATGCCTAAGCCCAGCTATTTCCAGGACTGAGTTTGATCTCAATGATATGGGAGTGACATAAAAATATTGCACTGTGGTCCATGTGCAGCAGCCTCTTCTGAGAGCTGCAGGAACTGTGGCTGTTCACTGAGTAAGGACTGAACTACACCTGCAGTTGGAATGAATTCCTCACAACCGGCAACAGGATCTTGCTTTAAGCAAGATACTCTGCAATATCACTACACAGCAACAGTTTCATTCCACTTTCTGGCATTCAGGTCACCTGCATGCTCCATGTTGTACTGCATGGAGGGGGAACGGTGATGAACCTGGAAAGGGGAAAAGAACCAGAAAAATTGTTCTAGTCCATGAACCATTTGTTTCCTAGGAGTATTCTCTGGAGTATTCCCAGGAATATACCTGAAGGGAAGTTCTGGCCAGGTGGGGGTTGGTCTCTTCTCCCAGGCACTCAGCAATAGGACAAGGGGGC
>JAWWEV010000011.1:23579909-23657721 GCA_035583235.1 Hafferia zeledoni
CTGAGTGCCATGATCTGGTAAAGGGACTGGAGTTGGCCCAAGGGTTGGACTTGATGATCTCGGAGGTCTTTTCCAACTCAATCGATTCTATGATTCTACTTTAAATGTAGGATCCTTTTCTGAGTTTATTATCTATTTATTACAATCTCTCAGCCAATATTTATTTTTTGGTGGTTTATCATTTAACACAATTCAAATGTAGTTATTTAGAGAGTGACAGTGGAAACCGGAAGAAAATTCAGTATTGGGAGTAATTCTAGACTTCTAAGGCAATGGGAAGACGATCTTACTGTGTTCTTTTTGACTAGCACATGTCAGAGCAATAATGACATTGACTGTAAGAGGTTTCAATTTCCATTAACACACATGCCATATGACATGGTAAGAAGTACTGAGAGTAGTGAAATGCTATAAATGAAAATAAATGCCTTGGACTTTTGGCCAGCTGTAACATTAAGGTCACTGTGCAGGATAGGGAATGTCTCCTATTTCTAAAAATGCTGAATCTATCCATGTACAGAGAGATGGGGAAAACATGTATATAAATTAATTCCCACCTAAAAAAATGGGTAGACTGCTTATTGATTTTCAATAAAAGGCTGAAATCCCACTGACATCATGCTAGTTAGAAATCTTTAACTGTATTTTCAGCTTAAACCCCAAACTCTGTTTAATGTGAAGAGTCCAATTCAGGAACATAGGACTTTTCTGGAATTTTGTCCTACTCATAATCTTACTTCAATATGTGTTTCAGTTCCCTTCACTTGAACACATCTTGCTTAAAATCAATAGTGTGCAATATTTAGTACAAATACCTCAGCAAATCTGGGCAAAAAGGCTCAACTAACATAAACATCAAGTTTGTGCACAACATTCTTTAGGAAAATATTGAGAGGACTCAACATAGGTTTAGAGAGTCAAATTTAAAATTATGATATATGCTGCAGTCTTAATATCAAAAGGAATAGGGATATATTGACTACAAATCTGATTTAAGAGATCAGAGAGATGGGACTCTCACAGACAGATTCTCATATGCAGAGCCTCTGAAGCCAATGCAGCTGGACAGTATTATCTGTGTTGCCCTTATCAAGCTTTGACAGACGTTTGTACCTCAAAAGGTTCATTACTGGGGGATCAGAATCACAGTTCCTCATGCAATGACAAAGTACCCAGGGCATAACACTGGCATTGTGAAAGCCAGAAAAAAGTGCAAGGTTGAAAATGAGAGGCTGGACTGTGTAAAACATCTGAATTGCAACAAAAAGTCCTACCTCTAGCAGGTACCTGTGAGGTTGCCTGAAAGTTCAGTCTCTCGATTCTGTGCTGCTCTTTGCCTGGCCAGTCTCCATCAGCTGACTTGGAGAGGTGTAAAAGCCACTTGAAATCAGCTGAGACCAGCTGGCTCAGGGCCTCAGAGAAGGCAGTTTGAGGTGTCAGGCACTGCCCCTGCAGCCACACACACCTGGCACTTCCATAGCCAGGAAGGGGACCAATGACACACAGCCCTCCTGAACCTCTCCCACGAGCCTGTGTAACACAGAGCCCAGGGGCAGTGAGACCCTCAGCACTGACACTGGGGCAGGTCTGGCTGATTTGGTAAGAAGCCTCCACCACTATCCACAGAAAACTGTACATTGATTTTACTCACAAATGTATGACAGCAGGTACTTTCCAATGCTGGCATTCACAAATGGGGGCCCAGCAAAATATTAGAAGAAAGTCATAGCAAAACAATAAACAATCAAAAAGCAGCAGCTAAATACAATTCATAACTGTTAGGCAAAGCTACAGCAATGCTCTTAGACTGGTACCTTATTTTACACTGAGATTATACAGACAAGTTTGAAAGTATTTTGAATTCAGACCTTTGTAGTTACATCACAATTACAGTGTCCTGGATAATAAAAAAAGATTTTGTAAAACAGGTATCTTCCTCATCTGAAAAGGAATATTCCCTTTATCTGACACAGCCAGTTGGTTTTGCCTTTGCTGGTATAGATGCCTTGTTTGATGGCAAACACTCTTTTTTAAATACGTAAATGCAATTGATCCTGAGGGGGAAAAAAAAAATCATAAACCATCAGTAAAAATACACTGCATTGCCCTTTAAAACTGCACCATTTTAATAGACATTACGTACATATCTCATGCTGGTTTGACCAGTGCTCTTCTTACAGTGCAAAAGTGTATTAGTGTGAAATATATTCTTCCCTTGTTCTGCAACAATTTATATCTCTTAAAGTATTGGTTGAATCCAATGAAGTGAGTTGATTCTATCTCATCCCACAGTTTGAACTTGTTCTGTTTTCCTACAGAAACTTTCTAAGGGCTGTCTCATTCACCTTGAGAGATGCGTGCTACATCATGCAAATTTACCAGGAAACCTCCAGATTCAAACACTTGCTTTTTCAGAGGTTTCTCTTTAGCAAGATCATGACATTTAGCAGCAAGAAATAGTGCCTTGGGTGAGTTATTCCATCTATGCCTCCTGCAGGGCTTTCTGCAGCTTCTTCTGCTGCAGCTGAACATGAGGCTGGGGGATCACTGCTCAAAACCTTTCACAGAACACACCTCAGAAAGACACCGAAGTCTGGGTGTTCAAGTTCCCTCTCTGCAGGTGAGAAGGACTGAGAATTCCAAGCTGCACAGCTGAAACCTGGCAGGATCAGAGCTCACTCCTGAAACCTCTATCCATAGGATTCCTGATGGAGATTTCAGTGTGCAAATGTGGGTGCACCTGCCTGAAATGTGGCGGAGCATCTCAAGTGTGAGAAAGGAGTCAGGTTCACAAGCATCAGACATTACTTGCTCCAATGCAGCCACAGGGCTTGGTGTTACCTGAGGAGCAGCTGGAGACAGCACCCAAAGTACATCTCTGTGTGCAGAAGGCAGCCTAACAACAGTCATCACAACACACTCCTTAGGACTGCAAGGCATCACAGAGTCCTGTCACTGCACAAACGACACAACCTGCACACCTCCTCAGGTACAACAGCACTTTTCCAAAAGGGTACTGAAAAAGAATACAACCAGCAGCACTTTTAATTATGGTTCCATGGACTGGTGCAGCTCACTAACCCTGGAAAAGACAGGACAGCAATTTTAGCACTCTTGGGAAAACTGATTTTCACTGATGTGACTGGGAAGAACTACTTTGGGATATTATTACCCTTACCATTTTGAAAAATCAGAACTAAAATATAAAATACTTCCTGTTAAGGTAGGTATCTTTTACATTTTATCTCCTTGTTTCAACATTAAAATGGAATTTTAAATTGGAAATTAAAATGGACTTAGCTGCTGACTCTTAGAGACAGTGCATTTGCAGCTGGGTGTGCCCATGGTTCTGATCATACCCTTATGTCTGCAAATATCACCTAACAGCCCAAATGGAACTCAAGCCTCACCTTTGCAAACATAACCAGACATGTTCACTAATACTGTTTGAAAAGGTAAAGTGTAGGGAGCTTTTGTTCACTTAGTATATGCTTATTGTGCATTATTGCCACTCCCTGTGTAAGGACATCCAGCAGCAGCACTGGCACACAGCACCTTCTCTAAGTCAGGCTTTTATAGCCAAAGTTGCCAATAAAAAGCCTGAAGCTGGTTAGTAAGATAGAGGGTTCTTCTTCTGAGTAATGTCAGTGACTGTTTCTCCAAGTATCAAAGAGATGTTTTACAAAAAACTGGAGGCAAATGTTTTACATTAAATCTTACAAAACTGTACATAATAATAGTCTACAACATGAAAATGGCCATTAAACTGTTGTAATAGTTATGAAATGTAGTAAATATAACAATTCTAATGTTTCATATAGTTATCATATTAATCACCGTATTCATACAGTTGTTTGTATACATATATTCAATGGCACTGTAAACAGTTGTTGGAAAACACACATTAACTCTTAACCCATTAGAAGTTATTATAGTACTTTTTCATCCAAAAAGTTAAAATGCATCAATGTATCATTGATTAAAAAGAAAGCCTTGTAATACAATGCACATTTGACATTTTCTAGGGTAGCAATCAAGACGAGGCATAACACAGAATGTTCTAGATTTCAGAATGTTTTACATTTACACCTAACCTGATACAAAATTTTAAACATTAAATGTAATTAAATAATACACAGTTTATGAAAGTTGATTTCAGAGATCCATAATGCACAAAATCTAGTTAGTGTCTAACGGGAGTTCCCAATAATTTATATCTCTGGGACCTTTATGGACAACTTAAGTTGTTTTCTATGTAACATCACATAGGCAAGGTAAGTTTGTACTGAATTATCTTTTTTTTTCTCTGTACAGAGCTGCATTCAAGTGGATAAAACATTATTATGTTTATTTATGTTTCCCTTTGCTGGACATTCATCCACTAAGCCTTGAGCATATGCTTAAGCAACTGGTAATGACATTTTGTGGGGCAGGGAAACTCACTATCTATATCCTTCAGTAAACGAAGTGGTTCTATTTTTTTCCATAGTTAAGGCAACTATACTGATATATTAGACACACCATATGCTTTTATGTTGCTTCCTACAATCTAAATGGTAAGAGTGAAAAGAAGTTTCAAATATGCTTTAATCTTCTTGGTCACTCAGGAAATTCATCAAGCTGGTAGAAAATATTTAACCTGGTTTAGTGGAAGATGTCCCTGCCCATGGCAGGGAGGTTAGGACTGGATGACCTTTAAGGCCCATTCCAGCCCCTTAACATTCTATGAGCTGTAGGCACAGCTTGTTAGGTGTTCACTGAAAAGATATAACATGGATTGGCTTGAATTCAAAGACCGACCATTCATATAACTTATCAGAAAAATTAAACAAACAAAACCAGCCAGTCAGATTCTAGCAAATAAAATGGATAAAAACAGTAACACACACAATAAACAATTTGTGTTTTCCATTATTTCTACCCCATAACTTAAGCTACTCAGACCCTTGACATCATTCCCTCTGTATCCTCGGTGGGCTTTTCTTCAGACATTGGAAGTGATGACCCTTGGTAACTCCAGCATATCACTTCATATTTATTCTAACGTATCACATAAACTAGAGAGCCGTTTAGATTTGTTTTCTGTTGGGTAAGGCTGCAGGTATAAAGGACAGTGAACAGAAGCAGTGGCACAGTGGCTGCAAAGCAACATGGCTACAGTGGACAATGCCACAGAACTGCCAGTGCTGCTACAACAACAAGAGAGGGGCTCAGGGCTGGACTGCTCCCATTTCCAGTTACACTGTGTTTTTTGGAGGATGACTTGACAGTGCTTGTGGTGGTTGTGGTGTCAATCTTTTTCACAGTTGGTTTTGGTTCGTTTCTGTTCTCTGGATGGGTTTTCTTGTCCTTGAGTATATCTGAAAACATGAAAGTAAATGTAAGATTAATCACACATCTTTTAAATAGGGGCTTTAAGTTCTGTCTGTTGCTGGAACATGTTGTACACTTATTTTGAATAACTGAAATACGTACAGAGAGCAATGGGGCACTTGGAGTCATGTTTTAGTTAGACTCAGTGTGGCTCCTGTCCTCAGCATCCACTGTTTTGCTCAGAAAAGTCTTTTCTGACTGCCCAGCTACTCATAGACACAGCCTGAGCAGAATCATAGTTATTCTGCATTGCAGTGGCTGATCTCAGCACCTGATCTTCTCCCACAAAAAGTGCCTCCAGTTTCACCTGGGATGGAAACTGGCTCATGCTTTAAAACAGGATGTTAGGATTGAGTGGTTCACATCCCAGTGAAACACCCTTCAGGCTGGTGAGTTGTTGCAAGAGGAGATTGGAAAGCACAGTGACTTAACAGAATGATAGAATTGTCTGGGTTAGAAGACCTTAAAGGTGGTGTTCTAGTTCCAACCCTCCTGCCATGGCCAGGGATGCCAACTGTTAGACCAGGTTGCCCCAAGCCCCATCTGACCTGGCCTTGAACACTTCCAGGGATGGGGCAAACACAGCTTCTCTGGGCAACCTGCTATGGTAACTCAACACCTTCTGAGTAAAGAACATGTTTGTTCCCAAGTGGGTAAACCAACTCCTCCTCTTTTTATTTAAAATCATAATCCCTTGTCCTCATCACTGTCTGCCCATGTAGAGTCACTCTCTCTCCTTTTTTTAAGTCCCCTTCCAGATGCATTTTGGGGTAATTCCATCCATTTTTATATAAAGAACTAGATTCAGAAATAAGTAGGAGTAGTTCTTCGTTGTAAAAACTTATCATTTTGTCATTAAAAAAAAAAAAACCCATGAGTCTCCAGTCATCTAAACATTCCCAAGCTATTTGCAAGTATTACTGAGATCATATTGCCCTTGAACCCTCTCACTGACATTGTGGAGAGAGAAAAAAAAAATAAAAAAAATCTCTATTTCATCTGCTGAAGGGATGATGATTTTACAATCAGTAAAAACACACCTGAGTGCTTGGCAAAAAACCCCAAATGCCTACCTGGAAAAATTTATAATTAACAATAAATGTTCAGGTCCAAGCTTATAGGGTTTGTGATACTAATGAATGCAGTGCACATATACAAGAAAGCAAAAGGCATAGATTTGTAATGCAGATGAAACCACAGTCCAATCTTAAAATAAAAACTCTGAATCACAGAAGCAAGTTCCTGGCAGAAAGTGGAAAAGATGGCAAGTATTCCAAAAATGTAAATGCAATCTGAGATCATTGTCTGCATGTCACTAGTTCTGAACAACCATCAATAAATTCACTTGATACTAAAAATGAGCTATTGTATTGGGAAGCACACATTGTTCTTTTGCCAGAAAAAAACGCACAAGAAATGCAATGGATTCCTCCATTTTATTGTAATATCAACATTAATCCCAGAGGAATGTGTGATTCCTAGACCTGACTCAAGAGTGACTTCAGCAGAGGGACACTGGCTGGCAAGGGACACAGTGGGAAAAGGGGAGTCTGCCATTGCACTCGGAATTCCTTCTGGCATAATGCAGACACAGCTCCTCTTCAATTCCAACCTGCAGTGGAGCCAACTGAAAGGAGGGGGAGAAAAAGCATGCTCCAAATGTTTAGAAAATATCAGTATTCTGGGGACATTTAAAGAAAAATGGACAACCTTCAGACTGTCATTAAAGTAAATTAAGAATAAATCATGGAAATAGGTGTGTTCTGACACTGCCCAGAGTCCTTTCCATCACTGTCATTCTCCTTTGCAACGGCAGTAAAGGCACTATTTCTCTGCTGCCTCTTATATCATCCCAGCCTGCTGACTTCAGCTCTCTGGGGCCAGCTGATTAAATTAAGACCTCACTCAGGTAAATCTATTCCCCTCTTTCAGCTGGCCATGTCCACCATTGTAACTTGATTGGCGTCTATAAATCGGGCAGACTGAAATGTATTAATTCGTTTATTTTCTTACTATTGACTTAACCAAAAATCTAAGGTAAGATTTAATGCTATCAGAGAGGCTGTTGGTTTTTAAAAAGCTTTCCTCTCAGTGACTGCTTAATGCACTACATAACAAGCGTTAAATAATACATTAGAAAACTGCCTTTATCTGTGCCAGGGAAAGGACCACATTCTGAATTCTCTTTCTGACTTTACAGCAGAGTATCTTTCGATGCTATTCATGGCCCGTTCTAATTTGGGATCTAATTGTGCAAACCTGGAATTTTAAATAAAATGCTCTGTTTTCTCCTTTCTTAAAACTAAATAAAAATAGCCTAACTTCTAATGCAGGTCAAAATCTTTTTCAATCCTATATTTAGTTTTTAAGGCCCAAATTTCATCAGCGTAAAGATTTCACATTTTATTCCAGTTCCCTCAGAGTTCCTACTGCTTACTCACTCCAGGATTTTGGCTGAGAGATTCTGAGTTAAATGAGTTTTTCCTCTTAAATCTTTTTCTCTGAGTCAAAGATGGTTATGTTCAGTCTACTACTGACATTCAAAAGGCAAAAAAATAGTGATCATGCTAGGAAAGAAAAAAAGCATCAGTGTGAAGACTAGCACAGAAATGAAACTCCAGTCTCAACAAAGCAAACCCCAGATGTTCAGCATCCATCCTCCAGAGTATGACTTCATAAAACCAACCAACCAAACCCCACAGCTTTGGTTTGTTCCAGTATTTACTTTCTGTGTTTTAAAGGCTTTATGATTCCCAATTAGAAGCTTTCTCCATTGCTAGAAACTCCCTTCTACCATCAGTCCCTCTCTCCTTTCCAGAAATGGAGTGGTTAAAAATCTCTGAAGGCTTCAGCTAACCTCAGGCTGACACATGGGATGGCCTTTTGGGCACTGGCACATGAATATTATTCTGCGCTGTTTATTTATCACTGCAGCACGATGGTGATACAGCCACTGCAGCAGCTACTGTGCTATTGCCTCATCCAGGCTCCCAGTGAGAATATTCAAATCCTGCCAAAAAGGGTACTTAGTGAAGGCAGCTGACTGCCAAAGCAGCCTTTGTGAGCAGCCTTTTGGGACTCTTGCCGAGGACAAGGTCTGTCGAGGTCACTGAAGATGGCTCAGAGTTCCTCCGGGTTGGTGATTACTGGGAGTGCAGGGGACAACAGCTCAGCTAGTCCAGGGGATTGAGTCCACTTCCTTAGCTGAACTTTCATCCCTGTTAACTGCTGCTAAATTAATATCTTGACAGTGCAAACAAAGCACATAATGAAAATTACTTGACCTCGCTGTTCAGAGCGTTCAGGATTATCTTCACCTCAAAGATCTAACCACAGATTGCTGCCCAGTAATGCACGTGGCGCTCAGACAGCACTGAGAAACTCATAAATACTCATATGGATCAATACTGTTCCTCAGAGAGACCAGCTTAGGAGGAAAGGGAGATCAAAACTGTCACTGTCATCTAATTCAGGAACAGGAAACCCCCTTACAGTGAGGGCTAAGAATGCCTTCCAAATGCATGTGGTGAGTCCTGTGTTAAAGCACACCTTAACCTCAGCCAGTAATGATACAGAGCCAAACCAATGCCATTATTTTTCAGGTTATTACGAGGTTATCTGACTCAAGTGCAAGTCATGTTGACAGCCCAGCTGTTAGTACCCCCTTCCTAGGCCGAATGACTTGCCATTTGCTACTGCTAGGGATTATCAAATATGGAACTATTTCCTGTTGTACTTGCATGCCATTGCTCTCCAAGGAACAGTATCAGCAAGGTCTGCTTTAATCTCTTTATGTTTCCTCAAGGGGTGACTAAATTCAGCTATTTAACAGAAACCATTTTCCATTCTTGTCCTTCTCTTGATCTGACTTGAGCTCAGCCCCTTCCCTGTGATTGCAAATGATCAGTGTGAGAGGGAGCCTTTCCCTGCAAAGCTCAGGACCCTCCTCATCTCCCATCTGAGACGTGCCCAATGCTGCCACGACTGAGATGCAGTGCACATGCACTGCCTTCCTGCAGAGAAAGTACTTGTGGAACAAAGTCGAGAAGAGAAGGGTGAATTGGCTGAGCTCACATCAAGGAAGCTGGATTAGTTTTGGAGAAGCCTGTGTTTGAGCTGCCCCAGCACCCTTCAGATTCAGCCCTTGGTGCTCTCCCCTCTCACACTGAGCAGAGGGTCTCCTGCAGACCCTGTTTGTAGGGCAGTGCCAAGGCACCAGTGCCTGGGGAAACACCTGCTGGGGCCCCAGGACCTGCTCCCCTGGCACTGCCCTTGTGAGTGACCAACAGCCACGCTGGCCACATGTGTCCAGCTAAGGCTACAGATCTTACCAGACAAGTGAACAGCCCCTGTGAGGAGATGCTGGATAAAAACCAATCAGAGAGATTTGCCAGACCACTCTTGTAAATGTTAATTACAGCAGCCTGGTTTCTAATGGAGTGGACACTGACAGCAGAGAGTCCATGCTCATCAATCCACTGTGCCTGTGTCAAAGTGGGGATTCTGGACACGTTTCCATCAGTTTTACAGCATGAGCTACTAGGAAGAACTGTCAACCCAGTTGTGTGGGGAGACAAAAGAAGGGGAGATGGTTTATTTCTGCTTTCCCCCATTAATTACATCGTCACACCTTTCTATTTCTTCCTACACTTTCATGCAAACGCTGTGCTTTGAAAAGACAGAATGTCAGCACCTACGATAGCAAATTAATGCCTTGGTCTTGAATGCCTCATCATGGTTGTAATGATGCTCATAATGCAGGTCTAAGTGAACTGGTCAGCACCTACAGTTACTCTCCACATTGGAGCTCAGTTCCTTGATAAATTCCCCTTCGATCACAGGGTGGGGTTTGGCTGACGGCTTCATAAGAAAATTAAAGCTAGGTGTAAGTTGGTGGAACAGGCTCTTAAATTACAGTAGATGCTGCAGCAGTGTTATTATTAGCTTTTTATCACCTCTAGTAGCAAAAGCTGAAATTACTTTTACATATTCAAAGGAAGAAGCTCTGAAATTGCAAAACAATGCTGTTGCCATAAAACGTACCAACAATTTCCAAATAATCCATTATCCTGACATTAAGACCAGCACTAATTATTTCCAGTTACAGCTGCAGCAGACAAATGGAAAAGGGAATGCTGTGAAAATGGGAATGTGAGAACTCCTGAAGTGTGATAACTCGTGATGCAATTCTCCAAATTCTGGAGTCTGTTATTGTCCATTATATAATACCAGCCAGTAAAAAGTGGGTCTAATATATCCCTTTTGGAGTCAGAAGAAAGGAGCAATGAACAGCTCTGCAGGTTCCCATGCAGGTACTGTTCTACTATTTTCCATTGTAGCCTGAGAATATGGTGCCCATAAAAGCCTCTTCCCCATATCCCTTCTTAAGGAAACTTGGAGTTAAGAGGAAAAAAAAAAATCTTTAACCAGAAAATAGAAGAACTACAGGAGTTACAAGTGCATAGGTCACTCTCCCAACTTGACTCCTGAGTGGCATTTGGTTCAGGGCAGTCTCTCCAGAAGATGTGTGGGACAAGATTATGGGGGTAAACTGATGTGTTCAGTTTTCTTTCTGAGATCTTTTCATTTCTCTTTTTAAGGAGGGAGGGAGGGAGGGAAACTGGCCTTGGAGGGAGAATCATAAACTGAGACTAGGATTATCTGTGTCCAGACTGTAATTCTGCATTAAGCTCTCTGTGACCTCTGACAGATCACCTCTCCCTGGGGACGAGTGGGAAAACTACTTTATTTCCTGCACAGTTTGCATGTTTTGGATGCAAATTCTTCAGTCTGAGAAGAATCACACCCACTCTCTTCAAGAATTAACATTGGCTGGAATTTTCAGGAACTAAAGTCAAATACAACAAAGAAAAACATGCAATAAAGGCAGGAACAACGATGAGAAAATTTGAGATGTCAGGTATTTAGAAGACAAACTTATATGAAATAGCAACCCCGTTCCAAAACAATCTTTTTGTCTATATACATTTGAATACAATACATAGGTTTATGGAGAGAGCAGGACATACTCCAAGGAAACCTGTCACTGCATGTGTTTGGCTTTTGATATACAGCTGCCACAGCAAACCCTGCATGATTTTCAGGACCACAATAAAACTGCATTAGTTCTGAGGGCTAAAAAGTAAACCTGCACGTATAACTGCCTCGGCTCCTGCCACGGTAAATGTCACAATAGAATCATTCATCTTTTCCTGGGGAAGAAATAATCTAACCTAACAAACCTTATGTGATTCAGCAGTACTTCCATTAATCAATCAGTCACTTGCAAGAAAAGGTTTTGTCATTTTGTTTACACTAATACGGGACTTATTCAAATGCAGACAAGCTGAAAGTATAAGGTTAAAACAAGCCTAACATCTATTACATTTCCTGGAAACATCTGTTTTTAGTCTAGTCCTAGGCACATGTTTGTGGTTGCATGTTTAAGCTTGTTTAGTTTGCCAGATACCCCGTCCACAGCACAGCACAGCACAGCTGACATGATATCCTGAAACCCAGCATGGAAGTGTCTGTAAAACATGATGCTCCCAGTAACTTTCTTGTAGTGAAAGAAACTACTAAAAAGCTCTGTGACTGCCTTCTGCCATCGCTGTGTGGTGCAATTAATTAGTTAAGTTTAGAAATTCTGTACATGCCTCACTGGTAATATCAGGGAAGACTGAGAGCGATCCTGACAGCGCATGCCTCACATGCTCCAACTCCTATTAAACTTAATGGGAGTTTGGGGGGATGCGAGGAATGCAGGACTGACCTTTATGGTTAGAGATGAATGTGTGCTCTAGACTTCAAAGATTAGGTGCCCCTGCCAGTCTGGAGTGTGCAAGTGATCAGCACGCCAAGTGCCGAAGGCATCTGCTAAATATCACGCCACAGCTCAAAGCTGTAATTAAGAAAAATACAAACTGGCTTGAGGAAGAAAAATATTAGTAATAATTGAAAATGCTTTGGCTGTTGCTTTTGTCCTGGTGATCTCATTAGTTTTGGTTACAGAAACAGTTCTCACACTGGCTGACGTGGGGCATGCTTTGTTTGTGCTCTCCTATCCACATCTTTCCCAGTTAAATTTTATTGCTCATTACAAAGGTCAAATCGAAGGCTTAATTAAATTGTATATGGGGAAACTATAAACTTAGTTTGGAAGGGAGTACAAAAAACATTTGAAGCCATCCCAGCTCCTCTCCCCCAGACACTCCTTAATTTCTTGAGAAGAAAAGGAGCATGTGTTGTTGGCATTCTTTTCCTTAAGGGAAAACTGCACCTTTTCTTGCTTGAAAATCTACATGTTACAAATATCCAGCCTTTTCATAAGCTGATAATTGTATTTGCAATCGACATTTGTAATGAGGATTTCAATTTAGCTCTGCAGCTCTAAACAGACAAAGCTCCACTTTGTAAAAGGCCAGGATATTATCTAGCAGCAGTGTCTATTCAACTTACAGCAAGGATTTGAGCTTCAT
Organism: Hafferia zeledoni; assembly: GCA_035583235.1. Classification (NCBI taxonomy): domain Eukaryota; kingdom Metazoa; phylum Chordata; class Aves; order Passeriformes; family Thamnophilidae; genus Hafferia; species Hafferia zeledoni. The sequence continues at coordinate 23,592,761 of JAWWEV010000011.1, forward strand.
CTGCTTAGCTTTGAACAGAACTTCTACCACCAAAATAAATACTATTACCCATCTACTTCAAGTTGGGCATACCTCTCTCAGCTCTCAGGCCTAGAACTGAAAAGCAGTACTGAAAAAACACCCAGGTCATATCTAAGAAGCATGAACAGTTTCTTCATGCCACAGGAAGACATCACAAAGCTTGAGAGTAAGGTCAGGTTTGAGTAGGCTACAACCTGTGCACCAACAGCACCAATCTCCAAGGAAGTTTAGGCTTCCATGTGCCAGTCTAGCTGCCTGAGCTGGGGGTTTATGCACCATGGAGATTCTCAAAGCTCCCACTGCCCAGCCCTAGAGGCATAATGATTCTCCAGACCCTTCAGTTTGCATGTCCACAAGCCCTACAATGTGCTTGTTTGTGCAGCTGACTGCACACACAGGCCCCGGGTGTGTGGTGGAGATGGAGGATGCTCTGCAGGTCTGCTCTCCTCAGCCAGACCATGCACAGGCTTGTGGCATCACACCAAATGGGAAGGGAGCAGAGAGACATCTGCCAGCTGGGGCAGAAGTTAAATTGTGCATCAGTGAGAGATGATATCTTGGCTCAGATCCTTCCTGCAGGTAATTTAGGAGTGCTTGAATGCAGGTCTCTTGTGCCCTACCCAGTGACAGAGGGTCTGCAGGGATGGGGATCTCTCAGACTGAAGCAGGCTTGGCTCTGCCTACCTGGGTTTACCCTGGGAGCAAACCGGTCCAAAACACACTGGAAAGAACTACTCAGATTAAGTAACAAGGTGTCAGCCAGAAGAGAAGAGACAACAGAAACTGCTCCATGCCACTGCATGAGGTGTCCATGCCTCCCCAAGGAGATGGCAGTGAGGAGCAGGAAGATGGACTGCTCACTGCTTTTAGGAAGCCATCCCTTCACATTTTGGCATAAGCAGATGTCATGCCCACATAAGGAGCAGGAGAAAATCAACCACAGCAGAGCTGCCCTCCCACCCAAGAGCTGTGACTCAGGGCAGAGGCCTTGTAGCTCAGCAGCCTTTAAAGCAAGGCAGGGGGCATCAACACATGCACTGCAGGAGGCTCCCCCCAAACCCCTGCATGAAATAACCACAGCCACAGCACCAACCTCCAGCACTGCAGGCACAGAAAAGTAATTGGAAACATCTCTAAAAGACATCTGAAAAGTTCTGTTCACCCTGCAAAAATGCTGCTCTCATCTTTCCTCATTCTTTACAAGTCAGTCAAATTCTTCCATTCTTCCCATTGTTCCCTAAGAAACTTATGCAGAAATGACTCCTGCTGCAAGATTCTAAAGTCACCAAATCCCAAAAGCAACAGTGAGGATTTAAAATGTTCCTTGTATTTCTGTAATTTCCTGAGAAGAGACAGAAACTTATACTAAAAATTTTGTAAAGAGTTTCTAATAGAATATAACTGATGTTTAATTATAGAATCAACATTGAAATCACTTTAATCTACATATCACCTGATTTCTTTTAATCTAGATAACAGAAAAGGATTAGTTATAATGCCAAAGGATAGTTCTGGTCCTTAGATCAATCAGCAGGAAACACTTGTTTGTTGAATTTTTCCTGTATTTCATTTTAGTCAGAACTGAAATCAAAAGAAACTGTGTGCAAGATATTATCCTGGATTAATCATTTTAGACTGAATATCAAGAGTAGTAGAGACAAACATCACAGCATTAGGCTTACTTCAGCTCTGGTACAGGAAGTTTAAATTAGTCTTTTCTCCTGCTCTAGTTTGGCAACTCTTCAGCAGGCACATCCTCTCCCTCACACTGCGGGTTTATCCGGCCAACCAGAACCCCAGTTCCATCACAGCTGACAGCTATTGACAGAGAGCATGATTAGAGCCATCACTCTGCTGAGTATCTGCAGCAAGGGGAACATGTCTCCTGTGAAAATACCGAAGGCTTAAAAGCATTATCTTATTAGTAGCATGCAGGGAAACTGATGAACCCTTATCACATTCAGCAGGATGACAAATACCCAAATCAACACAAAATGCAAAGGAGATGTAAAACCAGGGCTAAAAAATAAACTTTTCTAATAGAATGTCTTACAAAGTGAAGCACCAGTCATTAGAATATGCATAAGCTACATTCCATCAGTGTTCAGGCTGTGGCGCAAATTAAAAGAAGGAAATTCCTGTTTGGCGCTGGCAATGATCCCATTCCCCAGTTGTGGTTTGGGAGGGTATGAACTGCTCCCTCCAGTTTTCATGGAGTCACCTACATCAAAAGCACCAGAGTGAATTTAGCTGGTCTGCTAACAGTGTGGTACATAACAGACTGAGGGCTACAAATGGTGACATTTTCAGGGTTACAACACTGCTTAACTTGACACTGGCCAGGATTCTCCCACTTAGCTATGAGGAAAAAACAATTCTGCCATTAGCCACACACAGGATAAAACCCCCTTAAGGTATTAACTCCACCATGAGAATGCCAGAAGCACCATTTTGAGAGTGATGCACCCTGCACTGGAACTCAAAGGTCTGCAGCTTTTAACTGGCTTCTTCTCTGCACTGATGAACTGGTGACACTAATGACAAAGCCCAAGGTCCTTCTCCAGGCACCTGCAGCACGGATCCAACAGATCATGCCAAGGGGCTGAGAGTGGTGGTGAGAAAATGTATTTGTTTTTAAGGAAGAGGAAGCTGGAGAGCACGAAAGCAGCAGTGCTGGCAAGCGAGTATAGAGCAATGGGGACTCCACATCAGGGAACTGAATGGACATGAAGGATCATCTTTAGTGTTTCTTTGCAGAATTGGAATGAACATACACAGAGCACTTCTTAGGTAACTAAGCATGTAAGCTTGATTTCCATGTGTGTCCAGCCAGCCAAAGAAGCTCTGACAGGCACTCAGTCTAGCCTGAGATTTATCAGTTATTGCCATTTCTTTCTGTCACAAGGGCTCCAATAAAGGGCAAAAAACCCACGGGAATTTCATGAGAGCTGACATCATGTGCTGCAATGGATCTGTTGGCACTGCTGTGGTCTATTATGCAAATATACATCAGTGGTCTTTGTAAAACATAAATTATGTAAATACCCATTTAGAGACTCTTCAAAATGCAGATTACTTGCCTGATGTTTGGAGACAATTAAGATCTCAGATGTGAACCTGTGCTCAGGGACTGCTGTGCTACAGCCTGTGGATGTCTAGGCCCAGCAAACCTTACTTTGCATGCAGATTCCATCTTGGCATGACAGCCTTTTGCAGTAAGAGTCAACTGTGCCATAATCTCCTTAAGCCACGTATCTCTGACACCAGAGGTTATAAGAGATCCTTCAATTTACTACTGCAGCAGTGCTTCAAAAGATCCCATCTGGAATTCAGGTGTGCACTTGTTCATTTGGGATCACATTGGCTTTTTCTGTTTAATGAAGACTTTGTATATTAATTGGTACATGCCAAACAGCCACGTGTCTGAGTGAAGCCATGTGGCTCATCCTTCTGTGGGGGTAAGAGTTTGAGTTCTGGTGCTCCCTCCCCACAATCCTGTTCCAGGCCCAGGGGGAGAGCTGAGTCAAAGCCAAAATGTAACCAGCACAGACAAACAGGACTTTGGGCTTAACCATGAGCTCAGGCCATGAGCTTGACACAGTAGATGTGGGCTGATTCCTCAGGGCTCCTACTCAGGAATTATATCAATATGTATTATATATTTTAATCCCAGCTGGCATCTAAGTACCACACAGCCACTGCCCCACTCCCCCAGCCCCTGCCTCTGGGGGGAAGAGAATCAGGGAGAACAAAAAGTAAACCTCATAAGTGGAGATAACAGTTCAGAGATTGAAACAAAATAAAATATACTAACAATAGTAATTGAAATGAAAAGGAAAGGTGAATAAAACCCAAGAGAAACAAGTGATGCACAACACAGTTGCTCCCACCCACTGGCCAATGCCCAGCCTGTCCCCAGGCAGTGACCAGCCAGTACCCCTCCCAGTTTATATACTGGTCATAAGGTCTGTGGGATGGAACATCCCCCTGGCCAGGTCAGGTCAGGTGTCCTGGCCATGCTCCCCCCACCAGCTCCTTGGGCATTTCCTCACAGGCAGAGCACAGGAAACTGAGAAGTCCTTGACTCAGGGTAAGCTCTGCTTAACAACAACTAAAGCAATAGTGTATTATCAATGTTACTCTTACACTAAATTCAAACCACAGCACTGTACCAGCTACTAGGAAGAAAATTATCCCAGCTGAAAACAGAACATGGACTCAGATTACATTTTTACCTCTTTTTTAGAGCACATTAAGCATCTTGGATTGGTCTCAGTAGGCCAATTCCTGGCAGCTGAGATCTTAAAAAGAATCCAGGTCAAGTAATATATCCTTTGCTAAAAAGAAAATATCATAGACTACCTACTTGGGTAAAGAATGTGGAGAAACAAGGTTTTCAGGAGTAGTAAACTCAACATTGTTGGACTTCATTAAAAATTCTTGTATAACTTGAGTTGAGATGGGTGAAATTAACCTTTATACCTCAACAGTGCTCCTCCTGCTTGAAGCAGCTGAATCAAAGCAGCTTACCAAGGGCATGTTTCCACTTTATAACTTCAAAGAACATTTATTCAGAGATAGCATGTGAGGATCACGTAATTGGAGCCAGCTGATGGAGAACTCTCTGCATACTGAGCTAGCCAGAGGAAAATACCTAAGTAAGGAGAGATTAGAGATCTGAAGCAAAGTTCATGAAGGCTGGTGTCGTGACAAAGCAGAGGTAAGAGTTTGCTAGACTGCTAGAGACAGTGCAAGGTGAGTGGAAGAGTCTTTCTAATCACTACTGGTGAGTAGCATTCCCTGAGCCACGAACCATAAAAAACCCAAGAGCTCAGAAGACAATTTGCAGCCATTCAGTTCTCTTTACTGGCTTGTGCAGGCTCTTCAGGACAGGGGCAGTAATTTCTGTGGACCTACAGTAGCCAGGGGCAGGACCTTGACTGGGGCATTCATGCACTACTGTCAAATCAGTAATGGGAAGATAGAAACATTGATAATTAAAGGACAGCAAAGAACAACAGTGGACGTTTTTTATTCAATTAAACCCCAACATTTATTGGTCTCCAGAACAGTTACCAAGTTACCAGCCATTTATAAGGTTGCAATCGAACCTTAGACTAGAAACCCCATAGATTTACAGCCCTCTAGTTACAGATTTAGATTAAAACTATTCAAAATAATTAGAAGATACAGAACTAATAATTTCACTGAATCTTCTCCAGCTGACATGTGTTGGGACATGCACTAAACAACATCCCTCTCTCACTGACCTGGAACACTCAAGCAATATGGGCTACTGACATCTCCAAAGCTGAATGCAAGTATCAAGACAGGCTGTTGCAAGAGGAAGCAGAGCTACTCCTGCGATACATCACCCAGCCAGGAGAGCCCCTAAGCTCTGACATGGCTATTCCATAAAGCAGAGAGATTGTGAGATGAGACCTAGCAACCCTCAGAGCATTTATTTCTAGCTATGGCTTAGAAGAAAGGGCAGGAGAAGATAAAATCTTGCATCTGTTTCCTGGCAAAAAAATTGTTGCACCTCAATGAATATCAAGAGGCAGTTTAGTTCTGCCACTGATATTAAATAATAATAAAAAAAATGCTGTGGGGTGACAGTGGTCATACAAGTCCACGAAATTCTAACGAAACTTCAGAAACATAGTTTTTTTGTAGAATACCAAGCCTTGTTTATGTAAGGATTACTGTAGTATCATCCTTTAGGAGAAAAAGATTCCTTGTACATGGACTGATGCACAATCTCTTCCCCCACCTCACATTCCCACCAGCTTCCTTTAAAACACTAGAAGCAAATTGCTTGACTTAGGACTTACACCAAGGTGAGTCTGAAATTGAACTGGGAGAAATGCCTGAGGTTTGCTCTGGACTTTACTAACAGTAACCACCAGTTACATAGTGACACTTTTTGGTAATAGGGTTTGCTTCAAACTGACATCCTTCAGAAAGAAATAATTTTACCAGACTGTCTCCCACTAGTGTGGCAGAGCATGGGCAGGCAGGAGAAGAGGTGGCTGCACACAGCTCAGACAGGTGTCCTCTGTTCAGCCAGACAGGAAAAGGAGAGGCACAGGACGATGGGATGGGCACACAGTGACAACCAAGAGAGCAAAACCCCCATCTGCACTGAAAGCGTCAGGGATGTGAAAGGCCACAAAAAGGCCTCATCATCAGTGAAAGGGCAACCAGGAAAAACATGAACCCACTGACAAATGATTGAGGGTGAGAGAGCACACTGCAAAGCCTGAGGTATTAAGCACCTTCTCTAACAAGATGATTGCTTGGGTTCCTGTGGCTGAGTATGAGGAGTGAAGATTACCAGGGGAGAGGAAAATCACGTTAGGGGCTGTATGTTGGCACTGGGATGAGGACCAGTATTAGGGCTACTCAGGCAGCTGCCTATGGGAAGCTGTGGAAACCCTGTCAGTGAAGGTATTAAAAACCAGACTGGGGTTTGGCAGAGCTGACTCAGGCTTAGTACACGAATCCACACTGGAGAAGCTTCTTCATCACTGTTTTCCATCTTCTGACGATCTATTAATTTTGATGAATCTATTCCATGGGAAAAGCAAATGAAAACAAAGTATTCAATCGGTTTGTGACTGAATTTGTAACTATCTATAAAAACCGAGGGTGAACATCTTGTAAAAGGAATATACACTGGCAGCTATTGCTGATGAAGTGCTATCGATAGGCATTAAAGCTGCAAATGGCAAGGTGTTGGCAAAGTGAGAGGAATTGCTGCAGAAAGTAAAAAGCCAATCTGTATGATGAACAGAGTGTACATAAAGTACAGCAAATTACCAGATACACAGACATGAGAGTACAGAGGCATGGGAGCTGATTAAGAAGTCCTTGTGAAGAAATCTTGAAGGCTGGCCAGTTCCTCCTAATTCTCTGGCACCCGTTGCAGCCACTCGGCTCGTGAAAAGAGCACTGTCTGTGATGTGAGCGCACACACAGCCGGGTATTACAGGGAGATGATGGATGTGCAATACCATGGCAAATGGCTGCTTGGAACTGCCAGCCCCCCTCTCAGAACAATCCTGCTTTTCAAAGCCTCAGTACTCTTGGAGAAATGCCAAGGAGGGAGACTTGAAAGGCCCAGCTCCTGAATCCCTCAGTGAGGAATAAGCTGGGCGTGTGGCTGGGTGCACTGTGTGTCACTGGCACCTCGAGCATGTGACATTTGGAGGCTCTGCTGCTTGGGTTTTACTTGCTGAACACCTTACCCTGCACATTTGTAACCTGAGAGGGAGGTGATAGTCTTAAGACTTCAGAAACTCAAGAGCTGCTGATTTTCCTTAAAGCAAGAAGCCAGATTTTTATTATTTTTCACTTCCTGGGTTTTCTCAAGACATTTATTTTTCTTTCCTATTTCTTTCTAATTAAGTGGAGCCTTGCTCTCTAACCTGCTAACTAGAGAAAAAATAAATAGCTGGAAAAGACCTTTAACATCATAAAGTCCAACTGCTAACCCAGCACTGCCAAGTCCATTACTAAACCATGTCCCTAAGCAGTGGGGCAGAAGCTTGGACTAGATGACCTTTAAAAAGGTTCCTTCCAACCCTAGCTATTCTATGATTCTATGAAAATATGGATCATTTGAGGTTTGTCTCCAATATTGTTAATAATCGCTTGTGCCAGGGAAAAATTAATTGTAACTGGACTGAATTTGATATAACTGAGAGCTTGGCTTACAGTCACAAAGGGACTGATTAAGCTTGGGGTTTGTATTGGAAGACTGTTTTCTGCTTTACCTCCTATCCAGGAAAACTTCAAGACAGCAAAATCACAAGCATGACTCAAAGTCTGATTTACATGCCCATTTGAAAATTACCAGTGCTTTAATTCTTCCATTTTATGAGACGGTCTGTTTTAAATGAAAGCTGAGTAGGCGAGGTAGCCTGGTAAAACATTCATTATTGTCCTTTTGCTTACCTACTGAAATGGAAAGACCCCTCCCCTCCAAATTACAAACATGACTGCTTTAATTGGGGATTCTGGGTGCTGCAGCAATGGAAACAATAAAGAGTGCATGAGATTTTGATGGCTGAACTTTTATCAACTTGCTTCACTGCTCTACAGTAAAAATAGTAGCAAATAGGCAATTGCAAACATCACCCAAATGCTTTTCCAAGGGCGTGTCTAAGTAATTTGTAGACAAACCAAGTATCTGTAGCTCCCACCAAAATCAAGACCTTGCAATGCATCTCCAAGAAAATCCAACTGCAGTGCTGTAGTAGAACCAGAGAGAGCAGCTTGTAGTTTTTGCTACCATGCCTCACCAAAGCAAGGGAGCAGCTAAACCGTGCCCAGAAACACTTCCAAGTAGTCTCCCAGTGCCAATCCTAACAGGGCACTGCACAGCAGCTGACACAGCACTTGAATGAACACCGTTTGTTTCAGCAAGGTCAGTATCAGAGACAGTTTTCCTTGGAGAGGCCATCCTGCCCCACCACACCCCCTGGCACACAGGCTGTGGCTGCCAGAGGGTGAGCACAGAGCAATGTCACACTCAGCCACACATGGGGATGGCAGTGCTTCTGCTCTTCGTGTGTGGAGCGGAGGAAGAAGCGGAGATTGTCAAACAGAGTGTGGGGATGGCACCAGGATGGGAGACAAAGGTCCGGCTGCTTTCTGCACCTTCCCAGTATGACGTGCATTTTGGTCTAAACGAGCATGGCACACTGGTTTCATTTTCCTTTCATAAACTGCCTGGCTCTTGACAAGGAAAGCACACTGCACATGCAGCTGGGAGCCTCTGCCACTGCTCTGCATCCCACTGCAGTCACACCTGCCAGGCTGATGTCAGGCCCTGCTCACCACTGCAGGACAACCAGGTCTGGGCTTGCACAGCTCGCAGTGACTACTTTAAGGTCGAGGCACTGGGGAAGCAGCTCTAAAGAAGTTTGTCCCCACTTCCAACCATTAAAGGCTCACCTGAGGTTTGGACAGCAAGGTAAGGAGGGAAGCCAGCCCTTGGGCACCATGTAGTGCCCCAGCTCAGCACTTTGATGCTCCACAGTGCCAGCACAACAGAGCCCTGCCGGAGCAGGGACAGAAAACCAGCAGATATACAAACATTTACAGGCATAAAACACTTCTGACTCAGGTGGTTTTGTGCCCTTATGTAGCCTTTAAGCCTACAAAAATAAAACCCTACTTTTTCAATGGATCTGAAGGTGTGCTGGTAGTGTATTATGTAACTTCTGAAGGAGCTGCCTGTAAAATGTGACAGAAAAATGAATGCAACAAACCCCAAACAAACCCCAGACTCACTTCCAGAAACACGATATCCTTTACATCCTGGAATTCTTTAGTGGTTAAAGTCATACTTCAGTTCAATTTCCACTGTTTAGGTAAAATTTATGATACAGCAGTCAAGTAATTTATATTCTTACTTGGAATGAGCTTTCTAAATTCTGCTTTACTACACATGCCAGCCTCTATACTGCATTCTATCATTTGCCAGTGAAAGCTTTTCTTTAGAGTTGAGACATTCAGATGAATCACGTTTTCTTTGCATCTTTTTTAAATGAAAGGTTTCCTTGTCTCTGTAATTCCCACTCCCCATCCTCCCGTTTCTGTTGCTCTCACTGTACTGAGACAGACTGTGGTATTTATTCCCTTACTTAACAATGAATAGTACAACATATCCGTGAAAGCCTTTCTGAAATCAATGAGACTTTTTATGGAGTGTGGTACTACTCATTGTGAGCAGGAGTGTTTCAGTTTGGCCTGAAGAAAGACTCAAGATGACATAAGCTGGAAATGAATACAGTTACTCACCACTACAAAACACGTGTTAAAGAGACCTGGGCAGATGGAAAACCATTTCAGCAGCTGTCAAGTGTTCTGACCCCCTAAAGCAGGTAACAAGGGACCCTGGCAGTTCTTAAATCAAAGCATTACTGTCTTGACACTAATGCCAGAAAAATCAATGGAAGAAGTAACTTTTTACATTCCTAAAAAGTCTTTCCTTCCGGAGCCTTAACAGATACTACAAACATTAAAAGAAGCAGCACTTCTAGAAGTATCATTCCCTTTTTTCAGATGAGATAACAAAGACATGAAGTGACCAAAATGATCCAGGTGGTGGTTACAGCAGAAACCTGCAATGGCCTTCAGAGTCAGCACTACACTTCCATTCTTCAGTCCAGAAACTGATGCAGCCACATGTCATTTCATTCCAAGTTTGGGCATTTACTAAAACGTAATTTACTGTATTTCCAAATCAAAATCAAACTGCAGGTAATGATAAGCTGGCTTTCAAGCATGTAGCTCACGTGGAGCTCATGATCCCTAGCCCAAAATATGTGATGAGAGACTGTCTTAGTTCTGTTTGTACAGCCTGATCTAACACGGGGGCTGCTGGAACAGTGAAAACCAGGAATATTTGGAACAGGAAAAAATAAACAGTAATAATCAGATGTGATGACAGAAGTACACAACAGCTTCTGCTCTTGGGAGGTGCAGTGAAGTACAAGTTGGAGGTATTCAAGGCAGTGTTATAATGGAGAAAGCTGTGATAAAACACACATGAAGAGTGAAAGATGAAACAGCCTTCCCCAAATTATGCAGTCTCCTGGAAGTTTCCCATGTGATATGGTACAGGTTACAGTGAAGGCCTGGTAAGATGGGTGTGGATGTGTGTGTGTTCCTGTTTTGCTGCAATGGAAATGAACAGTACCAAGTTTCTGAAGCACAATTTGACAGACTTATTACAAATATCTATTTAATTCAGACATTCTCAGCCTCTATGAGAAATTACAAAGCCCTCAACCTGCCTCTGAAAATAAAGTTACCCAGTGACAACATATACCTCAGCATCTGGAGATTACCATGCAGCACACACACCAAACCCTGCTTGCAAAGCCTGAGACAGGCAGTATTTTGCTTTTTGGCCCACCTGCTACATTGTTAGATTATTATCCTTGAAATACACTGAATGATTATGTAGAGGTAACTTCATGCTTGACCAAGTATAAAATGCAATTAACATTCTGAAGCCATTTGGTACATGGCTAATCTCACTGCTCTCTTCATCTTTCTCCCTGTTCCCATGCTGAATGATACTCTATCACTTGGTTTTGCCTTGGCCTATGCTGAGCTCTCAAATCCTCCCTTTCCAGCCATCAGGAATCAACAGCCAGCTCAGTCACAGGGAGCAGGCACACTGGATATGAAGTGAAGGGTGGGCTACATTTGGCTGTAAATATCCCTATGAAACGGAAACAACATCTGTAACTGATTACCACAAGTTAGTAATTCTGGACTGGATTCTGGGAGAGACAAGAGAATGGAAAGATTTGGACCTAACACTCTCCAAAGGGCTTTGTGCTCATGACAGCTGGAATACTCTTACCTGATCTCACACACCTGATGAGCCAGAAGCACAGCTGAACCTCCAAGTAGGACACTTTGGTTAAATTGTGCTGGATAAAGGAAGAAGTAAAGGTGACAGAAGATGTGCTCGTGCTCAGAGCCAAAGGGCAGCAACACTGGGATAGAGACAGTGCTAATGTGTGGAAGCCACAACAGCCACAAAGGACTTCCCCCCCGCTGTCACGTGTGGTACATACCCAGCCTAGCTCTCAACCTTTGGCTTTGCTTCTCTCCCAGTCTCTTCACATCACATCTGTTTTGCCTTTTGTCTGCATGAAATCATGGATACTTTCCAAGAGAGATGCTGAGGGCATAAAACACTCACCCCAAGTTTCTGGAAGGAAAATGAAGATTCATTTTTTTGATATCTCTTTGCCTTTCCTCTGACATTTCTGGCTTGCTGGACATTCTGATTGCTTCCCCTAATCAAAGTACTATTTCTCCTCCTTGCTCCAAACATTTTTGGGTGCTCTGCACGCTAAAGGGAACAGCACAACTTCTCTGACAGAGAAGATACAGCCTGACACTGTCACAATAACATCCATGTAGTAACTGAGCTCAGCCTTTGTCTGGGGTTGTCTGTCTGTGTAGGGAGCTCTGCTGGAGCAAAAGGTCTTGGCACAAAGGGACCTTCATGGACTACTGGCATGTAAAACCTTTGCACCTGCCTTGCATCCAAAACAGGAGAGAATATATGGTCTGGCTCTGACTAATGCACTAACATGTTAACTATCATGTGTTTTAAACGACAAAAGGTGGTTAAGATTTGGAAGGAAGTTGTGTAACCTCTCATCCATATCCCCTCTCTGTAGAAGTGAATGGAATGGGCTTCCCCACATACACACACACTACAGGAGGGACTGCCATCCTGTGCAGCCACAGGCTCTGTCTGGCAGTAATCAGCCAGTGGAAGTGAAGGAATACATTTGTACATGTAGAAATGCAGCATTAGGAATGTGCAATAGCATGTAGAGCAGTCATTTCAATTTTACTTGTTTATGTACCTCTTGTAAAAATAATCATTTATGGTCATTATAAACCCGTTCTAATGTAAAACAAATGAACAAATGAGTATATTACTGCTGTCTCCTCTGCTCTAGTTGATTTGGCTGCTGGATTTGTTAGCACTGTCAGAACCAAGGTAATCAGTAACCCCACCACCCACAACTGAAACGGGCATTAAACAGAGGTGGGTGCCACACTGAGGTTGAATACTTAGGAGTGGTTGCTCATCCCTCTCTGTGCAGCAGGCAAAAAAGGAGGCAGAGTGTGTGGTTGGCTGTACACCCAGGTGTACAAACCTGTGAGGAGGCTGCTGGTGGCAGGGCAAGGTCTGCTGCTTGGCCTCCCTCCCCTCATGTCCACCTGCCAAGCCATAGGAGTGCCCACTGGGCACTCAGTCCCCCCGGCCTTGGTAGCAGCTGTACCCTCAGGCCACATCTGACAAAGAGCCCTTGAGACCCTCACCTGACAGACAAACAGCAAATATACCTCACAGCAAGCGCTGATTGGGCTGCATCACAACAGGGAGAAGGACTTGCATGGCAGCACCCTGTATGGAATAGTTAAGTGCTTCTCTTCACTTCAAAAGCAAAGGAATTACAGAACCTCACATGATACCCAACCCCATCCCTTGATAATCTTCTGCTTTTTTCCTCCTAGGTGACTTCATTTGGTGACAAAGCAGCAAACCAAAGAGAGGGGGGAAAGATGGGGAGCAATGCCTAAATCAAAAGAGAGGCTTGATTGAAAAATTTTTCCCTAGATACTTCTGGCATCTCAAAATATGAATTACTTATTTATACTGGAGAGCTGCTTGGAATAATCTGGAGAGAAATAAGGGCCTGTGACTTGCTCCAAGTTAAAAACATTGTTGAGAGGAAAGCTGAGGGCACTTTTTGCTCATACCCAGCAACTTCTCTATGCAGTCTGATAGGTATCACATTGTGTTATGCATGAGCACATAAGAGAGCACAGATGAGCCCCCTCCTTTAACAGAATCTCAAAAATGAAGAGATTTGAACGGAGTTTCCCCCCCCCCCCTCTTTAAGTAGTCACTGTATCAGCTCAAGAGAGTCCCTGTGGGGAAATAAACGTTCAGAATCCTCCAGTAAAAAGCTCCAATGCATTTAATCCTTCTTGAAATATAATCTGGAGTGCCAAGCAGGAAAAGAACATGGAAAATGGGAAGAAGCACACATACCAAAATACCCTTGAGAAGAACCTTAGGCTATGCCCCAGCAGGACAGTTGGTCCAGTAGACAAAAAAGGGTGGGTTTCAGTTTCCTGTGGAAATGTGGTACCAGGCAGAACATCCTCAAACCATCCACATTTAGAACCTCTGCTGCTTATTTATCTCTATCAGAGATACAATTTGCATCTTGGTCTGGCCCAGGAATGAACACGTTTGTAAAAGCAGACAGAGCACCTCTTGGTTCTATCGCCTCTAAGGAAAGACAAGATCCAGCAGTTCTCTGTATTCCCTGGGCAACATTCTGCACAGTGGCACTACCTGCTCAGCATCCAGCTCAAAATGAATATAGACAGGTATTTGCTCTCATAATTACCATTTGATAGCAGGGATTATATCCTGTCCTGAATCTGCCATCTCTCCCTAGAGCAAACTTGGCTGGATGACGCTCATTCATTAGAAGTGAACTGATCAGTAGTTTGACTTGACATCAATGGTTTCCTCCCTGATAGTTCAGACATCCCTTTCCATTTGATAGGATACCGTAACTCACACTGGCACTTGAAATAGCAGTGTCCCCAGAGATCAGGGAGAGCGGGATGTGACCTGGAACTGCTGCAGCAGAACACTGTCTGCTGCTGCCTGACCTCCAGGAGGGAACTGGCACCTTCACCAATTCCACACACCTCAGGAGCACTGTGAGCTGAGGGTGAACCAGATAAGGGACCTGCTGGTGCAGCTGACAAGCCCCACTGGCCCCTTCCTTACTTGCTACTAATAGTAACAACTATTAGTGAAGTCCAAACTCTTCCAACTGATGTGGTGAACATTTCAAATGCTATTACAGGAGACATGCTGTGTCTCAGTAGTAACTGTGATTTAACTGCAATCACCCTTGAAGGGGAGCACTTTTGTCTTACTCTCCTGAGTCTTTAGGCCCAGAGGTGGTGGGAAAAGAGATGCTGTAAATTGGGACAGCAGCATCTCCGGGTGATGCCCGGGAAGCACAGAACAGCCAGGCTGTGAAGGATCTCCTAATGGCTGTTGTGTACCAGACCTGATAACAAAAATGACACCTCTGAGAGAAGGAAGCTGTCACCCAGCATGGACATGTCACCAAGGCTGCACAACACATCCAAAACGACTGCAAACCTGCTAAAAACAGCTCTTGTCTCCCCAACACTTCCCTAGAAAATCAGACATCAAAGCACAGCATGTCCCCAAAGGAAATTACATCCCTAACAATCATCTCCCCCTGCCAGCTACTAAGAAAATCAGCCTTGCATATCACCAGAGCTATGTCAAACCAAACACCAAACACCTGAGGGAACACTCCTCTCTCCGGGCCCTGCTGGGAGGAGTGTGTGGAGGAGACAGGGAGTTACTGGACTGGATGGATGCCACTGCTGCAATCCAGTGACCACTGCTCTGCTTTACCAAATGATCACACAGCATCAGTGAAATGAGGCTCAAACTCTTCCAACTGATGTGGTGAACATTTCAAATGAGACCCTAGAAGATGAGCAGTGTCTCACTAGTGTCTGACAGGGACCCATATCCACGTTTCGTGGACTGTGGGGAGCAAAACAAGGACGGCAGAGCCTCTGGCTCAGCCAGAGGTAGCTCCAAGTCACAGACACAATCTGGAAAATCTAACCTCCTCTGCACCCCTCTTCCAGTGCTGTGGAAAGGATTTACCTTCTTCACAAGGTTGCTGAGGGAATAAAATCACAGTGTAACTGACAGATGCACCTATGCTCCAGTGACAAGTCTATACAGTTCTGTAAGTATGTCCTACATCCTTCTGCCTAGGCAAGAGATTAATCCTGAAGACCTGACACTGTAAGGTTTCTAAGTAACATTCCTTTTCCTCCTTAAAAGACAGAAAAAGCACAGGAGAGATTCTTGGTATATGGTGATGACTGATCAAGGTCTTACTGAACCTTCCTTCAAAATTTTCATGTTAAGCATTTGATCAAAGGGTTACATTTCTCTAATAATAGGAAATAAATTCTGTATCTCTTCTGTTAAAGGTAATTCCATGTGCAGGGAGGTGTGATTCTTCAATGCTTGTGTCAAACTTGTGAGAGAAAAATCCGATTTTCTCGCAATATCATAAACTTCCAGGAAATTTGGAAAGTTTGGTACCTTACAACTTCTTTTTTTATTTAAAATATAGTTGGCATCAAAAGGAAAATATTGTTGCAGCATATTTGCTATAAGCAAGCAGACCTGCTAGCTGAGAAGACTTAGTTCTGGAATAATTACTTTCTGACTGAAAGCAAACATTCATCAATACATCAAAAAAATCTCATGAATTTGATTCTTTGTTGTAAAAGACATCAAAGTGATGATAAACTTGAATAAATTAACTAAGGCAATAGAAAAGCCTTCCAAAATTTATTTTTCAGAGATTTGCTAATGTAATGAAAACAAGAAAATAGATTAAGGGTTGCATCTGCACTAAAAACAAAAAAGAATTCCACCACATATTTACAAAAATTGTGGGAAACATTTCTTTACTGAAGTTGTCCAAGAGTTTGATTTTATCTAAGCCACATTACTGAAGAAAGGATATGTTAATTAAAATTCTTACTGCACCAAACACCTCAAGTCAACACTTACATCCTGTTAACATCAAAGAGATACACTTCAACACAATGCCAGATAGGGACAGCCTGGTCATTTTAGGACATATCTGCTATGAATCAGCTTCTACCAAGTGAACTGAAATCTCCTGACAGCTTGAACCAGCACTGGAGAACCTTTCAGATACACGAGCAGGTTCCCCACCGGCAGTGGAGGTGGTGGGGATGTCTCCACACAGTCACACAGTGAGCAACACGGAGCTCTGTCCCACCCACCCTTCTCTCACTGAAGACATCCAAACAAGCAACCATCACACAACCAAGAGACCCATTCCAAGAAGGAAATCAAAGAGCAACTGCTCCTTAGCACCTGGATTTCCTTTGCACAGCTGGTGTGAGCAACAACAGCAGAGAGGGGATCCTCATGGAAGGCCAGAGCAATGAACAGGTTGATCTGGGGTCAGATACCCACGTATGAGTGCTAGAGGCATTTGTACAAGTGAAAAAGGAAAAATTCATTGAACAGAGATATTTTACTTAAATCCAAGCATGAAAATAACTAACTGTCTCAGACATGTTTATTTTTGTTTTGCTGCTGACAGAGAACACCAGCAGACACAAGCCCTTGTCATCACCAAAACCAGAATGGGTATGACTGGAATTCTCAGTAATGAAATGGAATTAAATGGATGAACTAAAGAAAAAAAATGGGGATGTACAAAGAAAGTTTAAATCTCACTGAAGGGGCAAAACAAGTAATAATGCTTGCACAAGACTAAATGATACACAGAAATAAAAAGCATTTAATTACAACCCCTACAAATGTTAGTCCTCTATTGTATGAGGAAAAGAAAAGAAGAATTGGACAGTTTTAGGCTGAAACACCTTTTATTTGTTTCAAGCCAGTTTTACTGGCTTCAGTGGAAAGACTCTTGCCACTTAGCTTGGAATCAAGGATTTTAAGATTTTTTTGGATGTGAGTGTACAATTCCTAGGATTTCAGCATGCTGTCTTTTCAGACAGCCAACCTTTCTCTCCCTTTCTATCGATGAGGTGGCTGTTCCCTGTCACTGTGAGTTTGGACACTGCTGTGTGCACACACAAGATGGGCTGGACATGACTGTGGGAGTACCAAAACCTCACACCAGCACAGCACATGCTCCAAGTGGCTGAACAGCACACCCTGATGTGCCTGATGCTTTCACACATATTCCTGTCCAGGACATATAGGCTAGAAGCAAACAGTCCTTAGAAGCACTGGCTGAATGGGCAGTAAGGGAAGCAGCAGCATCTCAGCACCTGCCAGGATTGAGCCCACGCATTTTTGAAGCCTGGCATGCCTACAGAAGGTCTCTAACACCTCACTCCTCGCTGCTGGTCTCTAGTGCCCTAGAAAGCAGTGGTTCAAAGTTCAGACACAGATCTGGCCCAGACTCAGCAGCTGACTCACCAAGCTGCCTGGGGAAACAAGGCCCTTTTGCAGTTTGAGTTGAGGAAACCGTACAGCTCAGACAGTGCAACTGTTGTTTACTTTTATTACCACAAACACAGAGAAATGTAATTTCAGCTCAAGAATCTGCTGAAAACATTCACCACAATTTTCATACCATCTACTTGAACTTAAAATGTGCCCTTTTCCCCCTAACAGCACTGCAATGTGAAGTAATGGTCTGTGACTGCAGAAGCTCTCAGGTAAGCAAAGCTGTCTCAAGTTCACAGCAATGTCCTCCAAAGGTCGATTTTGTGTATGTCTCGCTCCAGCAAAACATTTGGAAGAAGAGTTCAGTAAATTAATCAATTTTTTTCTTGATGTTGGGATTCTTCATTGAGTGTATTTTTCCCATCATTTGGTCTTACAAAGATCACAGTGCTCTGATAAACAGACTGTGTGTAATTCATCAGTAGCTTCATCAAACACGGTTTCAAACTTCTAGTTCCTTCTTCTTAATCCATCTACTGCACTCAGACCCTTAACTCCTGAACTATAAAAATCCAAGACCAGATTCTGCTTTGCTAAGCTCCAATAAAGTCTCTCTGTACAACATTTATATACAAATCCTAAACCAGAGCAAAGTATGTGATTTTAATGAGTCTGAGGGCATATTACTGTAGGTGCAGAGCTCACAGTTTACACGATCTGCTGCCTTGTTTATCGAAATATGTGATACTGGCTAATTTTGTTTTATATGTCTGAGCTGGGCTGGGGTGAAGGTCAGCTGGAGAGAACAGCCTGGGGCTTGGGCTGCAGCTCCTGTGGCAGTCAGCAGGCAGGGAGGGACAGACAGAAAGCAGCAGCCCTGCAGACACACAGCCCATGCCGTGGGAACAGGGCAAAGGAAACTGAGCAGAGCACAGATGTGGCATGGGGGCAAAGGCACAGGGAGCCCAAAGCCCAGACAGGGAGAGTTGTGCTTTCCAAACTCACCTCCAGCAGCAGGAACCACGTCTGAGAGAACTCCAGCAAAGAAACAAGCAGAAGAGGCAGAAGAAAGAGCTGAGAAAGAAAACCCTGGGAAAGCACATGGGGCAGCACTGGGGTGAGAGGAGAAGACCCAGAAGGCAAACGCAGAGGACAAAATTGGAGGGAGGCAAAAAGAGAAAGGAGAATGAGAGCATTGCCAACAATGGGGCAACTGTTGCCAGAGAGGGGTGGCTGTGACAGAAACACTTCAGGCTTTTGATCCAGTGAACAGCACTCAGAGTCTCGCCTTATGCAGGCAGAGCTGGGCACGGGGCCAGGGCAGACACACAGGGCCCGATTTGGAACCTGCCACTCGCCCTCCCTGGGAACAGGAAGGGGCTGGGCTGCATTCCACCACAGTGCCCTGCTCGCTCCCAAGATGTGATGCTCAGCATCTCGGAAATGAGTGGTATCTGAAATGCCCAGCAAGAGGATTTTTCTTTATGATTTTATCATTGCTGCAAAAAGTCTGCTGCGGATTTGCTTGGTTGCTCTTGAAAATCCCATCTACAGCTCGAAAACTCCTTTGAAAATTTGGCCCAAACGCAGATTTGCATGCTTGCATTCTGGCCTCGAAGTTTGAAAATGCTGACCAAGTTCCTTGGGATAGCACTGGGAGATGGGCTTAACTTCAGTATTTTGGAGAATGCTGCCTTAATTCCACTAAGAACCTTCTGAGCCAGGATTTAAAAATCCCTGTATAATGTATGTTGAGGAACGTGGTGCTGAAAACTTTTCCAGAGTAATTCTGAACAGGACAGCCCAGTGCAAGGATGTACCACATGCTGGTGCTGTCATTTCCCAGAATACTCTTTTAGGCCTTGTGAAAACTACTCTGCTCCATTTAAACTCCAAATAAGAGGAAAAGATAATAAACCAAACAAAAATTACATCTGTATGCATTTGTCTAGTTGGAAGCAGGTAATGAAATTTTGTTTGTTTCCTAGAAAAGAATTCAAGTAAGATTCATTAAAGCAAATCATTTAGACCACACACGATGCATTGCACAAATTACATATCCAATACTATACAATTTTTGCATGCACACACAAATACACAAGTACATGTAGACACACACACAAAGAAAACAATGTTTATCTTCAATAGCTGCAAGTTAATAGATCTCTAAAAAGTAGAAGACTTGCACTCAGCAAGTGGATACTCCAGGTTTGCTATCTAATACCTATAAAGATTTGCAGCAGAATCCCTTTTTCCTATCCAAAAATCCTCATGCAAAGCACATTCAAGCCACCCATTTAAAGAGAAACTGTCTACTTGAGATAAGCTGCTCCCTACACATTTCTGCATTTATCAAATATGACTTAACTGAGAAAACAAAATGAAAATCTATTAACTGCAATTCAGAGTTGTGACTGCAGTGTAATGGCTTCATTATGAGCAGGATGATAAACATTCCCAACCGCAGGCTCTGTTTCGGCAGCAGCCACTGCACAGGAGCCACACTGGAGCAGCAGCTCTCCTTCCCCATGCTACACTGCAGGGACACAGCACACAGTGCCCAGCCATAATGCAGGGCCAGAATTCCCAGGCTGGAACTCCCAGGAGGTGGATTCCATCGCCTGTCCCTGAAGGATTTCCCTGCAGCCTTGGGAAAAATGAGCTGTTTACTCTGTCTCTCCATTCCCAGACTGTATATGGGAGCGCAGGCACTCCAGGAGAATAAATGCAGAAGAGGACTATGCAGTCCTCTTTTTCTACAGAAACTACCAGGATTTATGCCATAACAGCACCACCTCTTTTCTAAGAATTTTCATTAGCCCCTCATAAGGAATCTGAAGAGATAATGCCATGGTTTGGGGAAGTGGAGCTGTTTGCTGTGGGCTCTTGAGAAACTGGAGAGCTTGGATAAGCTCAGGCTTAGTTAGACTATGACATGGCCCAACACAGAGAGGATCAAAATCCAGCCCTGCGCCCCAGGCCCTGTGGCTCACTGTTCACACACCCAAACATGAAGCACAGGGCCAGAGCCTGCTTTGTTTGAGCAATAAACTCCTCCATTGCAAAGCAGCAGCTGCAGAGTCCTCATTTGGAGAAGGTTTAGTGTGAGGTGCAAAGATCCACGTAGCGTTCAGCTGCCTGCCATGCACTCCCTTTGTGCTTGACTTGAATTAATTGCTTAAAAATCCAAATATGAATTTACTAACGTGTTTGCCTATAAATTAGAAGCTTTCACAGCAAACACGGGCAAGTTATTTACTACCTACACAGAGCTCAAAGCAGACCTTTAATAGTAGCCAGAAGGCCAAGTCCTGGGCTAAAATAGCATTAAGCTTATGTGCTTTACAAACACAGAGTGAAAAAACCTGCTCCTAATCTGAAGAACAAATAGGGGATTTATCCTGAGAATGCCAGAGGGACTGTGGTAATGGCAGCAGACTGCTGCAGCCAGCCTCGTGGAAGGTGGGGAAAGTTCAGGCTTGGTACACTAAAGCTTTTAGTCCAAGTCAGGACAAAAAAAGAACAAGAAAAAAAGGCAGAGGCTGCAGAAAGAAACTTGAACTTGCATGAGCAGTGCTGACCAGGGACCAGATCAGGCTGCTTTAAGGAGGTCAAGTTTAGACCTGTCTGCGCGAAAACACAGTCACAAATAAGTAAAACCACATTCCCTCTCTGTGCTCTGGTGGGTTGATGCTGCTCATGAGATGATACCCTGGTTTTGCCCGGGGCTGTGCTCCCCTGGCACTGAACCAATGCTCAGACAGAAGTTCCTACCTACAGGTGCAGAGACACCCTTCTCCCTTCCAGCAGAGCTCCTGACACACAGGGCAAGGTGTGGTGCTGGTGGACTGGCCTCTCTCTACCCTTTCTTAACAGCATAGAAACTGTAAGAGTCTTGAGACAAATATTTTTATCTCAGATTAAAAATACCCCCAAAACCCCAAAACAACAAAATCCCACACAATTAAAACCACACAACTTCTTATTTATTTCTTGTACACAAAATATGTATTATTTAAATTAATTTGATTTATTCTACACTTTCTGTTACTGGGATGTTTGGAACGTTCCATTTTTTTTTTTCTGGAACTGATTCCTCCAACTCTGTTTCTTGTTGCTGTGTGTGGTCAGTAACATCAGCCTGACATGTACATGCTGGTTGGGCACATCAATACAGTGGGTACCTTTCTCAAAACTCTGAGTTCCTGTCGCCTGTGACTTGGAAAGCACTGCCCACTGTGCCTGGTGAGGAGGAACATGGGGTGTCTAACGAGGGAAAACCGATGTTTCACCCTTATAATTAGCTATATGCAATAATGCAACTGAAGGTTGAGAAACTGAGCATTCAGACATCAGGAAATATAGACAGAAGCTGAAAAACTTACTGTCTTCAATTCAGGCTTTTACACTCTGATTTCTGTTCAAGTGTGGCTAAAGAGGGGAAAAATTAAAATAAAAATCTCTCAAAATACAGAAGCAATCCCAGGAAATCCTTAAGATGAAGATGGCTGGAAACTGTAAGTACGCCAAGGGAATTGTCAGCTATATATTTGCAAGGGATTTTTGTCAGAGGGAATGAGATCTCTGACAAAATTAAACTACTCTGATATTTTGATTCTAAATTTTGAAACAAATTTCTACTCTAACTTTAAAAAGATATATAATAAAAAAAGACTCCTACACAAGTTTGTTTCATGAACTTGAACAATTTGGCCAGTTCTCCCAGAATTAAGACCAAACTTCAGCTACACACTTGACAGAGGCCTCCTGAATGCCCTGGAGAACACACAGATCTTAACATTTAGTTGGCACCTTCAGGTAGTATAAGATGAACTCTCAGAATTTCAGTTCTATTAAACACCTCTTAACTACTTGGCACTAGCAGAATTTGTTCCCATTAAACTTAATTTATGCTAATTAAGTACTGCTTAATACCGTTCTCTATCATTAGGCAAAATCAGTTTTCTGGGAAAAGTCATAACCAAGAGGCAACTTCATTTCACACTATTCCAATTGTGAGTGGCATTTTGCTATGGAGTTCACTTACAGAGCACCTCACTGCCAACCCTCTCACCAGTACCGGGTGTGGCAGCAAGGGGCAGTGCCCACCCTGCCTGCGCAGCCCTCCAGGAAGGCACAGGGAATGGGGCAGCCCTTCTTTAAGGGCCAGGGGACACCACAACAAAGAGCCTGTCTGTGCCAGGGAAAGCACAAATGGCACACCTGTTACCTGGCACAGCTCCCACTGCTCTTGGGGGAGCTCAGTGGGGCAAACATGATGGCCTGGGAAGTGCTGCCCACGATGCTTTAGATCACCAGCACAGGACACTGCAGGAGTTCCTTCTCTTTTAAAAGTAAATGCCCTCTGGAGTGGCTGTGGTGCTCTTTAGAGTAAATTTCTGCCTTTCCATAAGAGAATTAGAAACTCTTTAACCATTTTTTTTATATACACATACTAATTGGTACCTGTAACTCTAAAATGCAAGTGTCCCTGCAGCTGATTTGTCCCAGCCTTCCTCTTCCCTCTAAGCATGTGGTCATCTTGGTGATCCAGAGCATGCAGGAATACAGTATTCCAACTCACTGTCCAGTCAATAAAGTGAAAAATGCCATTCCTATTTTAGCGGATGGCAGCAGAAATGCAATACAAGGAGAAAGAACACTAATATAGAAATCAATAGCTATTACAGTTTAAATCACATTGCAGTCCTGAAATGATAATAGCAATCCTTTAAAAGCTAATGCTGAGCCTGTTTGTATTAGAAATCGGTTCAATGTATTTCAGGTTTTAATTCTGTTACAAAAATAATTACCTTTTAACCCAGACCCTCTAACCCCAGACACTTCCTCCTTCCCCAGACCCCCATCCCACAAAGGAAAAACAAACCAACCAGCAAAAAACCTCAAAAACAAACAAACATAACCTCCTCCTTCCTCAGTCTATGACTGGAGAAGTGATTTTTGTAATGGAAGTGGCTGGGAATTCCCACGGCATGGTCAGTGCAGAGGGATTATTGAGGCAGCTCTGCCTATTGCTGTGCAGAGCCTTTCTGGACAACTACAAAGTATCATGAAGAAGAAAGAAAAGTCTTCAGAAACTGCCGACAGAGCAAATGCTTCCTTCTTTGAGTAAAACTGAAGCCTTTTAAGGCTAGAACAGAATCTTTTGATTGAATCAGAGAAGCTACTTGCACACCAGTGTTGGTGAACCCCTACTCTGTTGGTTAATGGTCTGCACGCAGCCAGTGACCAGCACAGTGAGAACTATCTGGACCATCTTTGATGTGATAAACAGCACAGAGGAAACATTGAGGAAACACCCCACCATGCTCTGGGTGTGCTGGATCACCCCAGAAGCCTGGCAGGCAAAGACATCCCATCACACCCACGCAGGGACAAAGCCTCCAGCCTGCCTGGAGCATCCCTTTATAGCTACAAGAACCACAGGGGGTTGGGCACAGGGCAGCTGTACTACCACTACAGGTGTTGCCACTAGTGCCAGAAAACCCCCACATTCAGCATTGGTGTTCACACATGAGGAGTGAACTTGATAAATTCAGTATGGCTGTAAGTTGTGGGACTGATTAAAGGATGGGAAAACACATCTTATAGGGATAGTCTCAAGGAGTTCAATCTATTTAGCTTATCAAAGAGAAGGTTAAGGCCTGTCTGATCACTAAGTAAAATACTTACTTGGGGAAAGGGAAACTGATAAGAGGAGGCTTTTCATCCCAGCAAAGGTGCAACAGTCCCAGAGGCAGAATATGAAACCAGACAAATTTAGGCTGGCAAAAGCCACACACTTTTAATACTACAAGAATGAACCACTGGAGGAATTCCTGATAATTTTAAAATTATAAATGAATGCTTCTTTAAAAGATATGCTATACCACAAAGAGAAATCTGGGCCAGGTCCCAAAGCTGAGAATAAAAGGTAACTTCTATTAGCCTTTTGATTTTTCATTTCCTCTCTGCAGCATTCAACCAATGTTGCTTGATTCAGTAAGAAAAGCCTCAATATCATATGTGTTGCTCCCAGCTCACTTTGCCTCTCCAAATTCTCTTTTTTTTCTACTTTTGAGTACAAAACAGTACTCAAAAGCTTCATTTGCTTTCTTTGAGTAAAACTCAAGTCTTTCTATGCCAGAAACAACATTTTTCATTTCATTAGTTCCTTCAGCTCTACTTGCAAGAATTTATATTAGTGCCCTTAATACAAATCTCTTTGTATATATACTATACATGCTCACATCTCTACCAACACCTGCTCCCACTTTGTGTTTCCTTGAGTCCTCCTTTACTCATCCCATTGACCAGCAGCTCTGGAGCTCAGTTTGCCCAAGCCCTGCTTGTCCCTGGGTCACAGCACAGGTTGCTCCTTCCCAGCCTTGACTTGTCTGCTCTTGTCAGCTCCTTTGAGCTGTTTTCTTTGAAGCTGCCCCCTCTCAGACCTGGCGGGCAGAGCTTCAGGTCTCCCTGTTGCTCTTTCAGGCTTATGGAAGAAGATTTCTGGCACCTTTCACCTGGATTAGCTCAGTGCTACAGGCACTGAGGAGAGGGGAAGAGAAAGGGAGGAAGAGAAGTCTGAGATGTGCTGCTCCATTCCTTCCTCCCTCCCTGTGCTGGGCACACATTCACCTCCACCTGTCCCCAAAGTGCTGTGGGGACATCATAGGGCAGAGTCTTTCACAGCAGAGTGTGCAAGTCAGGCCCCTTTCATAGCACGTGCCTTTCAATGCCTTGCTGTCCTTCAGCAACATTTTCAATTTCCCAAGAAGTTCTCTCGTTTTTGACGATTTCCAATCCTTTCCAGTGAGCAGGGATACCCCTGGCTTCGCTCTCGCTGGGCTGGGGAACAGTAACCCTGCCCTTCCCTTCAGCTTCATAAACCACACTGACCCCATGGTGGCTGCAAGGGCTCTGCCACCTCTCAGGGGCTCCAGGAAACATCTAAAACCCTGACCCAGTCATTTTTTCCCCCCTTGCACTTGCCAAAAGCCAGTGCCTTTTGCACATGTCTCCCCTTAGACTGTGGCTGGCAGAATCAAAGAATCAATTGGGTTGGAAAAGACCTCCGAGATCATCAAGTCCAACCTTTGGTCCAACTGCAGTCCCTTTACCAGATCATGGCACTCAGTGTCACGTCCAATCTCAGTTTAAAAACCTCCAGGGATGGTGAATCCACCCCCTCTCCCTGGGCAGCCCATTCCAATACCTGATTACTCTCTCTGTAAAAAATTTTTTTCTGATCTCCCACTTAAATTTCCCCCAGCAGAGTTTAAGCCCGTGCCCCCCTTGTCCTTTCCCTCTGAGTGCCCTGGGCTGCTCCCTCCTCCATCCCACACCACCTGCTGACCCAGGGGACCACTCTGCTTCCTCACTACTCCTGCTGGTCCAGAATGAACCTTCAAAGAACAAACCTTCAAGATGAGCCCCTCAAACACACGAGCAGGCAGAGCCCACATCCCTGTCCCTTTGAAAAGTCTCTCTGTCCACGACAAGCCACTCTTTGCAGCAGCCAGGAGCAACGGGCACATGAGAGAAGGGCTTGTCAAACCGCTGAACAAAAGGGGTTTGTAAGACACAGCCAAGCCAGGAGAACGTGCAGACAGATAGCAGTGAAACCCTGTGAGGCAGCCCCTGGCGCGGCAGGCGAGCGGCTGCCCCGCTGCCAGCCTGGGTGTGTGCCAGTGCCGGCGCGGCAGAGCCAAGCTGTCCCGCTGCCCGGGCGGCACCAGCCGCACAGCCTCCCTCCTGGCACTCGCTTCTGGGACCTTTCAGAAGCACTAAAGCGTTCCCACCGTCTGGTGTTTGCGAAATATTTTGGAACTGCAAAGCAATTAAAGTTTTTTGTTTGCCCGCCTTGGGATGGTTAAGAGTATGGAGAACATCAGTATCGCTCCTGATGCTCTGCCTGCCGGGAATGCCCTCCCAGCCACGCTCCCTGTGCAAGGCAGGCTGGTGGCACAGTGACCAAGCTCTGCCTCGGCTCAGTTAACCAGTTCTGGAACTCAGGGAACGGCTCTCTGTTTATTCATGTGAGATACAACACACTTCCTCAATCCATCACTGATTATTTTTGACTGAATAACCAGACCAGTCTCTATGTGCCTAAATAATTCCCTCAGAACAAAACCAGTGGCCCATGATGCCACCACCTCTAGCCCAGGGCACAGCTGAGCCCCAGGAGTTTGGGTTCAGATCGCTGCCAGAAGTGCTGGTGCCACAGACAAGCCCTCACCCTCTGCCTCTCCTGCTGCCAGCACTGTTTGCTGCAACAGGAGCTGCTGCACTTGAGTAAAATCTTTTGTGTTGTGGTTTGGTGTTTTTTTTGTTTTGTTTTTGTTGTGGGTTTTTTTTTGTGGGACACGAATCAGTTTTCCACTCAGTATTTGCCCACTGCTGTGATCCAGGACAACAGCTCCTGCATTTTGCAGTGACAGTAATGACACAGAGCCACTTGTCCAAATGGTTTTGTGCACAGTACACTTCACAGCAGAGATCTGAGAAGCAAGTAGCCCATAATATGTATTATTTTATGGGCATATGGGAGCTTTTATACTCATTGAAAAAAATAATTGTCATAAAAAAAAAAAATCAACCTTACTTGCTGCAATCATTGTCTGGCTGAAGTCTTTGGGAATTCTGAGTTTAATTTAGTATTTGTTTTCTTTATTGTCAGTCTCGTAAAGGAGCACTAGAGACCAGTCAGTTACAAAACTAACAGAGCAACTTACACATCAGCCTTAGCAGCCTTTGGATCAGGACTATGAACAATGATTTTTAAGGTATCCTGACAAATTCTGTACAGCTAAAACAAACAGAATAGCTAATAGGTTACATACATCACTTAGCATAATACACCTCTGCTGATTTACTGTGTTTTTAATTCTTTCAATATGCAAAACCGTTAAATTAATCATTTCTGAGGAGGCATAATAATATTGGGCTCCAATGCTGTATCTCTGCAGTGCAGTTTGCCTGGAGGACTAATAAAAACTGATCATTAAAACAACTGGATTTAGCTTTGATTACAATCACCATAGGATAGAGGGAATACGAGGAATTACAAAGAAGAATGGGGAAAGTAAATGAAATAGACAGATACTACTGAACACTGTACATTAATATTTACTGAAGAATTAGGATAAAAACTTTTAATATGGCCAGCAATGAGGTGTGAAATACACTGTATTAACAGGTTACTCACTGCTGCACTGGAATATAAACCAACAGGATAAGGTGCAATCAGAGGGCATTTCCATCCTTCTGCACTTAATTACATTCTACCCCACTTGGAAACACAAACAAAGCTTTGAAACAGAACCACAAAAAAATAACTGCATATACATGTATGAAAAATAAATTACTTTGTTAATCATGCTAGACTGAAGATCAGGTTTCACCCCAGCTCCCACCCTGACTGCTCCTCTCACAATTTCTCTACATTTCACAGTCAAATGTGTTTTCTTCTGCAAAGTGGCAACCTTCTACTTGAAAAACTACCAACTGTTTCTCCAGCACAAGCGGCAAAATATTTAATAGAAGATCAAACACTGATTGCTCTTCTTAAAATTTTATTTAAATTAGCGGTTCCCCCTTCTCCCTTTCAAATTAGTCCCACTAATATCTAGAGGCAGAGAATATTGCAATTTAAACTTAGTATATTTTTTTACCAAGGATGTGGTTTTGGTTTGCGTATTCTATCCTATCTTCATTTAGTATTAGAGAGGAAGAAAAACCCTCTGCTTTGCTAAGGTAACCTATCCTGCTCCTGCCTGCACTGCACTGGCTCTGCAGTTCCTCACTCAAACACGGGAGCCATTCTGTAACCTCCACTTACTTGTGAGTCACCACTGACAACTATCAGTTTTGATGATTTCAGTGTAACTAAACCTCAAAGAAGGGATACCTGCATCATGCAACATTTACAGCATTAGGGGGCAGGGATGCACCAAGAGGTCAGTTTAATTAAGTGCCTTGTACAGTTCTGCAGGTGCCTCCAGACCAGGACCCAACTCACGAGCTCTGAATTAGTTTTGGGATGGAGACTGCCCCACCGTTCACTGCCTATCTGGAATGTCTAGGGAGAACTGCTTTCCTGAAATCAGAGAATGTCCTGGATGGAATGAACCTTCCAACTCCCCTGTCATGGGCAGGGACACCTCCCACTACACCAGCTTGCTCAGACCTCCATCCAGCCTGGCCTTGGACACTTCCAGGGATAGGGCAGCCACAGCTTCTCTGTGCAACATGTGCCAGGGCTTGCCCACCCTCACAGTGGTATTTTTTTCCTAGTATCTAATCTAAACTCACTCTGCCAGTTTGAAGACAGGCAGTGAGAATAAGTCTTTATGTGCACATAAGAAACATAAGGGATTTCACATGTGACTGCGTACTAGTAACTCTGACAATGCTTTGGGGACCTTCCCTGTGAAAATCCCACTGACTAAACACCCTCCTTATGAAAAAGCAGCTGGATCAAGCTCTAAAGACAGAGGTACTTCTTTTTAGACTTCTTGAGCCCTGATGCTGCACATTAAGTTTCGAAACACAGATGTAACTTTGCTAGACTGTGGATCTAAGATAGAAAAAAAGAATTAATACTTTTCCCTGAGGCCAATGATTTTCATATGGCATTGGCCAAAAGCATAAGATGTGATGCTGGTAAATGGGATGAAGCTGACATATGTGAGCAGCATTAGCAATATCACCTTCCCAACAACACTGCTACCAGTGCCCCAGCACTAATAGAAGTCATGAGTAGTTTAGACACACTTCTCCTGGAAAGATACCCAAAACAGCTTATTGACAAAAATCAAAACTAGCGATGGTCAACATTTCAGGAAAAACCCATCCAAAAATCAATATAATAAGCATAAATCCTATTGCCAGTGCTACCAAACCCACATTGATCAGGTCCTAGTGTTTTTAGCCACTTGGGCATAGAGCTGAGCCACACAGCATAACCAAACATTAGTGATCTGTGACCACGTGAGGTGAGGACTGGAAATAACTGCAAGCCAAGGAAGCATCTATTGATTGGTAAACAAAGGAAAATTCACTTGAGAGCCCGTTTGCAGAAGGTCTCTTAAGTCACATCAAAACTTGTATTCACATCCCTGTTTTGTACTGTCACCCAATGTGCAGGCCTGAAAGCCATCCCCAAACCTGTCCCAGCTAAAGGCACCACCACACAGCCAAAGTGGTGGCTTCCCAAAAGGCCTGAGTCTATTAGGTAAAGGTGACAGGTTTGGAGGTGTTGCCTCTGGGGACAGAGCCAGTCAGAGTGTTCCCTGTGCCCTGCACTTGCACTGCATCCCCAGGGACAACCCCTGCCCATCCCAGTGCACCTGCCCAGGTGTCACTATCATAAGCAGCACTGGAGAACTGACAAGTTTCACTCCAGAGCAGTTCCTCAAACTTCCTGTGGGCACGTGCAGAGTGATGTGGAAATAATTGAAAGAGAGGAATGGGATAGGAGTAAACAGGGAAGCACTAATGCAGCCTGCCTTTCAAAACCTTTTTACTCCTCATGCCTTGCTCCTGTTAGGAAGACAAATGTGGACACATGCCCAGGTCACTACATGCTTTGTTGGAGTGAGGATTCCCAAAACAGTTACATCTCCAGAATGGAAGAGTTGAAATAAAGGAGACTGTCACCAAAGGCAGGGTCTGAGAACAGTAGAATGATGCACCACACCCAGCCCAGGCAGAGCTCAAAAGACCCAGAGGAGCAGCTGACCCTGAGGCAGCGACAGGGGTGATACAACATGTAAAATATATTTGACAATATTTAATTGCTTAAGGTACAAGTCACAGATTGTTTTTCACTGTTGCTGTATTTTGTTTCCCACGCAGGAAAAGAGACAGTGCAGAGCAGGAGATGCTGTCGATACAGCAACCAAGAGAGAAATGAGAGACAGAGAAACACAGAAAGCAGCGAGTTTCAGTGAGGGATCTCTTGCTTCCTGTAATAGTGGCAGATAAGGTGAAACACTCATATTTTCCACCGCAAATAAAGACTTGCTTTGACATTAATAACCTATGCAGGACATCCTTCCTACAGCACAGCACAACCTCAGCTCTCAGAAGATCATGAGGACAAGTGATACTTTTACACTGCCAACAACCTGCAAGACTGAAGTAATGCACAGGATGAAGCTTTGAAGTGGGTAAACACAATTCATGTCAGTTAATATTCTTATGGAAAATAGGTCTTGTTAATAACAAAACAAACAGAAAGGAAATCCCCTGCTTTCACTCCATAACAAGACCATGTCTGATTGATAATTATAATTTCATCATTGTGATAAGTTTAAAATGTTACATGGGGTTTCACTTATTGCAGCTTAATACTCTGGTTAAAAATACATTATAACAAGTTAACTGAAAAAATTAGTGTTACCTTGCCAAAGGATCATTATTAAAAGATATTTCTAAAAGGGCTTCCTAATGAATTGTTACAGTCTCCCTGTATTTTCCAACACCTTCACTCATGCTCCACATGCAAATAAATTATTATTGCTACCAAAACCTGGGAGGAGCATAGGTAAATAAAAAAAAGGGTGTTTATACTAAGGGATCCAGATCACCCACCTCAGCTAAAGAAAATATACTTTAACAGAATCAAATGTGACCTGGTAAACAGGTTTGAACATGCCCATCATCCTGAGCAGCATCTTAACCTGCCTACAGTTCAGTACCTCCTCCAGCCTTCAAACATGGCAGCTACTGAAAGGAGAGCCCCAATAAAGCCGAGTTTATGTCTGACTCTTAAAGCTTATAGTTTTTTATTCCAACATTAAGCACATGGACCCACTGGGATATGCAATTCCCAATCCCAAAGGCACTGTCACTGAAAGTAATATGAATCATGAAAAATATTACAGCACACTGTGTACTGTTGCACTCCCAATGTAAGTGGCTGCAGCGATGCCTGACAAAGGAAATCCTTCTGCCTTTCATCAGTTGTTCCTGACTTCTCACTTGCCTTCTGCTCTTTCACGCTGCTGCCAGCAGTGAGCCTTTGTCACCTGCATGTGCTGCCCCATGGGAAGGTATTTGTGTGCCCCTCTGCAATTCAATGTGCAACTTAGAGATGTCTCTTTCCCTGTCCTTTAATTGTTCTAATCCTCGCACTACATGAGTTGTCACTGTAAGAGTTCATCAGTTGTTCTCTGCTGCCTGAAACCAGTATAATCAAGAGCAGCATGTGGCCTGACTTGTTTGGGGATACGATTGCTATGGAAATTGCTAAACACAGTAAGATTTTGAGCCTGTTGCCTCCCTTTCCTCCCCTAACCCATGTCTCAAATCTCTCCCAATCCATCCTCCTCATCCATTATCTTGTACCCTTGGAACAGCTTCACTGGATTATCTGCTGTACATTTTACCTCTAAAAAAGGCCATTTACATACAAGCACATGAACAATAAATCATACCCCTGGCTCCATCACGTGAGCTGGGGTTAGCTGATAGCCGGGTCCCCAGGGGGAATTTACACAAGCACATTGCCCTGATTCTGCAATCTCATTTGCTCTCCTGGAAAACATTAAGCACAAGGAATTATGCAGAGCACAAAATGCTGTGTGAATGGAGGTCTGAGCAGGGAAAGCTTGTGTGTTCTTAATGAGCACCTGCTGCACGAGATGCTGCCAATATCCTGTGCAGAGGATACCACGAGAGCAAGGCAGGTATTGATTGGTGTCTCCTGGGGGCAGAGGAATTGTTAAGGGTCTCCTGAAAGCACAACCCATAGCAGTTCCTCAGAGATGTGCAAGTTGCCGGTAATAACATTATCCCTGCAATCCCAGTTACCCGGAGCAGCAACAGAGCAGATCCAGCAAGAGGCTTTCCAGAAATAGAGATGCAAACGAGCATCCCATTTACCAACCCTGTCACTTTAAAGGAACTATAGATTAAATA
Source organism: Hafferia zeledoni (assembly GCA_035583235.1). Taxonomy (NCBI): domain Eukaryota; kingdom Metazoa; phylum Chordata; class Aves; order Passeriformes; family Thamnophilidae; genus Hafferia; species Hafferia zeledoni. The sequence continues at coordinate 23,625,315 of JAWWEV010000011.1, forward strand.
AAGTCCAACTTGCTGTTTCTGAGTAGGCAGACTGTTGTGGGTAAGACACTTCCTACTGTGTTGACTTCTTAAATCTACCAGTGCCTGCTCAGAAAGGGCTGAAACCGATTATACCCAATGTGCTAAATGTCACTTAGTCATGGTATGTGAAGTTTCTTCCTGCCTCCTGTGGACTAGAAGAAAACAGACTGAGCTGTAATTTTGTACCAGTGGGAGAAAGTTCGGCCACCAAAGGGCCGAGGAAACGTTGCCAAGCTGGTGAGGATGGCAGAGGGTGGGAAGAATGGGGAAAGAAGAAATAATATATATGTGAGCTGTCGTGAAAGCTTTAAGGAACTATATTTAAAAAAACCGAGGAGATATTTTAGGGAGATGAAACACTTGCTAATGTGATGCTTATATTAAAATTGTAGCCAGATTGGATAGTAGTATAAAACATGTCACTGGAACCAGCATTTCCATATTGTATGTTGTGAATTCTGCCTTAAGGGCAGAAAAAGCAGCAAATGAAATGGGAGATTTCCAGTCCCCCACCCCAGCAGAGTTTCATGTAGTTATATCAGCAGGAGGCATACTGAAAAGAGGTATTTTTAACTGAATCAATCAGAATAAGACAATTCAGCCTTCCTTTGGACTCTTCAATGATAAGACCTTAACCTGAGGAAGGTATTTTTAATTGCAGTTGAGTACTGTTTAACCCTGGTACAATGCTACAATATTTGGCATTGCAAGTAGCTCACTTGCAAAGCGACAGCAGTATTTTATTAATATTTATTGCAATAGTTCTCTGGGAGAAGCAGCTATGAGGAGCAGAGAATGAAAAGAAAGGTAAGGGGATTTCCTTGGAATGAACCCAAGTCATTCCCACTCAGCAGAAATAGGAAGCCAGGCTGGCATTCCTCCTATTTCCAGACGTACATGGAGACACCCTCTTGAAGGGGAGGAAACAGCTTTAGAAGGGAGTTCTCGATCCAAACAGGAGAGCACCTCCCTACCTGGTGGAGGGTTCATTGCTGAAGTAGTTTCCTTTGCACAAAACCCCCTCCCTTTGCAAGGGTTTGTGATTGGGAGAAAATGACAAATCACGGAGACAAGATGATGTCACAACAAATCAAAGGCTCAGCAGAAGAGAGCTTGGGAAACCTTCAGTCCAAGAGAAGCTGCCCATGTCTTGCACAGCCCTACAGCAAGAACAGCAAGGCTGAAGCACCTCTCACCTCTGGCTGTATCCAGAAAGGTAACTGCAAAGAGGATGTGTGCTCAGGAGACAAATACATGATTTCCCTTACACCCCAGCATAATAAAACCAAGCAACAAAACCCAACAAAAAGACCATAAACAAGCTCCTCTGGAAGTTGACTTTCAAATAACCAGTAGTAAAATATCTAGATACTCCAGCCTATTTCCCATGCCATCTATTGCACTTGGAGAAAAAGAACAAACATTGGGCAGATTCTTCAAGGGTAAGGGAGGACGTTTAGGACAACAGAAACTGCAGTAAAATTGTACTGAAGACTGATAGATATGGACCTCCCTGCATGGAAAGCCCCAAGGCTGGGAAACGGCTAGTAAAATAGCTTATTGAAACTTCAGACCCTCTATATATTTATAGAAGTGTGGACAGAAATGATGAGGCAGTTGTATGGACCTAAGGAGAAGTTCTGGCAGCCCTCCACTTCTCTCACAACTGAATTTTGGTTGCTTTTTCAGTGATTCAGTGCCTATTAGATGATTTGAGTCCCCTCACGACTTACAAAATACATTTGGCAGAACACTGTTAGAACAATGCTTATTTCTATCCAAGCCTTGGTAACACATCCTAAGCCCCCCCAAAAACACCACCAGACCAAACACCCAACTGACTCCCCCAAAGTCATGGCCCCTGTGCTGCAAACGCTTTTATCAGATGGGTGAACTTCATCCTGACACTGCATGGCCCAGCAGGATGGGTTATCCCTCTGGAAGTCACTTCTGGGGAAGACTGGAATCTTCACAGAGTTTACGATCTCACCTTGGGATGACAACACTAAAATATACTTGGGAGCTCTTGGAATCCCATCCAAACACACACACATCAAGACTTGGCATTTTTGCTCGTGTCAGGAGAAATACTGCTCCTGAACAAACATGTGCTCAAGATCAGAATTTCCCATTTAACCCAGGTCGATTGCTAAGAACTCTTCAAGAGAAGCACATACTTATCTTTAATAACCATTTGCCTTGCTCTAGCCTAAATTCAGATCCTTTTCACTTTCTTTCAAAAGATATTTATCACGGTAAATTTCTCAATTTTACATCTCATCCTTTTAAAGGTCAGGGTACAATGCTGTATTTATAGAAAAATCATAGTTATCAACAGCTAACATATGGGCTGCACTGAATAGCAGGAGTCACGGTATTTATATCATATTTACTGAAAATGTGTTTGCAGCCTCATCCCTCCTGTACTGCTGAGTGTTCACTAACTTACAAATTAAACATTAACAGTGATGGCAACTGATTTACTCAATAGAAATTATAATGATTTGCTAAATCACAGCAGCACCTGCTGTTACATATTGGCATTTATGAGTATTGATGAATTTTAACACTACAAAGAGTTAGAGATACCAACTAAAACATCCTACACTCAAATCAATATAGCTCATGAAAATCTGTAACAAGTATTCTGCCATTTAATAGAGAGGTTTTCCACTGGTTCCAACATTTGCCTTCATGTTCAAGGTTGTATAGTTCCATCCACTAAATTCCAATCAAAAGGGGCAACAGGGCAATCTGAATAAATTCTCCTGTGAAAGCAAAGCAGTGGAGCCACATTCTATCATCACTTACACTTGCTGTGATGGCTCTTAACTCATCCCCATCTTTCACTGAGTGGACAGGAAAACAACTGTGAACCCCAAACCACTCTGAGGCTTGATTTATGGCAGCAGAGCAGCCTCTGCTACAACCTGTCCTGTCTTGGTGCGCGTTGCAATGGGAAATGAAGGTCTTTTAAAACTGAACTGGCTCTTTAGAGAGTGATTTATGTCCTGAGATGCTGCAGGCGCAGCTCCCGTGCTAAGCCCAGTGCAGAGTGACCTACTAGAGCTGCCTCCAACCCTCCACAGTGCTCCTCAGAACACCTCCTACTTCACAAACATAAAGAAAGAAAATATATGAGAGTCCAAAATAAAGGGGTTTTCTGGATTTTGGGGTTTTCTTTAAGTTTGGTTTTTCCCCAAGAAAAACCTTATCATTGTGAGGTCAGGGTTGCATTGTAGGACCAAGTTTCTCCCTTTTGCCTTGTCACCTGCCCTTTGAGATCCATCCTCAGAACACCAGGAAACACTTGAATTTAACAGCACATTGACATCAGGGCACCTTCCCCCTCTAACCCGATCCCAGGCACTGGCCCAGGTTACCAAGTATCTCATGTGCCCTGCTGTCTGGTGGTTCTACAGAGCCTCTAACAAATGGACTGGTATCCTAAACCCAACTGCCTCTGTCAAGAGAGAAAACACTCCTGTCTGCCTGAAGGACAAGAAACTGCTGTTTCCTCTCCTTGAGTGCAAGCCCACCTAACTCAGAGGAAGGGTTTGCTGGTGCCACAGTGTGGGAACTCCGTGCTGCTGACACAGGAAATGCATGACTTCCTCTGACTTCATGAGCTTTCTTCTTATCAGCCTGTGTTGCTCTGCCAATCTTCACAGATGCTGAGAATCAGATTTGAGCATGTTCAGTACTTACAGGACTGGCTCTTAGTTGCTATGCACTGGCCTTTTAATCTATTAAAATGAGAGAGAAAGCTAGTTGTTCTACAACCCTTGAAAATACACATTTAAACTCAACAAGCCCTATATAACATGAAGAAGCCACCCAACATGTACAGACAGCACCATGGGAAGCAAATGATGCAGTTCTCCCTGCAGAACTGACAGTCATCAGATGGAAATCTCATTGCAAATCCCTTCTGCTACCACCCTGCAAATGTGCCAGCCAGTGCTGTGAGAAGCACTCAGGACTGCAGGCCTACCAACAAGTCTTATAACAATCACCTTATTAAACTATCATCTGTCAACATGATTTAATTACTTGCTGCCTAGACCATTTCTATTTGTGATTGTTTTTCAGCACCTGTGCTAGTAGATCATTTACCTAGATGACATTTTATTTCATTTTTACAATTCTAATCTAATCTGCAAGCTAACAGAATTGTTTTAGCTATCATGGATTCAGAGGCACACAGAGAGCTTCATGAGACATCAGCCTCTTTATTTTGCTTGCTGACACTTTAAGAAAAATTTACCCCAAATGAGCATTCCTCTCATTTCACTATAAACTCTCCAGTTCTCTTCAGGTTAGACTGACTACTATCACAATACATTTAAAATACGTATTAAACACAAAGCTACACCTAATCTTGTTTTATGCCCTTCTCCTGGTGGGAAAGCTGCTCCCAGAGCCATGTGCCACACACATGGCATTGATCCAGCCCAGTCAGACTCCAGCTGGGTCTCTCCAAGCTGGGGTTAACGAGTGCACCCACAGAGCTGCCAAGTTTGCTCCTGAACTTCTCCATACTACTGGCTCTTCTGGGGAGATTTGCAAAGAGAGAGCAGGAGCAGAGGAGCAGCTCTCCTGTTCCCCCAGTGGCAGCTGCCCAGGACAGTCCAGCTCTGGGTCATTCCCTCCGTGCCAACTCAGCACACGACTCCTCCGAGTTGCTTCAGCCCTTCCTCCTACCTAATGCCTTCCCTCTGCTGAGGCAGAACCCACCCCAAGAGGGATTTCACAGTTGCTGTTGCATTGCTGTTAAATTCCAGTTCCCCTCTTGTTACCTGCTCGCAGGGGGCTCTGACTCAGCCCACTCGGGCAGGCGCGGTGCAAGCCCAGCCACACACCTGCAGGCAGAATCCATCACAGATGCCAGCCCGGCTCCCACAGGCCTGGGAGGCTCTTCCAGCTTTATGAATTAATTGTTACAGCAGGGAGCTCACTTCCAGGGAATGATTAAATGTGCCTTTATTTATTTATTTTTAAAGACCACAGGATCCAGCTTCTATCACAGGTGATAAAACTCTTTCTTGAACACATTTATTCTCTGGCAGATTTATACTTACTATCCTTCCTTTTTTTTTTTTTTTTTTTTTTAGGCAAAGCTCAAAGATTTTTTCCAAGATATGGTTATTCACATCTTTTTTTATCATCTCAGGATAGCAGTTTGATACTTCACAGGAGCTCTCTAATCACTTCTGGGTTACAGAGAAAGGATGAGGGATGAAGCATAGAGCTTCCCCCCCGCCCCTAAAAGAAACCCCAAAACCAACCACCAACACCAAAAACACAGAAAAAACCCCCCAAGTCCACAAAAGTCTCATTGATCTTTCAGGATCCCTGAGTTACTGTTCTCCCAGAAGGGACTTCATATTTGAAATTATGAAGGCTTTGTGCCACTGCTGAATTTTCTTTTCAAGCAACAATCTCTTTTACTTTTCTTTTAATGATATTCTTCAGAGCTCAGGGTACCCAGAGGCACTTTTGACTGTGGCGCATTTGAAGTTGCACAGAGACTCACAGGTTCTATCCCACTTCTGAAGGGTTTTGTTTCACAATCTCTTTCTACTGGTTTAAGATAATCTTCAGCTTATTTTGATGTGATGTATTTTCTCCATGAAACACAGAGATGTTCAGTTTGGAAGTGCAGATTCCTGGCCTTCCACAGAAGCAGGAGGAGCTGTGTCAGTGTTGGCAGGAGCAGCACCACCGACAGGGATGCTGGATCATGCCTCACTTGCACATCAGACACAGGGCTTGTCCCAGCTAACTGCTTCATTTCCTTTCCACCCAGCAAGTCCCCAGGCAGCCTTATGTCCCTCTTGATTACTTTGTAAAAGTCTTTATCCCTTTTATATCTTAACAGATTGGCCTTTTTCTCCATGTATCAAGTAGGGATTCTGGTGTCTTTAAGACCTACAACAGGGAGAGCAGTGTGAGCCCACTCTGCCCCTCTTCAGAGGGAACATATCCCAACCAGCTCCTCCTCCTCTTCCTCTTTTTCATGTTATTGTAGCATCCAGGATGGAACCAGAAGGGAATGACTACAATTAAACTTCACAGCTGGTAAAAGATGAGTGTTAGCACTATTCCATTACCTTCCTACCACTCCCAAACCATTACTGAAATATTTTTTCCCATTCATTACTTGTGCACATCAGACAATAAACAGCAGAAGCAGCACCTATGATGGCAACTTCCAAAAGGAAATTGCAAATGCATATGCTTAGGCACATGGAAAGATCTGGCACCCAGATATCAAACTAATTGCCCTGCACAACCAACTGGGACAACTATGTACCTGTTTCCACAAAGCCTTGGTTTTTGGTTCTTCCTCAGGAAACAAAGCAAGAGATCTACATTTTCCAGCCAAAGCCTGGAGACTCCAAACTAAGTCCTGTTTCTTCTTTCTGAAAACCTGTTCACAATTCAAGTTATATCACATTAAATTGAGAAGGTACTTAAGAGAAGCCCATTCTTTTCTTCTAAAGAAAGAATCAAGCACTGCAACAATTTGCATCACTTTCTGCCTTCCAGCACAAGTGTATGACTGAGAAAAATATTCCATCATTTGGGTGGATCAGGAAAGAAAATTAACAGATGGACAGGCTAATGTGTTTATGCATAATAATCTGTAACTGTTAAGGCTCTCAAGTCAGCCTTAAGTGTCCAAAACCAAGAGACTGCCTGTGGGTTCTTTAAAATTCCCTATTGCTTCACAGAACTGGACCTGCTCCAGCTCGGAGGTGACACAAGACCCACTGGAGAGCTCAGTAACAAAACCCAACCTGACAGCTAAGGGATGCTTAGACAGCTGTGCCCAAAAATCTCGCCCAAAGGTTGCCCTCTTGGCAAAGACAATTATTCAGAAGTTCCCCTCTGTTCAGGAATAGAGTACCCACATAACTCAGCTGTGGGGATCTGGTTCATTTCTGTGCACAGAACTGAACAAAACTTTAGGACACTTGGGTCCTTCCCTCTGGAATAGCCAGGGAACTTCAGCCTCACTTGTCAGTGTGAGTACTCCTAGAAACAGAGACTGAAAGTGTCCCACCTCATAAAAAACAAACTTCATTGATTAATTAAATCCTCATGTTCTCTAACCATCATCAAACGTACACGTGAAGAGAGAAAACTCATCCCATAATTCCAGCGCCTAAAAAATACAAAGGTGGCTTCTTGATACAACACAAGTGGACACAGAAGGAACAGAACAGTGGAGAAACAAAGCAGCAGCTCTGATTTGTGACTTTGCCACACACCTGATTCCCACCCTCACTGGGGTAGTGCAGGCAGTGCCTGCAGCCTGGCAGCCACAGCACTCACCTGCTCCTGCCCTTCACTTTCCCTCAGGTCCACACAACCTGGCACAACCTTGACTTGATATGACTTTCTTTCAAAATACCCTCCAGTTGGGGATAAATATGATATGATGGACAACTTACATGATGTGTTTGCGGGCACGTTATTTGTTAAAACCCTCAAATAAGGAGAGCCCACTGCTGGCCCAGCATGGATAGGAGAAGGGGACATTTTCCTTCAGTCCTCCCAGGGAGCCTTTCCAACAAGAGTGCCCTGCAGAGCAGCACACCTTGCCCTGCTGGTTTTCTGGCTAGATGTTATTCACATACAGAATGCTCCTGCCTCACCACTCAACCCCAGTCTTGTTAGCTGATCTGTTCTTTGAGCTAGTCCCTTTATGTAACCACACATCCCATTCACGTGGGAAAAGGTCTGTTCCATTACACACATATCTGCAGTTACCCCAGATCCACCCTGCCATGGCACCCATGAGCTGGGGAAGGTGCCAAGGTCCCTGTCAGGACCAGCCAAGTGACACCAGTACAGCAAACGGTGCCTCAGGGGATTAGGGTTGTGTAACATGTACAGCAAGATGAACCATGTTCATTACTTTGAAAATTAGCATCAGAAAACAAAGTCTTGAGTTTCAATCCCAATCTATTTCTCATTTAAGTCTTACCTACTTTTCTTTTCCTGAACGAACTCTGCAATATTTTGATTTAAATTGCCATCATCAGTTAAATCACTCATTTCAGGTATGACAGTAAAAGTGATGCGTTGTAAAATTCATTCCTTGGCTAACTTCATTTTAATGTGTGTGACTGAAACAGCTGCTGCTTTCTGTGCATTTGCCTTTGAAAACACCTCCAAAAATAGTAAGGCTGGAGAAATGCTGTGGTAAATGGAATTGCTTTCTCTGGACTGGTTTCTGGCAGACTTGGCTGTGTAAAGGGAAAGACACTGGGTTTAGGAACTGTCCACATTTATGAGAAGACTAAATATAGGCATGAAAAGGCACACTGTTCCTGGGCAAGGAAAGCAAACTGTTTTCAGGAACAATTTGCATGAGATCTTACCCACTAACCTAGAAAAATAAATGATGTATTCTAATACAGTCAGGAAAAAAGACAACAAAACCAAAACCAACACTCTCCTGAAACAGCAACAACACTGTTGTCAAAGATTGAAGCTCAACATGCCATGGAAACAGCGGCATCCACTCCTGCCTGGACATCTCTCCATCATTTATTATACTTATTGAAATGCTCATTGAAGTCCTGACTCAAGAAGAAGGCAGCACATGTAGGAGTAGAATATCCAACACTTTCACCTATGGGCATTTTGCTTCCACAGTGCTTGAAGAAGGGAGGAAGAGGAGTATCCAGATTTGAGAGGAGCACCCCAGCCCCAGTGTAGAGGAGGGAGTCAGCTCACTCCAGAGCTGCATGGCAGTGAGCCCACCAGCCAACCTGAGCTGGGTACTTGTGAGCTCAGATGGATTAATGTTTAATAAATCCTTCCTCTGCAATCACAGAAACATTCAGAAGCCAGTTGAAAAAACTACAGTAAACTGTACAGAAAAAAAAAAAAAAAAAATCTGTGGAGGTGACTGATTTGGTGACTGAGCATAAACTGGATCTACACCAGCTGCACATGGCTCAGTTCAGGACCAGAAAAACTGCTGGGGAAATGCAGTTTCACATTCAAGGCAATGAGGTATTTAGAGAAATCAAATGAAGCACTTGTTCTCTGCAACAAGCTCAGTCTTAGAAGAGGGAGAAGGCCACAGACTTGCTTCCTTCCAGCAGCTTTGACTCCCCTGGATATCCTGGGCAGGATGTACAACCCCCAGTGTTCCACTGCTCTACTGACACCACCACAGAGCCTGGCCCTGCACAGTCAGGACTGTGATCCCCATTACCAACATCTTGAAAACAACCCCTCAGACACAGGACATCACCATTTTACTGATGGAAAACTGTGGCACCAAGATGTTACATAGGGCTTCAACAATTTGTGCAGACCTGTAAGCTGAGTGGTGTTTCCACAGCCTTTACCCGATTCTTATTTTCCAATCCTCCTGCAGACCCAGCAGCTCAGCCTGGGAAACAATCTTCCCAGCACTTATCTGGTGTAAGAGGTTGGCACAGGTGTGTCTAAACAGCTCTTTCCACATGACTCAAAGCTGTCCTAAGCTGGTCTGCAGCATCACCGAGGAGATGCCATTGCCCTGAGACACTCAGTGCCAACTGCCCAGGGAGGTGGGAACACCTCCTGCCTTCCAAACCTGGATACTTAAAAATGGATCCCGTGCCTGTAACTGTGTAATATGTGTGCACTACAACACACAGACATGACCTAATGCATCACACATCTTGTGTGTTATGCTGCATGGTGTTTACAGCACTTTGCATTGGTACCTGCCCTCCTGCAGACAATTCATTGCCAAGTCATGGCTGCAGAGTGAACGGAGATTATTACAGTGGTGGCAAAAACAGAGTCTTAGAAGCTACACCAAGTTTTTCCATCAAGCATAGAGATCACCACAGGCCTAAAAGCAGAAAGCAACACTATCACATGACGCTTCTCAACAGCCACACACACAACACTCATCTTCCCCCTGCTCACACTTAACACAGGAGCTGGCAAAGCCCTCAGGCTGGAAGCCACAGAACACTTTCCAGTGCTGACTCTGTTCTGGTAATGCCCATATTCTTTACCCACCTTTTCCTCCTGCCCTTTCCATTTTGCCATCCCTCCATCCCCCAGCCCAGCCCAGCTCACCTCACTCATCTCCCACTGCCTGCTCTCCCTGCAGCCCTTCCTTCCACGCTGCTGCCCCTGCACTGCTGAGGAAAGTGGCAGCAGCAGGACTTGCAACCACAAAGTGGAAGAATCCTGGGCAGCAACAGGATTTGCAATGTAGGGGAGAACAAGGGGTGGTGGAGGGGCTGCTGCAGGGTGAGAGGTGTTCCTGTGTCAGCCACCAAAGGGACCAGGAGGAGGGCACCAGAATCCATGCAGGAATGGGTTATGCTACACTGCTGTGTTACACAGACAAACTAGATTGTAAAGAGCAGGTGAAATGCACTTTGGATAAATCAAATAGTTCCAAGTTCATCTTCCCACGCATGCAATCAGTTATGAGAAAATTTAAAGGCACTTTACACAGCTTGTCCTCACTTTGAGCCTCTTCTGCCATGCAGGTATTTCCCTTCCCCCCACCTTGCTTTCATTCTTATACTACCACCACCATCAAAACCCATTTAATTTCAATTTCATGGCTTGATTGGGCTGACTGTAATGGAACCAGATGCTGTGAATGAATGAAAGTTCCTTCTGTGAAGACCCATCATATTTCTGAGCTAAGTGGGCCATGTTCAGCTGCATGCAGGTACTTCATATGCTTTCAGAGCATTAATCTGTCTGTACCAGGTATGAAGCCAGTCCAATGAGCTGAAACTAAAGTAAGAGCATTAAACTGGCCTTTGTTGTTCTATAAAGAAAATACTATAAAGCTTTAATTGCTAGTTAATCAACATACTCCAAAATAAATGAATCATACTATTTTTCTTGGTGCTTATGTGGCTTAAAACAGCGAGAAAATTACACGCTCATTTTCTCCCCGAGGGCTTTCAGTTGTGAACTGTTTCAAAGACAAAACAATTTAACCAGAACATTTTATTTCAGTGTAATCACACGGTTACTGCTGAATAAGGCTGCATAAATCTCAGCATTGCAGAGTGCTAGTGGATGGTATGTTGAGAATTTCCTTCAGAAACATGATTTTCCTGAAATCCTCTTTTATGCTTCTATAGATTGGAAGGACAGGGTGCACTGTGCCAGTGAGGGAAGTCAGCCTGAATGGGCAATACCACTTTGCAGATTACTGAAGCAACACCTGAAGCTACTTGTAGGAGTTTCAACCAGAATTTTTGTAACTTTTCTAGTGGCCCTCTAGACATCAGCTGGCCTGTAACAGAATTCAAGGACCTTGGTCCAGAGATACCCAGAGGATTCACTTTCAGCTAACTTCAGCAGCAATAAAACATGGAATCTGGCACAGGAATGAAACATAATGGAACAAACCCACTGCATTATAGAGGTATTTAGTATAACACTTCCAAAATGAATCAATGAACAGGAGTATTAATCTTAAAATGTATGAATTTTTAAAGAAGTCAGGTTGTGAGATTCCACCCTACTGGAGACAGATCTCGCCCAAGCTTCAAAATCATTTTGGTGGAAAAAAATGAGTCTCCTTGGATATGTCAGTGGCAGCCTCAGCATGAACAGGACTGAGGTGTCAGAGGGCCATCATCTCTGGACTGAGCCCTTCCTGTACTAATGACTACTACAGGATTATTCATCAATATCAAATGGCAGACCTAAATGCCTATAAAGCATCTTAATGTGCACTAAAAAGCTCTTCAGAAGTCTGCTAGCCTTATTAGAGTCCCTCTGCCTTCTGGGTATGCACTTTATGTGCTCTGCAGGGCAGGAAAAGCTTCCTGCTCTGTGCACAGTGTGTCAGGTGAAGGGAATGAAGACTCTTGGGCTCCAAGAGGTCTCCAGACTCGTGCCCTTTGTATCGTTTGGGTATTTAATCTTTCCAGAAAGTTTTGTAGCTTAAGAACTGGTCTGGGAATAAGGACCCAAATTTAGGTGTGTTCATGGAGATAGCTGGGCGATAGTTCAGTCTGGCCGTGGGGAACCCCTGGATGTGCACCAGTGTTATTGACAGCAGCTCTAAAACATGGTTTAAAGCAGACACTGGTGTGGGGCATCTAAGTGCCTTTTTTCACTGTTGATCCTATCTTCATCCAGAGTGACAAACAGGATAGAGCATCACCAAGAAAGCTCTTTTTTCCTGACAGCCTCCTTCCTCAGGTCCACCATGTGGGCAGCTGAAGCACAGCCCTGTTCCCAGGCACACAGGTGGAAATTTTGGGTATGTCCCAGCCATGTGTGGGTCACAGCACCCACCAGTGGCTCCCTTTACCAGCACACACTGTAACTGGGACAGGTGAGACAGGGGGCTGAGCCCTTTGTGTGGTGATGCACCCACTGCATGGACACTGCACCCATACACACACAGGGACTGAGCACCAGGATATGCTATAAACAGAATCAACAATAAACAGTAAAATGTGATTTTAATTCAAATAACACTTATTTTGATTGGGGGAGAGTATTCCAGCTTCTGATATAAAGCTTGGAATTCAGAGAGCTGCCTACATTAACTCATCCAGTTTTACTTTCCACAATGACATGTTTACTTGCAATATTAGCTAATTTTCTAAATGTTTTTGTTTGTTTGTTTAATCTTTCCAAAGTTAAATTCCTTATTTCAACAGCATGCAATACTGTACTTCACAAAATTCTTTAGATGGCCAACAGACAATTTTCTCCTAAATATTTTTGGTAGATGGCTCATTATGGGAAATCAATTATGTTGTTTCTCATTAAACAGTCCAACAGTATCATGAATGTTCAACATAATGAATTTCACATTGCAAGACAATTTCCATACTTGAAATCATGAGGTTAGTGACATTATTAGCGTTTTCCCTAGCTAAAGCTATTACTTCTGATTTTCTCTTCCTCCTAGGAGGATATAATTTATGAGGGCAACCTACTATAAGTTGGGCTACTGCTTGAGTTCCTGCTGTTAGGAAGCAATCTTATCTATTAAAATAACATAATAAAACTACTTAAGTATTTTTAGAATATGGATGAATTTTCCTGTTGCAGAGATGAATTTAATACTGGAGAAATAGGCACAAATTTGACTTAATTAATACACCAAGGCAAGGAGATGGAAAACTGCTTCTTGTGCAAAGGAATTGATGTTCATGGTTCTCAGAGTTGGGCACAAACCTCTAGCAAGGAATTTAAATTATAAACAGAATGCTCTCAACACTGAACACAACCTTTTCCTCTTCCCCAAGCACATCCACCATAAACAGTGAATCCACAAATAACGTTGTGCATTAATGGATTTCACTGTTCTCAACAAACAGAACCCACTGACCATGGTGATGCTGCTTGACAGAGGAAACCCCATGCACAGCCCTGCCTGTGATTCCAATGTCCTGCCACTCCTCTGACAGCCTGACCATGGCACGAGGTGCTTGGTGGGGTTACAGACAGGCTGCCCTGTCCAAGCAAGCAAAGGTTTCCATGGGAAGCCACACAAATGGTGCCATTTATGTTTTCTAAAACAAACACTACAAACCAAAGTTATTTTCCTCGGTATGGAAAGCATTACATGGTGCATGAAGGATCCACAACACAGTTCCTGGAGCGTGTCATCCCTGAGCACACAGAACCAGCACACACATGGAGCTGTGAGAGTGCTCCAAACAGCAAATACCAACTCCTTCCCTTCCTAGCACTGCCCAATAACCACAGGAGCTGAGGAATCCCTCTCCAGCAAACACACACAGCACACGCACACACACACCAAAGGACTTAGAAATCCTGTACCACAAATATCCCTGTGCAGGACCAGCACTCCTGGACTTTGCCAAAGCATTTGCAGTGCCCATCCTGCACCCAGAAGGGGAACTGAGTGACAGACAGGCAGGCTTGGAGCCTTTCTTACTGCTGCCTAAGAGTAGCTCCTATAACGAGGAGGGTTTGGGGGGAAGTAACATTTAATCTTCCTTATGGCTAAAACTTGTGAAATTAAACCACAGAATTAAATCAGACAGCCCAGGACTAGGACTGGCAGTGACTTCTGATCCCAGCAGAGACTCCACAACAGGTCTCAGCAGCTGCTACTCAGAAAATATCCTGCTGCCTTTTGCAAAGCCCGGTTTGACTGCCGGAAGGGAAGCAGCGAGAACAGCTGAATTAGTTCACAATGACTCAACATGAGCACTGGGATCATCACAGACAGATTTCCCACACTCTCCCTGTCATTTTTCCTTCATTAGGTGTTTTTCACCTGTGGATGAGTTAGAGGTGGTGGAAGTATGAAAACATTTCTTAGGCTGAGAACACAGTGTCTGTGGCTCGCAAAAGCACAAAAGCATAAACCTAAACCTTTCCATTAATAAATGAAGGAAAGAAATGTCTGTACATTATATCCTTGTAACAGCTTTTGTGATTGTTTTTTTACAGCACCATGGATTGTCTCCCAATCTCTGTTCTCTATGAAACTTTGGAAACACCTCGCACTGGTGAACACGCATTTTCTAAGGTATCCCTGACTCTAAATATACTACTATAGAAAACAAAATTAACTCAAATTTCAAGCAAGACCCAGGTAAGGAAACCCAATCAGCTGTGACACTTCCTCCAGAAGATAAACAGTCTGCTGTTCTTCAGTCACAGTCAGCCTACATCACCTAAGTGAGAGAAGAGTGGCGCTTCACTTCCAGGTTACATCCTGCTTCTCCAAGGTGTTACAACCACAGCTGTCACTTGCACAGACTGCAATTCTGGGACTGGAACAAAATGCAGCCTGTAGCTAAGCCAGGTGCGGGAATCTCAGCACCAGCATCTTCCTGTCTGCCTGTTTCCTTAGGCTTACTCTCTGAACTGCAATAACACCTCCAAAACCAAAGAACGTTTTAACAGAATAAGGAAGTCAAACTGCACATTTTCCCATCCACGTAACGTGAGAGAAAGTTCATTAAAAGGCAACAAACAAGTCCCATGTGGTATAAATAGAGGTGGTTGCTCAGGCAAGAACCTGTCACACAGGTCAGTCATGGCAGGGGACCTGTGATCTTTCCTAGGAGAGGAAGGTTTCAGAGACAGCCAAGTGGGGACCTGAGGCAGGGAGAGACCTGCAAGGTGTGGGGAAGAGGAGCCGCATTCTGGATCTCAGGCAGAGGGATATACAGGCATCCTTCTCAGTCAAGAGCTGTCACAGTGAATGCTGCCAGGACCTCTGATGTTGGCTGTTCATGGCCAAGCTGACAAGAATAAATCCTGAAACCCCCATCAGCTCTACCAAAACATTTGTGGTCTAATCCAGCTGTGGCTGAGTCACTCCACACTCTGCACAAGACAGGCTGAGCTAACTGTGAGACAGCTTGGCTTTGGGGGCTCACTTACAGACCAAGCCGTAAAGAGGAAGAAAGGGTTTTTAAAATAGTGGTTAGTGCAAGCAAGGAAGAGGCAGTGAAAAGACAATAACATGTGTGGGGAAGGATCCTGAGTAATGCTGTTTCAGAAAACAGAGAAAATTAGTGAAGAAGAATGAGCACCACAGATAGCACAAGCTGGTGCAACTCGATTGCAATCAGGACAGGCAGCACCACTTCTACCAGGCATGAAGATGGCTCAGCTCGTTATCTCTGAGTTGCCTCACTGCCCAGTAACAGCCACAGTAACGTTTTGAAGTGTAAGGCAGGAAGGAATCCCACTCTGTTCTGCTCAGCTCAGGTAGCATATGAATAAAACATTCATTTTGTGGGCTCTGTCCCTTGTGAACTGTTTTATCTTTCCTCACTTAAGGCATGAGTCTGATCTCTTAATTCAGCCCATTACCTACAGCTTGCTGCACCCTGGCTCACCCACCTGAGGAACTCTGTGCTGATCCTACCACGCTTTGGTAACACCACATTTGTACCTAAAGCCTCCCTACTCCCCCAAGACCAGCTAAACATAAGGGATGAACTACAGGGAAAATGAATCTATGAACAGACTAATGGTGAAAGGTGATGGGGACTCTCTAAAAATGGAACCACCTTCCAACTGGCTTAGCTGATATGGCAGTGACCAAATGCAAACAGAGACCAAGCCATTCCTTGGCCAAATGTAAAAGGAGTGTGGGGGCAAAGCCCAATTGGTAGAGAGACTACAGAAGATCCATTGAAGGTTTTTCAGGGCACTCTGCCTTCTTTAAGAGGATTATTATAGGCATTCATGATCAAAGGCTCTCTCCATAACAAGCAGCAAAAGATCATGGAAAACAGTGTCAAATGGGATATGCCCCGAGGCTCAGTAAACTTGAAAAATTCTGTTTACTGCTTGTGTGAACTGTCCAGGATATTGTTTCTCAACCGGTGGGTCAGGAATATCAGGCAAGACAGAAGACAAGGCACTAAAAAAGGTCAGGAGATGGTGAAAAGTGCACTGCAGACTCTAAAATCTTGTTCCTTTGTGCACCTCCCTGGCAGAGCATTCTCTGTGAGCTGTGCAGTGTAAAAGTGAATTCTAGCAGTGTAGCTGTGCAATCATTAGGAATATATGACTTCAAGAGCGAGAATAAAAAAACTGGAGAAATTAATTTGCCAGTCATTTACTCAATCTGAGAAAGCTGCAAGACACTTGCCTGGAAGAATCCACACATGCCTCCCTTTTTAGGGCTGCAGAGAAGGACACTTGGTTGAGACTGCTCATGGTGGGTAAAGTGCAAGATGATCCAGACAATCTGTTGCAGCAGGTAATCAGCTGGATAATTTAATATGACTTAAGGAAGAACAATTATGCATCTAATGGCTAACAGAAAAGCAAAATACATCATGATTAAGGTTTTGCTGGAGGAAATGGGAAAGGCTAGAATACTCTGGGAATTACACTACAGAGCTCATCAGCTCAGTACAGATGACTTTTTGCAATGTTAGATACAAGAAAAAAAATCCTGCTTCTGATACAATCCTCCTTCCTCATACAAAATAGCATAGTCCTAGGCTCAGTTTTGGTCAGTATACATGCAGTGCTAATTTCACACTTTTAAGACACATTTTCATATTAAGAAAAGTGATAAAAACCTCAAATCAACAGTAACTCAGGGACCTACAGAAGTATTTTCAGACATTAAACATAGCACAGTTGGATGAACAGGCAAAGAGAACACCTCTAGAAAGCCCAGCACTATAGATTCAGGATGCCATCCACAACTTCTACCAGAAATAATAAATTTGCATAAGATGCTGAATTTACTCAAAGCCTAATTTTTAAAAAACCTTTTATAGAAAAGAAATGGCATCCTGAATATGGGAGAAACTGGACCAGGTGCCACTCAGTGGAAGGTAAGTACCCAAGGCACCACTCCTGAGGCATCACAGAACATCTGATATAGAAAGTTTTTGATTTTGGCTTCCAGGGATTTGTTTATTCACTAATTTCATGGGGGTCAGTTAAAGCCTAAAAGCAATGCATCTACCAACCAGTCAGAGGTAGGAAACAAGCTCTGTATCTAAAAAGAAGAGTATGCATTTTAAAGGAGCTACATGCAGGAAGGACCACTGAATGGCTTTAAAATACTTTTAAAAAATCGCTAGCACTTGCTTGAAGTTCAGGTTGTGAGTTTTTGTGGGCACAACCTGCAGCAGCCACTCCATGCTGGGGTCAGAAAGGCCAAAGCCTCTTGCCCACAGATGCTGGGGGGAAACCACAAGCCTGCAAGAAAGGCAGGATAAAGGCCAGGGATGAAGGATGCAGATGGAGGGAACTGGGGTCTCTCTTGCCTGGACAATTAAGTTGGGTGAACTGAAAGCCACTGTGCCTCACTCTCCTTATCTACAGAAGGGAGATTATCACCCTTATCTCCACTGAAGTACTCTGGCATTATGAATATAAAGAAAGCCAAGTAGTCTGTAAACCTCAATCTTTCCTTTTATGAATAATTAGAAAAAAAAAAATCACATGTTGGTACTTTTAGTACCTCTTCTGTTTTCTCACATGCAGAACATCCTGGAGCTTTCTGCTCCTCCAGTTCACTATTTCCCTGACTTTAGTTACTTAAAAAAGCAGGCAGGACAGGAAAGAAAAGCAAAAATAATATTCATTTCACAAAAAGTGAAAAACTAACTCAGTGTTAAAATAGAGCACAAAACTGGTATATTTGCAGTAGATGGTTGTACATGAGTAGTTTAATTTTCTTAATCATAAGTTATAGAACAGCGTTTTTTTTACACATTCAAAGCCACTCAATGTTTACTGGTCCATTGGAGGATTTTTAAAACAAACCAGGGTCCGCAAAAGAAAAATATTCTGTAGAAAACAGAACAGGACTTTTAGTGCTGTACTTGTGTCCAAATAATAAGGCATATATCATTTTCCAACACTCTACCACATACACTCCTTCTCCTACCATTTAAAAGCATTAGGGCTGTTAAACCTATAAATGGCAGCTCCAGAGCCAGGCAATAAAAATGCACTTAGAGCTATTTTAGCCCCACATGTAAGTAATTCAACCTTTTAAATTATTAGAAAAGACACCAATTGTGACAAAACTGAGAGGCTTTTTCCACAATTCATACAACAGTCTGCAAAAGGGAGATGCTGTTCCTCAAATGTGCTCCATACCCACCTTTGTGCTGATAACACTGTGCTGGGAGGGCTGTGGGTCTGTATTAAATCAGCCTGCACAGAGGCCCTTGCACGCCCCAAAGGGCTGTGCCAGCACAGCTTATTGTCTTGGCCTTACAGACAGACCTGAGAACACACAGACTCCTTAGCAAAGACAGAACAGGGAACCACCAACAGGTGTCTGTACCCCAGGCAGCCCCCAAGGCAGATGGAAGGGCTCCCACTGCTGGCACTGCCCCCGTGTGCCCGCAGGCTCAGACAGCACTGCACCATTCTCTGCTTGGTGCCTCTCTTCAAGGTCATATTCTCAATCATGAGGCCAAAAAACAGCCCCAGGGCTGAGTGTGCTGACTCCAGCACTTCACACTGGGAACTGGGGTCACAGCACACAGTCACTTCTCTCTGACATGGTTTGCAGATTGAAAACTCACAGTGAAGAGAACCTGACTCAACATGAAGCATCACGGTTGTTCTTCCCTATTAGTTTAAAAATACGCATCAGGTATCCCTGCCGTAACAGCCAGGATACCAAACCCCTTTTGCCTGCTAATATCTGTTGGAAGCAACTTAATTCCTTGCAAATGGGACTTGGACCAAGATGCACTATAACATAAAAAATTTCAGTTAATAGAACTAAGCTAATAAGACCAAATGCTTTCTTAGGCGGTAACTGAATTTCTTTGGTACAAAGAGCTAAGCAAGGAAAGTATCATGGTCACCATGAAGGTATAACCTGTTTCTGTCAAACCCTTTTTCAGCCCTCAGAATTTAAGCACTGGTGGAACAAGACATGGCTTTGCCTCTGGTTAATACATTGTAATAATCTCCTTCCAACAATAACCTGTATTGGCCTCAAAAATCATTCCTACACAGCAGAGCTTTTCCTCTCTCCTTTGGGCATGTCTTGTAAAAACAAAAGTACTATTTGTTTACCTGGCTTTGTTCGGAACAACAAGGCCAAGTTACCCTTCAGGATGGATTTCACTCCTCTCCCAGCAATCAGCAAATAAAGGCAATAGGTTGCCTGTTTCACGGCTGGAGGGAGGAATTCCTTCCCCTGTCACCAGGGAGCAAAGCAGCACTGTTAAGCCCTGCCCTGTATTGCTCCAGGTGGGGCAGGAGACACTTCCTAAGGGTAATTTCTTCTACAGAGTAAGGAGTAAATCACCCCTGCAGGCAACACCCTCAAGAGTAAAAACAAGATGTTCTGGCAGCTCATGTTCAGCAAGGTCAAACAACACCTCCTGCTCCCCTTCCCACCTAAACCCCAGGCATAACCTCACTTACCGACCCCACAGTGCTGCCAGGGCTCCTACACCATTTCTTCTAGCATCACACACGAGGATTTCCAACCCAACTGAAACTGTCTTTGGTAGTTTAATTTCAGTTGGCACAAGGATGCAGTCGGAAACATACACTGCTCCTTATGAATAGAAGATGTATCATAAAAAACAAGAGCAACTCTAATTCTTCATTCATAGGACTGAAAATAGCTCTGGCACTGAAAGGTCAGCCCAACTGGCTACTACTCAGAACCAACACTCTTTAGTTTCTTGACCATTACAAAGTGGGTTGTTTTGGTTTTGGTGTCATTTTTTGTTGTTGTTGTTAGGGGGTTTTTTGTTGGTGCTGTTGTTTGGGTTTGGTTCTTGCTTGGTTGGGTGTTTGTTTGGGGTTTTTTAATACTGAAATAGTTTACTCCAAAAGGGTAGCACCAATTTAACCAAGAACCTGGCTGGAGATCCAGCATCCTTTTCATTCACAGATTCTTAGACCTCCTACACAATGGAAACCACAACCCTCCTGGCAACTGCAGAGTATCAGACATCAGGGAAGTCACTTGTTTCACTCACATTTCTGAGAAGGCAAATTCAGTCCCCAACCTGAAGCCAGCACTCCTTGGGCTGTTGGTAAGGGGTCTGACCACCAGGAACCACATTTTGGACACTCTGGCTTAGAGTACACAGGCACCTCACTGTGGCATTCCACCTCTACTGTTATTGTATTGGGATGTAACATCATTACATCTCAATGGTAACAAGCAATAGCACAGCTTCTAACAAGGCTGGTGCTAAACATCCCATCCTAAAGTTGTCCTGAAGGTTCTGCCTTTAGGAATCCAAAAGAGCAAGGCCAACAGTCCATTTTTCAACTTGTACCAAAGACCACTTGATTTGTGCTTTGAGTTCAGTCTTTTTCCCTTCAGGCTTTGATATTAAATGCATTTTTCTGCATCAGCAGAGCTGTCGGGCTGGGCTGGGCTGAAACATGTGCTGCAGAGCAAGTCTGGGACACACAGCAGTCCCTGCCTGCTCTCAGCACCCAGGGCTGCCAGGGAGCACCACAGAGCATGGGCAGAGCAACCCCATCCTGCCAGAGCCAGGGATAAGGAAACAGGCCTGGGACACACAGCCATTCCAGCCTACTCTCAGCACTCAGGGCTGCCAGGGAGCACCACAGAGCATGGGCAGAGCAGCCCCATCCCGCCAGAGCCAGAGATAAGGAAACAGACTCTGAGGAGTTGTGTGTTCAAACCTTGGCCACAGCATCCACCACAGAGTCCCTCACGTCCCTGAGCTGATGGAAACCCCAGGAAAAACCCCACACCATAAGCCAGGCAAGAGGACAAATGTACTTCAGAAGGAAGCTGAAGAACTCCTAACATATCCACAGATGCTTAAAATAAACTGAAGTCCCAAAATAGCTAGTACCTTCAGAAGCTGCTAGCTTTGCTGATACAGTACCCTCCTAAAACAAAAATGTTTATTCATACCTGATAAAATCATTGCTTCTGAAACTGAGCCTCACAGTGAGATTTTACTGATGGTTAAAAAAAGATGCATGTTTAAGAACTGGTATCACAGACTTGGTTTGAGTGTAAAAAAGACTTACAACAACAATACACAGGCATAAACAACACTGTTACATGATCTCCATAGCTCCCTGATATCAACTAATTATCATAATAAGAAAATAAGAACCTTCCCTTCATATGCCAGAAGTCATCCAATATCTGGAGGAAATAATGTGTGTTACACTTTAGCCCTGTTACTTTGGAGCAGCTGAGACCTGAAAGAAATGCCAGGAACCAGCCCCCATCCTGAAAGATGTATTGCACAGGCTGTTTTCATAAACTATCCTCAAAAGCAAAGACCACATTTCTTCATGTTAGCAATCGGTAAACCTAATTAAGGAACAGAAACATTGCAAATGAATGCACTTAATTTTGAAAATGTGCAGTGTATGCAAACTAGGAACACACTGAAAAAAAAAGGCTGGGCATTCTTTTTCTCTGCTCAGATCTCAGGAGCTCTGAGAGAAAAACAGCTGCTGGGTCAAAGGAGAGGTAAAGCAGAAATCCTTACCATCCAGGTGTTGCAAATCATTCCAGCTTCCTCTGCCTACCCCGTTCCAAAGTCATGGAATCACAGATAGTTTGGCTTGGAAGGAGCCTTTAAAGATCATCTAGTTCCAACCCTCCCAAAGTAAATAATTAATTTACGGATTCTGCTCTGGATAAAGTACCCTCAAGTAAGACCCTGTGCCATGGGCTAATTCACTGGGGCCAGAGAGGACCACAGGAAGGCACAGGGTATCAGGAATTACCTGAAGAAACTCCTCTACTATTCTGGGACATCCCCTTTCCTCCCAACAGAAGCATTGAAGGATTTTCCCCCTGCAGCCCGAGGGAAGGCACTGGCAGGGCAGAGCTCACCTCCAAGAGCTCTGTAAGTACATTCGGTGTCACATGTGGGGCTCAGGTCTGTGCCAGAACTTAGACCACAACCTATTTAA
Source organism: Hafferia zeledoni (assembly GCA_035583235.1). Lineage (NCBI taxonomy): Eukaryota > Metazoa > Chordata > Aves > Passeriformes > Thamnophilidae > Hafferia > Hafferia zeledoni. The sequence goes on from JAWWEV010000011.1 coordinate 23,647,722, forward strand.
ATATGTTGGGTTTTTGAAAGATTTCCTTCTGAATAATAACAACAACAAAACAGTGCCTGGTAAAAAAAACAAAATGGGTTTGTATAATATAATTGGAGGGTGTATATAAAGGAAATGGTGACTTGTTTAGGCTGTTCTTTAAAGGACCCTTAAAAAGGTAACATTGCTTACAACACACCAAGCCAGAGATGAGATTATTTTAGGTTGGCTTTGTACTGTGGTTTTTGTTTTTTAAACCACTGTAGGAAAGGAACAAATTGGTGTTTATTAACATTAGCTTGACTTAAGACAAAAATCAGAATAAGTTAACAATATAAAACTCAAAGGGGCCTAAATCCTAAAATTAGGGTGAATTTCATAATTTGCAATTACCTACAGGGGCCACACCCTTAACCCTGAACTACTGTGGTCTGTGCACTTGTATGTGGAACCTACACTTCTGTTGAGATGGCCTCCAACTCCTTCAGACACATTGCACAATGTCTGTTAACAAATCCCTTGCTCTAATAAAATGAGGGTTATGGTATTTGCTCATTGAATTGTGGTCTGCAGAACCTTAGATGATTTATTTTACATACCTGATTTCAACAGCACAATGATCTCTTAATGTGGGAGTGCTTTGCTGCACTCAAATGGGCTGCCTGGTCCTCTGTGCCACAGCCTGTCAGCAATAGAAAGGTCTCAAATGATGATGCAAAATAAAGAGTGCTAATCCCTGCAACTACCAGAGGCATGGCCAGTCTGTTAATTGGCAATAATCATATTATACTTTCTAATATTACCCACAGTGGAAAAGCCTGTTCCAAATGAACACATTGCAGCAGATACTTCTTCATTTACTCTGCTACCTAAAGCAGTGGTAAGGGAGAAACACTCCAAGGAATGAAGAGCTTGACGTGTCAGAGAGCCAGGGGATCAGTAAGACAAGCTAACAGTTCTTCATGGCCAGTTTATGCCTTGAAATCCCAGAAGTGACAAACACACTGAAGATGCCTGGAAGGAACACCATTGGTTTTGTCCCATTTGTTTTGCCTGACAGACTCAAATTTCCCATCAGTGCTAGAGAGGTCATTTAAAAGAGATTGGAGCCTGTGAAGGGCATCAATACTTGAAAGCAGCCCCGTATTTCAGAGTTTCCAGATGTTTTTTCTATGCCAAGATTTGAAAGAAAACAGTTATGATAGATTCTCTCTCTTGAAGCTCAGAGCAAAGGGTCTACAGAAAAAAATAATTAAAAAAAAAAATCTACAGAAGTTAAGTCACTGTTTGTTTGTTTTTCCCTTCCCTCTTCCAGGGGGCAACTATTCTTCACACAGCACAAATGAGGCTCAAACTCCTGACACGCAGCTGGCACACAGAACACCAAACAAGACCGTGTAAGCCACAGAATGCAACACAAACCAGTTGTTTCCCCAAAAGCTTCAGAAGCATGGAGTCATACATCTGATATATACCTTGAACTATGAGGTCTGGACCAGATTTGTATCTGGTTGTGTGAGCGTTGCCAATGTACATCACTCAAAATATTGGCCCAAGCCACGTATTTCCATGGAAGTTTATTTTGTAGAATTCAAACTAATGCACATGTATCCACACAACACTGCAAATCCTACACTGTCCTGCTGCTTCCTTGGATTTCTAAAGCCTTTAAACCCACAAATGCTGTGTTTTTTCCACAGAGGCTCCTCTCCACCTGGAGCTCCACGGGACTGAGACACACACTTCAGTCCCTGGCTCATCCTTCCAGTTTGTTTCAGCCCTCATCATCTATCAGCCTCTCTTCATGCCCTTCCCTCCTGTGCTGTTCTCCCCTCATAAGAGACCCTCAGTGACCAGTAGCACAGGAGGTGGCAGCCAGGGATCAGGAGATACTGGCTCCGTGTCCAACCCTGGTGCTGGGAGATGGCAGAGCAAACCTATACCCTGCTCTGCCCCCTCTTCTGCTCCCCACCACCTTAGCCTGGCATGCCTGAGGGGGCTCCCAGGTGACAGTGCAGTTCCTCTTGTCCTGATACCCTGGATGTATCTTCTAGACAGAACAGCAACACAGCTTTTAAAAAGCTGGAAAGAATTCATATAGTCAACATCTGGCAGCAGTTGCCAAAATAAACACAGCATAGAAATATTTGTAAAATAACTGAGGAGCAGTATGGATAATGGGGCATTATGCTAGAAACAGAGCAGCATATTAATCAAGGAACAATAAAGCTTTTAATTATATTTTAAAGAGTCTCACTTAAAACCAATGCAAAACATAACTCATAGAGAAGGGCTGGTCTAGTTCCCAATGGCTGCCTATGCCAGTTCCCCAGCTGTAAAATTAAGAAAACAAGTCTTGGGGGTATAGTGAGGAAAAAAAATGAAAGACTAAGGAGCTCCAATACAGCTGTAATTGATACCATGCAAGTAGGTGGGCTAGAGATGCCTATCCAAGTACTACAAATTTGTTTGTTTGGAAGGAAATACCACAAATATTAGGAGAGCACATGTGCAGATTTAGGGAAGTCAAATGCACATCAGTCCACCCTCACCTTTGAAACACCCCTGTAAAGTCCCACCTTCTGTGGGACACTTAGAGCTACACAGTTCTTCCCTGACACACCAAACCTTTTGCAGAAAACCTACACTGGTCACCCACAGCCACAAGGACACCAACATCCACTCACTACATCCTGACAGAGCTGGGCCACCAAAAAAGCTCCTTTGTTTTGAGCTTTGAGCATTCAAAAAGCAAAAAAAGGCTGTGACATGCTCCTGAGCTGCACCAGGCAGAGTGTTTTACACTGAGTATGTGGAACATGAATCAAAGAACCTTTCAGACAAAATGGAGAAAAGATTGACAATATCTGCTGTTTGAGGTGCCACAAAGAGAGGCTGTCATTGTTTACTGTCAGCTCCACTACGTGTACATGGCCCTGTGCAGCACTCAGCTCATCTTTAGCTTCCACCAGGAGAATGGTTGGACTGATGGGAAGCCCTGAGTGAGCAAAGTACATCTCCACAGAAACCCATTGTGATGAAAGAATATGCCCCAGGCATATAATGCTCACAGAGATTGAGAGCAGAAGAGCTGAGGCTCAGCCTCAGCCAGATGAGAGGCAAAGTGAAACTCAACTGATTGAATGGCAGCACTGGCCACAAGCCCTTTGATAGGGGATTTTTTTGCCTTAAAAAAAAAAAAACCAACAAAACTCAAACCACTTTGTTCAAAATGACCTTTCATCTCAAAACTCAGGATAACTATAGTTATAAAACATCAGCAGAGTCAGAGCTGGACCAGCACATTCAGATGTTACCAAAATGTGTGAGCAAAACAGACCTCTTCGCCAGGCCCCACATATCCAATGTTTTTGCCTATTTCTGGTAAAGGGACCTCAAGGTTCTCTCCTCCACAAAACTCTAAACCTTACGCTGTATTTGCTCATCATTGCAAATGTCTGAGAAACAGGACTAGTTTTGGACTAAGTGCAAACTTCTTGAGCTTCCTCCCCCCTTGGCAGTCTGGGAGCAGGGAGAGACTCACCCCAAAAAGTGGTCGCACAGCACCAGAGCCAGGTAAGCAGAGCAAGGTGGTGACAGCAGCAAGTCCCATCCAAAGTGCCAGGTCCCAAAGGCTTCAGGGGAAAACCAGGAAAGCCAAATCATTCAGCTAACGCCCCAGAAACAGATCCAGCTATGACACAGCTCAAACCTCTATTAAAGCCCCAGGCTGTAGCTTACATGGGGCTCCTGGTCCCACAGGGGAGGGTGTGGGCGTGGCTTCCCAGGTGAGGCTGCTCAGGGTAATTAAGAGTTGTTGGTGCCACCTGGGCTTAAGACACTTGAAAACCAAAAATGAGGTTCTTTGTTTAACAGCACAGAGGTCTTGTGAGGTGTTCGTGGCTCTGCCCAGACTCCCAGTGTGGTGTCACTGGAGAGCCCCTGGCAGCACCAAGAAAAAAAGATAAAGATCACCCCAGCTTAACACCCAAAGTAAGAGGAACATTTGTAAAGAATGGAGAAGAGGATGATTAATTAGATTCCAGTAACCAAGGCGCATAAGGGCAGATGGTGAGATACCAAAAGCCAACCTGAGACCTGGCAAACGATGTCAAAGCCCATTGCAAAAATGTTCTGCAGCTGTATATATTAAAAGAGAACAGTTAAGCAGAAGAGGAGCTGCTACACTGTTCAGTATGTGGCCATTCAGTCCCTCAGTTTTGTGATTATGTCAGTGAATACATGCAACTGGAAACTGAGACTGGAATGTCTTAGTAGGAAATATATACAGGAATGGTCCAAAGACACATGTTCTGTCTGTGAGAAGCATTAGAAGACACTAATTCACCACGAAGAGCTATCCATGGTAATGACTCTGATGGAAAACCACAACAGTCCATAACTCAACATCTAACTGTGACTCTATCAAAGTCTATAGAGAATGCTGGGGGGGAGGCAGAAAGTACCTGTAGGGGAGTAGGGTGGAAAACCATGACACTGATTTGTATTAAAAAGTTTTGAAGGCTGGAGCACTAGACAGACCACATTGCTAAACACTTCTCTAGCAAAAAACAGGCCAAAGGGTTCTGCAAACAGGGGAAGGGTGAATCAAATTTCCAGCACCGGACAATGAGCTTTTCAGGTCCAAGTAAGCAGCAAAGATTCTTCTCTGTTCAATCAGACCTTGAATGCAGTCATGAATCCTTCCAAAAAAAGGCTAAATGGTAATTTATATTTAGAAAGATACAGATGCAGTCTCAGGAGTAATGGGGTATTTGAATTACAGGTCAGCAACACTGCAAATAACCCAAGTTTTGTACAGGAGCTCTCCTAAGGATGAGGGTTCTGCTTTCTGAGCAGTGCTTCACTCTGTACCCTGAATACAGGCAGGATAACCACACTCCCATCATACCAGGCACAGATTAGCCAGCTTTGGGGCATATTTATTTCATAAATATTTATATATAAATAATTATGTTTATTTCAGAAATTTCGCTTCAACTTAACCTGAGAGCCCCATGTTGCAAAAATATACATGGAGTTGTGGGCTGACTCTGGAACCAGAGCCACTCCGTAAATTACCCATGCTGGACTTTCTAACAGAGTGAAGTAAGAAAATATTTGTTGCCCAAGTAAAATGTGGGAGAAGTACAGTCTAATGCTGGGACAGAAGATAAGCTCTACAGAGAGAAGCTGAATTAATTTTATTGTATTGCACAGCAGGCTACACAAGGGATGCTATTATACAGAAGAATTATTCCTTATCTAATTTCTGCACACCCAGAGGATTGTGTCCAGTGCCTGCAGACAATACATCCAGGTAGAACATTAGCACACTATCCAGGAAGCACACCTTAGAGCATGCTGAAATGGAGTACGTTTTCACGAGGGCCATAATTCCACAGGAGAATATATTTTTATGGAAAAGTCATTTTTTTCACTTTCATAGTGATACTTAAGTATTGCAATACGTTTTATGATAGTTTTCTCAAGATTAAAAATACAACTTCAAATAATACAGAGCAATAAATATGACACTTATGAATACGATGGCAAATGAAGCAGGGAGGAGTTCTGGGTTCAGTTTTTTAAGGTGGGTTGATATATTGCAGCTCATTCTATGGGGCTGACATACCTGTAAATGCTGCCTTCTTTTGGCTCTTTCTTTTTTTTTTTTGTAGACTTAATATTGCTAATTTTCTTCTTCCTTAGTGTTGGGTGTTTTAGAGAGGAGAGAAGAAAAGAAATGAGGGGCAGGATGATTCCAGTTGGTGCATCTGGCACTCCAGTGACAGTTGGGAAATTACTTTTAATTAAACAAGTGTTGATTTTTAAAGTTACAGTAATCTGGTCCTGTAACATGCAGCTGGGAAAGCAAACAGACTGATAAACACATGGTGAAGACAAGTAAAAGAAGGATATTAAATGGGATCCCATGTGATGCAAACACTCAGAATGGCTGGCGTGTGTGTGCCTGCACACGTGTGTGAGCACATGTGCACCCAACAACAGGGCTGCCACAGCCAGAACTGCGGCCAGAGCTGCAGCTTAATGAGAGACTGTGAAATGCTCTCCTCAGAATTCCATCTGATTAGAAAAGCAGGTGATTTGGAAGGATAATCTGATTTCTGGTGTGACATCACCAGATACCACATCACCCTGGGGTAGCAGACCAAATATAGGACTTGCCTCAGAGTGCCAGACTCTGATTGCTTCCTTAGAACCAACAAAAAGCCCCCCTCTCCCTGTTCATCACCTCTCCCACTTCAGAGTGGCAGGAGAACCAGCCCCTGGCATCCAATAGCTCCCCAGAGCAGAGAGAAATTGCCAGTGCAAGCAAAGGAAGTGCTGTGGAAATCTGTTGGGATGCAAAAGAAAGCTAAGAAGGAACAAAGTTGTTCTCATCTGCTCTAGGTACAACAAGTCAACCAAAATTAAGCATACAAACAGCCCTAACTGTAAAGGAGAGAGATCTAAGCTGTAGCTTTTCCCTGTGTTAAAGCCTCTGGAAGGCAAACACCCAAGCACTGCCCATGTTCTTCCCCATGAGCCATGCACAGGAACTGCACCATGATGAGCTCTCTCCACAGTAATAAGATGGCATTTCTCTTATCCAAAATCACTGTCATATAAAGATAACATCCCTGAGTACCATTCCTGTTAACAAGCCAAAGTCTAGAGGAGCTCAGTGCTCCTGCCTTGATCAGCCACTCCTGTCCATGCTCCACATTTGGCCTTGCCAAGTCTGGCTGCAGCTGGAGCTGGAGGGGGCTGAACTGGAGGAGCTGGAACTGCAGCACAGGGTGATGGATTTCCTTTCCTGATTTCAGCCTAAGAGAGAGGATGGCATCTGGAGGATGTTGGAAAGATATTTCTGATGGGCACTGAAGGCTTGCAAAGGATTAGTAGGGAATTAGGCTCAAATGGAGTTACTGTGCTCAGCTGTGGTGCTACATGTGACCAAGGCACAGCATTCCAGGAAAGAACATGTAGGTAAAGCAGGCATCAGCCAAGGCATGGAGCATGGGGAGCCTGGCCACGGCCAGAGGAAGGGCAGCACATGCCATCAGCACAGCTGCAGCATCAGGAGACCAGGAGCTCGGAGAGGGATGACAAAGGGGGATGAAAAAACGAGGAGCAGGGACATGTGGGTTCTGTGACCCACCGGAGCTGAGTGAGCGCTGAAGGGACACTGAGGATCTCACCCCACCCCGAGGCCCTGATGAAGACATTCTTTTCTGCCTATAAAAAATGCCAGTAATTGAATCCTAAGGCACTTAAAGCTTCTGAGATAGTGCCAGAAAATGAGTATTTAACTTTTTACCCATAAGCAATACCAAGGGAATGTTAATAAAGAACAGAAAGCAAAATACGGGGTTAGATCTCAGAGCCACAAAAAGAGCTTTTCCCTCTGATAAATTCAGCTACTCCCCATGCTCATGGACTCTGTAACAAATGCTGTCCTGGCTCCTTCCTCACTCTGACCAGGAGGGTCTTCCTACTCCAGCACCTGGGCCTCCCTCTAAAATCCTTCAGAGAAAAACCACATTCGATACTTCTGAGATCTTAAAACAAAGTGCCCAATAGTTTCAGATACAAATAAGAAATTTTGAATACTGTATGTATTCTTGGTATTTAGAAATCATGAAAATGCATCGTTGTACTAAATTTTTCTGTGAGAAAAACCTAAAAAGAAATGACAATAATTAAAGAAACCCCTCAGGCTGAGATAGTGACCTCTATGAACGGCTGAAGATAAAAGATCCAAGAAAATGAAAACTATACTGATATTTATTCACATGGCACAAACAATTAAGATAGTTTGAGAAAATACAGTGAGATTTAAACAATTCTTGTAAGTTGTTATACTTTAAAATTGAGGCTGTTCACAGATTGCTTTCTTTAAAAACGGAATCTTTTTTTTTAATTTCAGTAAGTCAGAATGTTTCATTTCTCAGTCAGAATTGCTAATGAGGAAGATGTGATACAATCTGCTAAATCTCAAGAGTGCTAAGATATGAAGGGCCTTTAGCAGTGGTACAGGTAATTAAGTTTGTTATGATTTTCTATATATTCTGCAGCAGAAAATCTGATTGCTCTTTTGGCAAGGGGCCATGCCTGTTCATCTTCAAAGATGACCTGTTTTAAATTTAAAAATAAATACTATTTAAAGTTGAAGATAATTTTATTTTAATAGAGCACATAATACCAACGTCCATTCTTCATTACATACAGCAATTAATTTTTCTGCTAATATACCACTGTATTGAAAACTTGTCTGAAATTTTTCATACATATTCAAAAGATGAAAGCACTAAAGGCAGGTACTTAGCTGATGTTATCTAAGATGACAGATCCTGTGGAGCCCTATTAACATATTGGCATACTAACAGTCTGGAATTTTTTGAATGACTGTAGTAAATGCAAGATTTGGGGAAGATTCTTTGAAAAAGAAGAGAACTTGGCATAATTTTTTCTCATTATTGGTATTTCTGAGCAATTTCCATGAGACATTATGAGAAACAATGTCTGTGGGAGTTCTCCTTAGGATTCTTACTCATTGACACTGGAATGAGAACGTTATTTTGGAAGGATCACAAGGTCTGGGGCTCCACGTTTATCTGGTGCTGGAGAGAGTAGAATCCCTTTGTACTACTGCTTGGGGAGTGTTCCACGTGGAATTAGAATTACCCTGTGATTTAAAAAGTGTCATAGGTGTTTAGTACATCCAGCCATTCTACACTCTTCTTATAGTCGGTTGGAAGGTGATTTATTTAATTAGAGAGAAATATACACATATCCTAATCTTAAACCTTGATCACTTCAGCCAGTATTCAAAATGTAACAGTTCTCAATGCCATTAATCCACACATGCTCACACATCTGGTTCTAGCCAACAGATCAAATTAGTTTTCTTCCTCAAGGAACTGTCACAAGTGAAGCGCCCAAGAAGGCTCTAACCACATGGATCTCACCACTTCCTGAGATTTACTCCCAACATTATTTTACGAGCTATTAGATTGAACTGGAAGAAGGATGACTGCAACCATGTAGCTGGTTTACTGTACAGACAGCTGCTTTAGCAGCTAAATAATATGAACAGTATCTGACCAATTCTTATGTAAAGGCTTTGTTAATTTACAGCCACAATTTGGATTTCTGGGAAATGATTCCTGTTGTCTTTTCTGTAGTGATACTTTGTTTTGATCTGTTATAGTTTTCAAGTCTCCAACTTTAACAAATATGTTAAAAATAAACCACACAAAATAGCAGTCTTGGGGCACTGTATTATTAGTCTGCAGTCATTTAATTTCACCATGTTTGTGTATTTTTCCTAAAAAGTATTCACTTCAGATAAGGCAATAATCAAATTTATCTACAATGTGTAACAACTAGATTTCCTTAGCACTAACACATATGCACTGCCTTCACTTAATGAAGAATTTAAAAAAAGAGTATTAATATAGTACTTTCAAGTAAAAGGTGTGATCTTCCAATGGATGCATTAATTATTACACTACCACATCCTGCCTGAGAGTTCAGCCATCAAGCACTGGATGATGGACATTTTAAGGCATTAATGCTGGGCAATTTTCTCTAAATTCTCTTCAGGACAAATCTCCTTAAGCTCATAATATCTTAACACTTTCCAAGAACAAGAGCCTTACGTTCTGACGCAGCAGAGTTAATACAGTGTGTGCATAACACCTTTATGATACTGTGCCTTGCACAGGAGCCCAGGAGAGCACAGATTTTGGAGCTGCTAGATTGGGATGTGCCAGGAGGTGCCATGCTGGGGCAGGTGCTGTGGGGCTGCTCTGCCACCCTCTTCACACCAACACTGCTGGGGCAGGTGCTGTGGGGCTGCTCTGCCTTGCTCCTAACATGGACCCTGTTGGGGCAGGTGCTGTGGGGCTGCTGTGCCACACTCCTCACATGGACACTGCTGGGGCAGGTGCTGTGGGGCTGCTCTGCCACCCTCTTCACACCAACACTGCTGGGGCAGGTGCTGTGGGGCTGC
>JAWWEV010000011.1:23661522-23697819 GCA_035583235.1 Hafferia zeledoni
TCACTGCCCTGGGCCTGCTGGCCACGCTATTCTTGATACAGGACAGGATCCCATTGGCCTTCTTGGCCACCTGGGCACACTGTTGGATCATGTTGAGCTTCCTGTCAATTAGTACCCCCACGATGATTCCTCGGCCAGAATTAGGCCAAACTGCCCCATCTTGGTTTTCCTTGTCTTTATTCTTTCCCGAGGATTTTAGAATATCACATTTTCTGGCTGAAAATATCAAGCTTTAAAACCTATACATTATTTGCCAGGGGGAGACAAAACATTCCAGCTTGAATCTGTATTTTTCCTTTTGTATTCAAAACCTCCAAAAATACCCCCTCAAATCAATGTTCCTCCAATTGCATGTTGCCAAATGTTTCCGTTGTGGAAAAGGATACCTTTTCAACACGAAAACAAGCTTGTGGGTTTTCTAACAGGATGAAAACTGCTTTTCCCTCCATCAGCTCTAATGTTTTTCCATTGTGTAGGAGATTTATCCTGATGCAGTTTAGCCCAGGGCTCTGTGCTTCCCCCTGCACGTTCAGGTTACTGCAAATGTTCTTTGTGCTGTCGGAACAGCGTCCTGCGTGTGCTGCAGCACTATACATATTTAAACAGGCTGTTGCTTTACAAGCACATGTTCAAAAGATTTTATCTAATCAAATTTTAAATAGGAAATTACTTGTCTGACTTCACATCAGAAAGCTATTCCTTTCCCTGCTGCTCCAGATTGGATTATTAGGACTTCACTACTAAATGGTCAGCAGCGTGTCTGAGTCACCAGTCTTAATTTCAGGCTATAAATATCAGATGATGATTTATTACTAGGCAGTTGCAATACTGCAATAGCAAATTCTCTTTAATCACTTTAATTTGAGCTGAATAGAAAATAGTTTTGAAAGCTGAGAATTTCTGAGGTTCTCTGTGCAATTAACAGCTTCCTCAGTTGTTTTAAGTGTCCCTTCTTTGTAGGGAGTCCAAGGGGTTTTCATGCCCATACTGATCTAGTCCTGCTTATCTTTGAGAATAACTGCTAACTGTGGGCAGCAACTCCATGGTAAGTGGGTGAAAACTGTGACTTTGAGAATATCTAATGATTTTTGCAACTAAATTGAATGAAGTTTGAAAAAGGAGTTGCTACCCTTATGTGCCTACCTGGGTCATCACTGTTTAACATTCCTGCTTCATCTGGACCTCAGATGAGAGTTTATGGTCTGCACAGTGCCAGAAATTGCACGGTCTGCTCAGTCAAAAGTAGATGTTTGCTCATCAGAATATGAAGTTACTGCTTTCACCTCTTCCAAAATGCTGATTGCATTCCTTCTGAACAGCACCAGCCAAATGTGTCTTGCCCCTTTTTGGGAATGCAGCTCCCCAGGCAGGTCACTGGTGCAAGGGGGGTTTGCCTGTGCAAATCAGACCTACATCCAGAATGTATATCATTTCAGAAAGCACTAAAGTAGTAAACAGACTTAAGCCTTGCTGAAACAAAAACTAATCTGCAAACTTGACAGAGGTGTTCATTGAGAAGATGAACAAACCCTAATGTGACACAAGGCACCTCAAGAGATAAAAAAAAAGAACAACAAAACATTTCCTAAATTTCAAAATACCATTTTGTCATATTCAGTTTGGTTGGCTCCCTATGGTATTTTATTTCAGAAGTAACTCAAATTTGGCTTGACAAACTATTAGATATCCAGAGAAGAACAAGCACAATACAGGGCTGAGAAGCTGATTGAAGAAGACAGCCTAAAGAATGTTAGAAAATCCGTCTAAATCCTAAAAGACAGGAAGACAAGGAAATGAAACTTTTCTCATTGTGATATTTAGGAGCCTGAACTAGGTATAGAATGTAATTCAGAGAAATAAAAGCTTCTGATACAACTAAACATGAGGGGCAATTAATAGAGGCAAATGGAGGAGACCAGTCTAACAGCAGCATTAGAAGAGGTGTTGTAGGATCCTGTATCCAGCTGACTTTTCCATCACTGAGAACTGTGATAAACACTCTCAGTGATCAGAATTTGGAGTTTTCACCCTGTTTGTAAAGACTCAGGCTCCACACTCCAGCACATCATATAAAAACAATAAGGTTTCTGCCAGTTATATCCAGTTCCTGGGTTTGGGGCTTGCAGATGGCATCACAGCCTAGCACATCCTAAAATGCCTCTGAAAGGTGTCAGCTCTCCTGTCCATCCTGGATGGGGTTAAATTTCAGGGAAATATTGCAGGACTGCTTTTAGGATTGAAGGACAGAAACAAACATGCTTAAAAAGCAGTGGACAGGAGACCCTGTGAGATAAATCAGACTGCAAAATCACCTGCTGAGGAATAATGTGCCTAATCTTTGAACTCTTCTCAGGGAAAGTATTTAAGTATGTGCAAGATCATCAGCTGGTTTAAGTTATTGTAAGTACCTTGATCTCAAGGCAGCCAGAGCCAGCCCTATAAATTCTTGATCCTGTTGATATGTCACATACTTCAGCCTGAAGTTCTGTTCTTTTTGTAGGAAATGGAGTATAGAGTACAGAACAGTTGTGCTGTGCTCTCTGTTACTGTAAAACTAAACTGTGCTTTCTTTCAGGGCATTGTTTTGATCCTAAATTTTTCAGCTGAGACATTCTGATGGCATATCTGTTGGCTTCAGGCACAACAGCACTCCTTTAAGGAGTATCATTTTACCTTAAAATGGACAATCAAGGAATAACCCCCCCCCCCCCCCAAATGTGTGCCTGGTGTACTCAAGGCAGTTTCTCTCCAAAAGCAAAGACAAAACATCCCCAAGAAACATTGGTTCAGGAGATGAAGGGAGGGAAAACCAACCAGAGCAGTTCTTTTTCTCCTCTAAAAGAACAGTGACTGCTTAGGCTTTCCTTATGAATCATAAAACAAGGCAAGGTGGCAGCAGGGGGAAACAGAAACTGTATTATCATTTGTGACTTTCAGTTCTACTTCCACTTTCAAACAGCTGCACTACCTGCCTTTCACTTGTTGTGTTCAATGAGAGATGACAGAGGGTTTCTTAGAGCCTTTAGGGTTGCAGTAATTCATAACCTTACCTTAATTAACCTGGAATAATCTACCTTTGGAAGAAAGAAGGTCCAGAGCTGGAGCTCCAGATAGGACTAAAATCCTAAACCAATGGATCATGGGCAAGGTTTCCAACCAGCATTGGGTGCAGATGGCACAGAGATTCCCTGTGCTCAGTCCCTCCCTCTCTGCTCTCCCTGGCATGCAGCTCCTTGGAGGAGGGAGAGTGGCAGAGGGGGCACAGGGAACAGCACAGAGAGCAGTGCCACTGTCACTAAGCTCTGGCCAGGCAAGCGTTCCCTTGTGTGGTATGAAGGGGAACTTGCAGGTGAGTGTCTTCCTTGGGCTCCCAGGATTGTTTCCATAACTTCCAGTCTAATGGCATTCCCACTCTAAAGGGAGCTTCCATTAAGTTATATGAGTTATCTATTTTGGAGCAATTTGAAGGACTTTTCATTGTTAACTCCTCTTAATTAATTTTGGCTTTATGGCGTTTTGGGGGCAAACTGCCTTAGCCTTCCCATTTATCCTATCCCTGCTTGGCATGAGCGAGGTATTACAGCTCTTAAATGAATTTCTTGTCAGAAGGATCTAAATCACACAGCTCATGAGAGTTATCGGTGAGGGATCAGTTTTACTCCCCATTTAGCTTGGCCTCTGAACTCTGGGTGCCAACATGATCCTTACAAAAGGCATTCACAGAAGCAGGCACAAGTGTGGGGTCAGACTATCTACCTGCAGACTGTCCTTTCAGCCTGAATCAAGAAGCATGTTCTGTTTCATGTGTTTGTAAGGCAATTTTTCTTGTAAACTTGTCTTTCTCAGACTGTAGCCATCAAATAAGTTGCTTCATGCTCTTGGTGGTTTGACTAGGCTGTTCCTGTTTGGGACCATTCAGCTTTGTGATAGTCTTGTTCATAAGATGTCCATTTTATTAAAACCTGTGAGAAATGCTGGTGAGTGGGAATTCACTGGAAAATGAGGAGATCAGTGAGTTTTCAGTTTAGGGCTGTTTTCAAAACACATCTCAGAATTATATGTACACATGGAGTTACTCCTTTGGAAAGTAACTAGATAAAATATTGCTGACAAAGTCAGTGAAAATTGCTCTTCTGTAATAAGTGTGTTCAAGGGACAGAGATTGCTGGTAATATTTTTAATAGAAAGTTGTTAAAAGCACATTACCCTTCAGTGATCTCCAGTGCAGTCTCTGATGTCTCCTTATACAGAACTACTGCGAACACTTAAGCCCCAAATGTCTTTATCTTGATCTCTCCAATGTTTAATTTCCTCCTACACAACATGCATTGGAAGGCTTTATACCCTAAGCAACTAAAATGCTTTACCTTTTAATTTTGTCTAAACGGGGCTAAAATGATCAAAAATGTGTTGTAATTTACAATACTCTGGTGAAATGGTAAAACTGCATTTCCCCAACTACCATTTTACTTCTTTGAAGGCACCAAACATAGTACCAAAGCTGTTCAGAGAGTCACAGAGCTGGCACAAGGACTGTTACTCCTCCAGCTCCTGTCCTCATTAGCATTAGGAGACAATCCTAGAGGGGATGTGTTTATCTGGCCCTCCACAAAGTCACTCGTGCGACTTGGCAACAACTCCTGCCTTGAAAGGATCTGAGCAGGAGCCCTGGTGGTTCTGGGAACTCCCCTGCCTCAGGTCTAGGAGTGAGAATCTGCAGGAACTGAAATCCCACTCCTTTACACCCCAAAGTGTCCTGTAAATGCTGAGGATGAGGTAGGACGAGGAATGATTCTTCTCCTACACATTCCAGTTGGAATGATACTGTATAATGAAGGACACTAAATGACATGAATACCTTATCCCCGGACTGGCAGATTATAAAATTATTTACTCAGGGATACAGAGGAGGGGGGGAGACTCTTTCTTGCTTTCTTTCTTCTTCCCTTCCCTTGCAATGCTCTCTCTTCCCACCTCCTTCTCAGAAGTCCCTCTCAGCTGCCCTCTGATCCCACTTACACAGAGCAGAGCCTGCAGGAAATGTCACTGCCACCCCAAGAAACCCTTGGCAAAGTACCCAAGTGGGACACCACTACGAGATCAAAGTAACTCATCTCAGGATCAGATCTCACCAAGTTCAAATGAACAATCCAAACCTGTACTTTTCCTCCTGATTATTTTGGTTCCTCTGGTTTTCTCTGCTCCCATGTCTCCTTCCAAACTGTATCGCCCAACAGAAGCCAAAGCCAGAAACCTGCAGTTGTGGAACTATCACCTGCTTCTCCCCACATGTGCTGAAGGCCCTGGCAGAGTTTGCTTATGCTCCTCTTGTCAGAGGCTCCTCTCTACCTACCACCCCAAGTAACAAATATAAAGATGAGTTTCCTTTAAAATCAGACTTATGTAAGAGTTTAACCTGTTACTAAGCTGTTTTCTGGACAGAATGAGGCATTTACATTAAGGGCAAACTAGGAATTTATAGGCTCTTTAAAAACAGGGCTGGAGATAAAATGTCTTGAGCAACAAAGGATGTAGAAAAATGGTTTTGCAAGGCAGTGGGATAGGGATGAGGCACGATGGAGAGGTTTCTTGAGGCAGGAAGATAGACACTGAAAAGGCAGGATTTCTGTGAGCTAGGATCATCTGTGAGGATATGTGGTGATGAGAAGTTGATGAGCATGGCTGACTGCCAGCAGATATTATGATCTCAGAATATTGATGTTTTGTACTAATAATTACAAAATCAGCAGCTGTACAATTGCATATTTGGATAAATACAAGTGTAAGAGCATCCTGTGACATGCTGAATGGAAATAAGTATGATTAAAGTGACAGGTCATACAGTAATATTGATGCCAAGAAAAGACAGACAAGCTGGGAGAATGATAACACCATAAAGCATAAAAGAATCTTGATATTCAAAAGGAAAAACCTGATAATGAAAACATTCATAAGCAGTCAGAAAAATACATTAACTTTCCATAGCTGTTGAGAGCAGATACAGATCAGACAGAAGACAATAAGAAAAAAAAAAGACAATTTACTTGTCTGCACTTATAAAGGCATTTTGCGGCAAAAAACTTCCATCCTTCCCATAAACCCTGAAGAAAAGAATCTACAACCAGAACAAGCTCTTCCCATACTCTGTCTCTAGCAGAAAGATGTACTGAAGCTGGGGAGTGTCTACACAGCCCAGAGGAAAGCCAAGGGTTGGAATCATGTCATCTGAATGCGCTAAGTAGATTTGTGGTAAATTCCCTCCCAGGCCTAGAACTATGACAGTAGGCAGGATGTTCAAATGAGATGTCCAAAACCAGGAAGTTTTCGTTAAAGGGAGAGACCTTAATGGAAAAATTAGTAAAAAGTACCGAAGAAAACTGTTACTGGGATTAGACAGGCATTTGGCACTCCTAATCCACAGCCATGGCAAAGCCTGGCTGGGATGCCACAAGATGTGTTTGCTTACTGAGTGCCTGCACCAACAGACAGGGATTTAAAGTACTGGATAAAATCTGCTGTGCCTAAAGGCCAGCACTGGCCAGGCACTTCTGGTGATTCCATGAAAACCCACTGCTTTTGAGATGGGGACAAAGCAGAAACCCATCTCTGTGTGGAGCAGGCACTGACCTGGGGCAAGGTAAGACCTGTGTCCCCATTTTCCAATGATCTAAAGTTTCAAGGCATGCCAGGATTGGGGTTAATACAGGACACACTGAGCTTTTTGACCCAGATGGAGATTCTAACCTCAGGTGGGTGATTCTGGGGCAAGGACTGCACTTCATGTACACCAGACATTTGGGGTTGCCTATTTTGTTCAGTGCAGGAGAGCCCAAGGGTAGGCTAAACTATGTTTTCCTTACCCTGTGCTGTCTACTTGCCTTGCCAGCCAGGGAACAGCTGCAGTCCAGCACTGGCCACATTCCCTAGGACTTTGCACCATGTTGTATCAGTCCCCCTTGGACAGAAGCATGGACTAATTTCTGTCTTACACAGGCTGTGTTAAACACACAGCTCCATCCACAGTGCAGTGCTACGTGTCAGGGAGCAACCCAGGAACTCCTGTGCCCTCCATGCACATGGACCCATGGCAGCGGGGGGGTCAGCACAAGCTTTCTTCACCCCAATGCTCCAAAACTTCCACACAGCCCAAAGCTCTACACAGAGGACTTTGGGCTTGCACTAAACGCAGGTCCCTACTTGTGGTCTAAGCACTTCCTTGGTTAGTGGTTAATCACCTGATTATTTCCCTGGACAGAGATCTAATGCTGGTTGTCATTGCTTGGATGGGGCCTCATGACAATACACAGCTGTGCAGCACAGCTGGGAGCTGGAAGTCCCCTGCACTCACTTCCTTCTGACTTCACAGAACAGTCCATAACATTTTCCTTTTCTCTGAACAGCACAGACAGGACACACTGAATCTGTTGCTGTTCTCCTTTCATGAACAGCAGGACACTCATCCCTCTCCTCAGCAAACATTCCCATAGCTCAATCCTGCAGGGTTCTGAACAATCCCTGCTGTTCTCCACACCACCACCACCTTCATGGAAGGGCTCAGGAATAAGCACTTACATCAGAGGGCTCAGTCTGTGACCAGGTCCATGTCAGACTGTGGCTCTCTGAGCACTCCATGCTCAGCAAAGCTCACCCCAGACTCTGCTTTGCCCTTCTGCCTACAAACCTGCAGCACTGCAGAGTGCAAACCACAGAGCAACTTCCCCATCCACACTCAAGATTTATATGGCTTGCTTTCCTCTTCTTAAATCTCTCCTAACAAAGCTTTGTTCAAAGATGATTCACAGATGTTGTCATTAAAAAGTTGGTACTTGCCAACAAATAACACATGGGCCTGCTTGAGAAACTGCTGTTCCCACAGCTTTCCCCAAGAAGAGATCCTCCTGGTAATTGGTAAGGCCTGTGAGAATATGACATTTTAAAGCATCTTCTACCATACATAATTTTCGAAGAGAATGTTGGTTTCCTGAGAATTTATCTAGTAAAATCATTTGGATAAATGCACATCATACAGAATAGGTAATTAAGCCCATTATGATTAAAGATGTGATCTTTTTAGATGATAAGGAATGTATCAAGCAAAGACTTATTTGTAACAAAGGGATAAACAAAAAACCAGCACTCAATAATAGATAGCCACGTATCTTAATTAAAGACATAAAATAAAATGATTAACTGATAGGCAGTCATGATTCTCAAGGACTAGAAGGTGACAAACAAAAGGACAGGATTGTACTACCCAGTGCAGGGTGAGCTGAAATACAGAGATGGCAATCCCCAACCAAAAATAAACCAAACTCAAAAACCAGGGAAAAGGATCTGTACAAAGACCTGGCTGGAATATACATGCACAGAATAACTTAAGTGTTTACCTGCCCAGGACACACTGGAATCTCAAACTGCGGAGCCTGGCCTGGAAAAGCCAAATGTGGAGACAGCAAAGTGCCCTGTCTGGGGAGGGCTTTACTGACAGTTAGAAAGAGAAATGTTTTGACAAGGGTTACCCAGACAGTGATGAAAATCGTGGCAATTTTTCAGTAAAGAAAAGGTAATCTGGGAAGGGGAAAGAAATGACTACTCAGTAGACCTTCAAAAATTAAAAGCCATCTGAGTCTTTTGCAACACGTAAGTGGCAAATATAATTTTCATAGAGGTTTCAAATAAATGACCGATGCAGTACATTTTTACTACATTCTAAATTCAGCATTTTAGAGGTAGACACTGAAACCCTTTTCTCTCGTTTCTGTTTTTCATGGACCTGTTGCTAAAAGCACGACTGCTCTGCCAAAAAGTCTGTGTTTGGAAAGGCTTTTATTCCTTCTTTACTCCTTTTGTTCTGCTGGATGACTCCATCGTAAAATATGCCATGATGAGCTCGGTGGCATTTCACAGCCCTGGTTTGTGTCCCACCCACACCTGCTGTAGTCAGGAAGGATGTCCCCACTGACTTTACCAAGCTTCAAAGGAGAGGATTTGGGATTTAGCTTTAGCTTCAATTCCCATCTCCATTCACTCTGTGTTCCAAGCAAGTGGGACACAGGCAATGTTGTCATGTTCCACTTCCACAAAACAATGGTTAGATGTACTTGATAGGTTTTAAGTTTCGGAAACACAACAAGTTCACAGGCTGTACAATTACAAACAACATCTAACAGACATGCAGCAGGAGGAAATTCAACTAATCTGATGTTTGTTTTTCTTTAACATTCTATTAAAGTAAAGCAGCTCCATAATGAGATTACTGCTTTTTATCTCTTAATTGTATCCAGATATACAAAAGAGATTTACTGCTAGTGGCTTGTGTACAGTACAATATTTTAAAGCTAATTATGATACAGCATTATTATTGTCACACAATGAAATACTTATTCTTCTGTTATGAATCAATACCATTTTCTAAAATTTATTGTAATTACCTTTTTAATTGGATATACACCCTGCTAAATTCTGAAACAGCTAGTCTCAGAAATATAATTCTTTTAAATCCAGGATGATATCAGCATAAAGTATTTTAATTAGGTAGATTGCAAAAAATGGGGAAAAAGACATTAAGTGGCTTTCCACTATTAAAGCCAGCTGAGAGTCAAGTCCTCAAAGTATTGAAGTTTTTCTTTTTGAACACCTGAACTCTGCCCCTGCCCCTGTAAGCACACATACACATCCTCCCAAATGGTGTATCAACAGATGGATTGTTCAGGGAAGAGGAGGTACCTGGCTTTTGTTTGTATTACTCCACACAGAGAAGAAAGCATATTAAAGCACTTACCCTCCCAAAACATCTAGAAATCTTTTCGTTGCTTATGGATGTAATACAATAAAACCCAAAAAACTTAAGTAAATAGTTTTAAAATAAAAGTGTATCAAAGTTCTTCTGTTCAAAAATACTGGTGAGCAGATGGTGAAAACCTCTACTTGATCTGTAAGTTGCAATTATTTAACAATTTTTAAAAACAGTCCCCACATGATGATACCTCATGTACTCTGACCTTACATGTCATCCATACAAATTAAAATTCAAGTATTTATAAGCTGGTACTGCAAAATAGCTGTAACATTTTGCACATGTTTCAAAGAACAGGTTTTAGCTTGGTTTTCCTGAACAAATACTCATAACAGGAACAACTGAAGTCTTGACTAGAGGCTGATCACAGCCTGTGTGCAAATCTTACCTGAGTAGGGGATCTTTCCCACTCTTCATTCAGTGGCAAAGGGACAAGGAAAAAGCACTTGTTTATCTCTGCAGCAGTTCAAAACTTACCTGAGTTTCAGACATGTCAATGGGCATTGTTTTATACCTGTATTTCATTTACTTGCATATCCAATCCATATTATATTTACACACACTATGGCAATTAAAGCAGTTACATTTTGATGAGCTAAAATGACTTAGAATTTACAGATAAGATAAACGAATAATATTAAATGTTCAGAAACATCTTACTCCTTAGTCAGTTACTAAAAGGATTTAACTACACATTCTATTGCCAGTATGCTGGTGGAAGTTGAGTTAGAGTCTCATACTACACTTGATGGCATATTATCCAAGTATTTTAATGAATAAATATTGCAGAATGCAATAAAGTCACTTGCAACTATCAAGAAATTTCATTTAACCAGCAGCTCACCACTAGAAAGAAAGGCCCACAGTATTTCATGTGTTTTTTCAAGAACATATACTTTCAGCCAACTCTGTTTGGATCATCCCTCAGTATCATTATGCAATAAATAAATATTTATCTTAACACTCAGCACACTCTATAAGGACATCAATTTTCTATTTATTTCAAGAGCCCACATAATCTAGGAAGGCTCTTCAGTATTTCTGTGATCTAGATTTTGTTGCAGATATTATTCACTCTAAATTTAAGCCTTTTATCTGCACGCCAAGTGTTAAATTATATTGGGTTACTGTCTATATCATTCTATTTTTACTGCAGCTCTTCACAGATTAAGATTCAAATCCTTTGAATTCAGTAGGATTTTGACAGTAATTCAAGCAGTGTAAGTCTGAGCTCTGTCCATCTAATTGTGACATTTCTGAGTTTCCAAGCTCTGTCAGTATGTACAGAAACTGTGTTTACCTGCTGTGTGACTCCTGTCCCCGGAGCCTTGACAACCATCCTCATCATCACAGTCTCCACTTGACTCCATGTCTCCACCTTTTCCACCCCCACTGCCAGCATCTCGGGAAGCCCACCTTTCCAGTTTCAGTTTTGCTTTCTCAGCATCCAGCTGAAAGAGAAGAGGTGACAAACAAACCAACAATGGTCAGTGTTTCCACAGCTCCCACCGCTGGTCACCATCTGGTTCATACAGCAACAAGCACTTCCTCACTCACTTCCAAGAACAGCTCCTCCAGCTGGAGGCTGTTCCTGGCAATGACAGCCAAATAGTTTGGAACAGGAGACTGTACCATCAAAGGTTCTCTACCTTAGATGACCAGAGGCACTTACCAGAAGCTTTTAATTGAAAACATCACATGTGCCACTATCATCACAGGCAGTGCTGTCCCTACAGCCTTTCCTCTTGCAAACCACAGTTTGGAAACCACCGGTTAATGATGGCACAATCTACCAGCTGTCCAAGTACTTATTTTGAGTTATTTACAGTTCAAGACCAAAATACACTTTACAACCTTTGAAGACTTGAGGGCATTTGCTACTTTTCATGATGGGCTCGGTCCCTTGGAAACCCTGGCCTCAGGATATGACTTTCAAGACGGTGTCATTTAAGATGCCTGTACCAACTGCAAGTTGTTCATTAAATTTCACTTGAATTACATTTCTAGGACTGAGTACAGAGTAAGAAAATCTTTTCTAGAATAAATCTAAATGTATCATACTAGGTTACACTTGCTCTAACAACATATTTATTCCCCAAACTCAGCTTTTTGATCTTTAGATAACTCTTTCTCCTGCTGTCACCATGAACAGCTGTCTACTATTAGCACTGTGGGAATAAATGATTTTGCAGTTCACTGGTAGTTCCAAAAGATGAAAAATCCCATTTCACTGGCAGTGAATCTAAACCCAACCTGTGCAGGGCACATCAAGAGCAGCACTATTTGGGAAGAAAGAAAATGTAACCGGCTTAGACTAATAAATTCTGTTATAAGGCAAATATTTGTCAAGCAAGGAGGATTCAGGAGAAACCTGAACCTTTCCCCCACACCTGAGGAGCACCAACCAAATGGAAAGACTTTGTGCTGCTTCTCAAAGACACTGTAGTGCTTCTCAAAGACTCTGTATTGCTGTCAGATTCTGCATCTATCCAATACCCTTCATTACAAGTATCTTCTTCCTAAAGTATTGCAGACCCATTTTAGGCTTTGTGATCTGCTTCATCTCAGAGGACTGATTATTCTTGGTACTGAATAAAATGTATTTTGAAATGTAGCTACTTTGAAGATTCAAGCACATTTCACACTGAAAAGGAGGTGGGCTGGGAGCTGTGGGAGGAACTGGAGCACAGGGCTAATACAGCTGTATCAACTGGGCTGAAAGGAGGATGAAGGATGTGGCAGTTTATCTGTAGTGGGAAGCTTTGTGTGGTAGTTTCCTTCGACAGATGTTGTGAACTGCCATCCTCCACTCTGGGCTGGCAAATGCTTGGATCAGTGCAGCAAAGATTCTGTTCTATGGAACAACAGATGCCAACTTGTATATGGCAGAGCTCAGGAAATTCTTCACCCTTTCACTAAAGAGATCTGTTTGCTCATTCTGAAGACACAAATAATTCCACAGTGCAGTGGCAAGATCAGCAAGTGGGAGGAGAGGGTATGGATTCAAGTGGGGATTCTCTAATTTTACTGCATGACTGCTTTTTATAAACAAGTTCCTTAATGCTGAGCCTTGTTATTCACAGCCTAAAGACTGATGTCATGGCAATACAAAACAATATTTTGTTAAACAATTGGAAAAATTTGCCTATGAGGGAGAAAGATAGCTCAGTTCTTTCACAGATTTATTATGTCCTGACCATACTCAAAAGGACTCATTAATTCTTAGTTATAATTCTTCAGAATGAAAAGAAATGGCTAAGTGGCAAACAGAATGGACACAAAATTTAATAAAGGCTTTTAATGACTGCTTGCCAATCTGAGCAGGAATGTTTACTGCCTGTTAAGATACTCCTTTTCAAAAATTTTATTTCATTCATTGCCCATGGCTCAAACCCTGACCTCTGCTCAAAACAAGTAATACTTGAACCAAATGGGCACCACCTCCAAGAAGGAAACTGAATTTTGCAACATGGTGCACTTCAGTATTTCCAGGCTTCTGGGTTCTTGGTGCCTTCACTACAGCAAGAGAAGAGCTGCATCTCCCCTGTGTCACTGAAGGTGCACCCAGCCCTTTCTTGGCTTGTCAGCACAGACTTCCACCAAATTCCACAGAGCCCTTATATACAAGTTCAGGACCACCCCTGAATGTGAACTCAGGTATGACCTACCAACCCTTTTCACCTTTCCCAACCTCCCAACCTCCACTGGTGACTTCTCTGTCCTGTGGCCACCATTCACCCCAGATGATGGACCAGAGCCCAGCTCTGTGCACAGGTAATGGTTTACCTATGGATAAACCCATTCCAGAAGATGGAATAGCACAGCCTCTTCAGTGAGGAGCTCCAGACACATCTCTGCTGAGAGGGTCATGTCATCATTTCACAGTGATTCACACTCCAGCATCCTTCTCTTCTTCAGATTCTGAAGGAACACTCGTCCTTTGGCTGCTACCACAGGAATTCACTGTTTCCTTGTGAGAGCAAAGCTTGCACCTGCATGTCTGTATCTCATTATTCACAGAATACTAGAAACCTTTCTCAAATGTCAAGACTGTACCAAAATAGCATGGATTGCATCAGGATGGACCAAGATGGTGAAGCTTTAGGAGATCATAATGGAAGCCATTAACCTTCATTTTCTACTCTATAGGTTCAGAAGATGGGTGTGGGCAGGAAATGCCTGTAATGCTTGATGGCTACAGGACTGAGAGGAATCCAGCAGAGAAGCTGGAACTCATCTGAAGGTTCAAGTCACCTTCAGAGAAAGCCAAGATCTGTTAAAAACCCTGAACAATTCTCCAGGCTGTTGCCACCAATCACTAAAACTTTCTGCTTCCTCAGAGACAGCTACAGAAAGAACCACAGCCCCTTCCACATATTTAACACTGGAGACCAGACTGCAGCCAGTCATGGCATTTCTATCATTGCTTAAAAGTCACTCTGAAAAGCCTTCTTTTGCTGATCTATACCCTGCCTGGTGGTGCACATCTATCAATGGTGCATAACAGCTCCAGCCTGGGAGGGCCGTGTTTTGATGTTGAGAATTGATGCCTTGGTTAAATAATTGCCATGAATTTCAGTCTGAGCACTGGAGCTTGTGCTTTTCCCTTCACAAAGCAAAGGTATCTGCTGCCTAAGATTCCAGGGTAGACTGCAATCTTAACAGCTTAAAAATTAAGTCTTCAAGTTTCTGCCACAAGTAAAGGGTATTTTTTTTCCCCTCTTGAAAAGGTTATATAAATAGATCAATAAGATTTGTACAGCCCAACTGAAAACTGACTCAAATCAGGAATTTACCCAACTGCAACAGGCTTTGGATCAGGTTCATAAACCTGTAAAGGGTTCTTCAGAAATTATACAGTGTTTCTGTGAGAAAGTTTTAGTATTTGTATCTGACTCAGCTGAAAGGTAAAAATCACATATTCAGCTCTGAGTCAGACACAGATAACTCTCCACATGCATTTTATTTATTCCAGTAAAGGTCCCAACCTTAAGTGACATTAAAAAAAAAAAAGTTCTGCTGACATAAGGTTTTCTGGAAAAGAGAATTCATAGGAGAGTGGCTCCTGTCTTTCTCCCCATTAATACTTGATGATGTAGCACACGCATTCCCAGTCACATAAAAGAGTCCTTCAGACTTCAGAGGCTTCAAAGAGTCCATGACACACAACCCCTTTCTGTGCTTTCTGCAATGAGTCTAACCCTAACTCCCACTCTGACCATACAAGTGTTAGAATATAAATTCGTCCTCATGAAGGCATGTTCCAATTGAATTATTCCACACGTTAATTAAATAATATCTGTTTCACTCCGTGAAAACCATTCTTTAAAAGTGCCAATTTCTATTCATATCATTGATCAGTCTATTTTCTGAGGGGTCATATATGCATGTGTATCTGAGGGGATGACTTCAAACTGCAGGATAATAACCTCATTTCACCAGAAAATAGGTTTTAAAATTATATTTTGCACCGCAGTTTCAGACTTCTCAGGTCAGTGAACACAACAATGAAAATCTAAGGGAATGCTCTTCTTGAATAAAGCCACTTAAAAGTTGTGTGCTTGGAATATTCAGAGATGAATTCCATACAATAATTGTTCCTGAGGGATTTGTTAATTAGTTTTCTACATGACAGATTGCAGTGGGAATGCTTTTGCTCTCTGAAAAGGCATCTTTGTGGTGAAATCTGACTTGTGTCCACTCCATGTGAGCACACAGATCCCTGGCTGGTGTTTGCAGTGGGATCAAAACATGGCTGATGATACAGTTAGAAAAGCCAAGCTAAGTATGATCTTTTCTCAAGGTACTTACAAGTGGCTGTCTTTTTACAAGTGCTTTAGTGACATAAATATGCTTCGCAGAGACAAAGCCTTTTGCCAGCTTATGCACGAATAATGCACAAAGACTAATCTTGAAAAGAGGCATAAATGACTCAATCCTTCCATTCATTTTTTCACAAATAAAAATTAAAAATCCTTTCTAAATCATTATTAGGTCAGAAATGACTACAACTGGAAAAGACAATGTGCCTTTGTTATTGGCCTATTATATACATTTTTTGTTAGGAACTGACACGCTGCTTTAGGCATAAAGCTGCATTTTACTGGTGCCTTGTGACTGAGCAGATGTTCTGTCATTTCACAAAACAATAGCAACATAACAAATTTTAGACATAACTGCCATATATATGCTTATTCCAAGTGGGACCTCTCCTTTGAGATAACATTTATGGGTAATTTTCCTCCACGTATGCTCTTAGCTCCTTTTAAAAAGCATTTGGCAGTTACTTTGCTTCTCCTTTTCATGTTTATCCAGCCTTTATATATTACAGAATAAATAAGGAAAATAAACTTATTTGGCTTCAATTTTGTCAGACATTTTCTTTGGTTTGTTTTTCCTTTGTTTGTATTTCACAGAAATCCAGAGAGGCCTGACACATTATCCCCTTCCAGTTTCTTCAGGAAGGAGCACAACTCCAGCAGGGAGCAGCACCCAACTCCTAAATCCTTTTTTTTTTAGCTGAAGGAAGCAGATATCCAGCCTTCTGCAGGAACCAACACCCCCAGCTTTCCTTCTGCTGTGTTTATTCACATCCTTACAATAACCTTTGCATGACACATCCTGCTTTACAAGTTGCCTGTACATATTACAATAATTTAACTGAACAGCAATACATAATTTATGCCACACGTTATGGCATATTTTATTCACGTCCCTCCTGACTAGACCTTTTCAGTTTGGGAACTGGACCAACACTGGTAGATTCCTTTGTTCTCTGGTTTTGGCTCTGGCTTAAGCACCTCACATTTACTTACACTGATATTTGTTTTTATTGTCTATGCTAATGGTCCTGGTATGTCTGTGAGTATATGTATTTGTTTAAAAAACACATTGTCTATCTATCTATGGAAAGGCTCTCTTCAAGTCCATGGAAACTTGGACTCTGTGTGCCCCAAAAAGTGGGACTGACACCCTCCTTTCATCCTCTGCCCCAGTGTATTTTCACTTCAGCAATTTCAAAGTTTACTTGAGCAATTTTCACACAGCAATTTCCAAGATATTTTTCCATTTTTATAGGATTTTTTTCAGGTTTTTTTTATTTTGTTTGCTCTCCCATCAGGTTTCTCAGGTTGCCTGAAGCATTCTCATACCTGAAATGGCCTAGAATGACCTCAGAATAACCCTCCTAGCTCTGTAACTGTGCTCTGTGTTTGTTTGTGACATTGCAGCTCCCCATGGGGACATCTTTTGGACAAATTGCCCAGGTTTCTAGTCGAGGTTACATTGCAAAGGTGATGCAGAACAATTTCTAGTTGAGGCTTTGTTGCAACGGTACATGTTGTTTTTCATCTTCCACTTCATTCTAGAATTCTTTTGTTCCAAGTATCCTAATTATTTGACTGACCTCCCACTGTGTTTCTGAGCATCTTCAGTATGAGCTGTACATATTTTGGGAAGGTTAGGACTTGCTTTCTTTATCCATCTTTTTCAAGTCAAAACCCTGATGGAATCAGGGCTTTTATTTGTTTTGACTTGCTCTTATTCCCATTAAATCACCAAATTACTGCTTTCAGAAACAGCATCTGTATTCCCACAATGGATTTAGCTTCTCATGGTTTCAGTGCAAGTTTCTTGCAACCATTAATTTCTTTTCTATGTATGTTTTCCTCCTAATTTTATAGCCAGAACTTCTCCACACACACTTTCCTATTCTCAGTCCTTGAGGCTTTGCATTTGCATAAGTCTTTCTCTACCTGTGATTACTTTTTATTCTCCTGGTTTATGCAGATTGACTTGTTACCCTCTTCCTTATATTTTTATTCCCAGATGGGACACTGGATACCTAAGAATCCACACTTTCACTTCTCTTTGAATACTCTTCCTCTCCCCTCTGTGTCCTTCCTCTAACCCGGTTGTTTCCCTCTGATTTCCTGCGAGTCCAGTGCAGCTCCACACTCCAAAGCAGAGAAGCTGAAAGCATTTATTGCCCTCTTGGCTGATTACAAATGTAATACAATTATTTCAGCAGGAATCTAAGATGGTTTTTAGAGATTCACCTCGTTATACTGTGGGATTAATGCTTCTACTTTTGCTGTTTATGCTTTCTGGTTTTCAGCTGCTTATTAAAGGTGAGCATGTTTCTAGAACAGTGCCAGCACCAGCAGCAGCTTAATATTCACTGAATTAAATTACACAAGCTACATATGTTCTCATATTTACTGATTACACTGTGAAGAAGCAACAAGAATGTGCACCCACAGAATTTTATCACTCTTAGCAAAAGCTTCATAGTAACAGTTTGGGTAAACTGCCAGCCAAAAAGTATTAATTGTGAATGACATAAAGTGAGCACAAATAAAAAAAAAAAAAAAAAAAAAAGACTTATTCTTGTTACTAATGTGCTTTGACCAAGCACAACAGATATTGAAAGACAATTAACAAAATCTGATTGGAATTAAGTACCTCAGCTGGGGAAAAGAAGCAAAGAGACCCCTCTCCTTGATGCCTTGTTTTGGTGTTGGGCTCTAACTTTTTGGTGTTATGTGATGCACTACAGAAGATCTTTCTGATCTGGTATCCAGTGTGGCTCATTCAGTCATAGACCTCGGGTTAGTCCCTGCCACAGGCAGGAATTTCTCCTTTGGACAGATAGCACAGTGCAGCCTTCCCCAAAAATAAAATCTGCTTTTTAAATTGCAGTACATGTAGTTTGAAAATAGAGCATATGGCTACAAAACCTGCTGTGTTACATGAAGGTTTTCTCCAGCTTGTTAAAGTAAAAAGAAAAAAAAAAAAGGTAAACAATTGCAATAAAATTGTAATAAATTGCAATAAAACTGTAACATAAACGTTATTATTGGTGAAGAATAGGCAAGAGTTGCTTACAAAAGACCTTTGACCCTTCAAAATAGTTCATTTTTGGGACAGGGTCTGTTTGACACACCAGCTCCTGGGAATGACAGTGTCAGCAGAGCTTGGGATGTGGCCCCTTGGGAGCACAGTGTGGCTGCAGCCCCTCTGGACCATGTCCATGTCTGGGGGCTGCACCTGCAGCACCTCACTGAAGCAACAGAGTTGGCTGTGATGACAATGAGCTCTATGTGGTATTTCAGGAGGTCTCTTCCAGACCTCCATCCTGTATCTCCACACTCCACTGGTTTCTAATATTAGAAAATTGATTTGTAAAATCAGAATCACAAACCAGAACCACCCCCATTAGCCATTAGGAGTGGGTTTTTTTCTTGCTTCTCTGATTTCTATATGGGAAAATTGTGTTGACATAGCAAATTATTTCCATTCTTTCTTCTAGGCTAAGAATGAAGCCTCTTAATTGTGCCTGAAGTCAAAATGTGGCTCAAAAAATGTATTCATTATTGCTGGGGCCTACCATGGTTTACAAATGTGCTCTTTAACTCAGAGCTCTGACTCATCAGGGTTTTGATGTCTAATAATAGCCAAGGACCTTCGGTCTGACCAGACTTGGGAAGTGTGAAATGAGAAGTGCCTGCAATCAGGAGGCTGGTCACACTCCATCAGCCCAGGAATGGCACCCCTCTGATAGGCTGCATGTTTTTGTGGGTTAAGTGAGTAAACAGTGGCCAATCTGAATTGTCTAAGGAGCAGAGCCAACCTTTCTCCTTGCTTTGTACTCAGACAGCAATTACCTTTGTTATTTGCTGAGGGAAATGTTCACGACATGCTCCAGTGCATGTTAATCCTGTTTCATGTTCTTGGATAATTATCTGTTTTCAAGCTCTGTGTTGGTGAACATCATTTTCATAGTATGAGAAGTTTGACATTTCATTGGAAAGACTTGTGAGCAATCAAAGTCTCTCATTACTTGGTGGTGCTCACCAGACCCAGGCTTTGGATTTGATGTTTCATGTTAAAACATGACAGAAGCAGTGATCTGCTTAGTCTCCTCCACACTAAATCACAGCAACTGAGCACTAAAACACAATATGGAACAAAGTACAGAAAATATGGTAAGAAGATGGATAATGGTGTT
This sequence comes from Hafferia zeledoni, assembly GCA_035583235.1. Lineage (NCBI taxonomy): Eukaryota > Metazoa > Chordata > Aves > Passeriformes > Thamnophilidae > Hafferia > Hafferia zeledoni. The sequence continues at coordinate 23,681,328 of JAWWEV010000011.1, forward strand.
TGTCATCATTTATACTTTTAACATGTACCAGTGTTGGGAGCTAAATCACCAATTATTCATTATATAAGCTAACTAACTTTAATAACACTGCAACCCAAAACCACATATAAAAATAATCCCACTGTCTCAGGGCCACCAGACTACTCTGAAATCTTGAATACCACATTTCTAAATATGTTGTATCATTTAGAAGGTGCCACATACAGAGGAAAAGAAAGGGAAAGGAAAGGATGGGAGTCTATGCTGCTATGAATCAGCAAACTGAATTCTGTGGAGCTGCTCCAGTTTATTCCACGTGAAGGGCCAGCCCAGACTTTTTTTCGTTTGGGAAAGCACAGTGCTGTAACAGAACACACAAATGCACTTCATGTTGCATGGGTCTGACAGAAGAAAAGACTCTCTTTCCAGATGTTGTATTCCCATGGTTTCATGGTAACATCTGAGGACATGATTGAATGCTTTTGCTAAGTCATTTTTATTTAAAAAGGGAAGAAGAAAAAAGAAAAGATACTTCTACAAGCAGCAGCTGCCACTGGAGCTTTTTTCCTACAGCTTTTCCTGTGGCTTTTCTTTTCATTGGTGGCTTCCATGGAGGTTCTCTGCCATCACAAAGATTGAGTTCACAATAATTTATTTTTATCACTGAGTGTCTCTCCTCACAGAACTCAGGACCTGTTAAATTTGATTAAAAATGCCTAAAGGGTAAAAAAAGGTACGGAGGGAGTGGCAAGGCTGAGAGACAGGGACACAGCAGAGCACATTATGTAAGCTGTGTTTGAGTATGAAATCAGGTTAAAATGCAACGTAAGGGCAAACAACCAACTGTCCTTGGCAGATCTTGGTAACATTTCTGGAGAGCAGGAGGAGTTCTATCTCTGACAGCAGCTTTGCTTTTCCCCTCATGGGTTTAAATTCTGTTCAGGCTCAGAACAGGCACAGTAAGTGCAAAAAGGTCAATGCATCGGTTTTCCTGGACTATCATCTGCTCCTACTGCCTTCTTGAGAGCCTCTAACAAGATAATCTGATCACAAAGATCAAAAGCTCCCTCGCTGGTGCACAAAGGAAATTGATAACCACATTCCCCTGTGCTGTATGTCCCTGTAATTCAGAGCTGGGAACTGGCCCACATTTACCAGAGATGTAAAATGGCTTTGAAAGTCTTGTCTTTCTCTCTCATTCACACTGTATAAAGGAACAGATATTTTCAGGAGAGAACAGGAATGTTCAGAAGAGGGCTCTACACTTGTGTTACCAGCCCTTCACTGCAGGATTCATTTAAGCTGTTTCAGCACATACATGCCACAGCCATTTGTCCTGATGTTTTACACTGACATTTTACACTTACTATTTCTGAATGTTTTCTCTACAAGCGAGAAAGTTCCCACTTAATCAATTAGAATAAGTTTCACTGAAGTATGTTCTGAGATTCCTGAAGTTTCTCCATTCCATTCTTCATGTCACCAAAAAATTATTTTTTTATTTAATTAAAACAATCATCCTTTTCTCTCCAGTGATGGGTTTAAATCAGATTCTACTCTTGTACAGCTCTGTAGAGCTTACCTAAATTTCAAGCAGTGTTCAAAAGGACCAAAGAAAAGACGTCAGCTCTACTAAAGACAGCAGAGAGCTCTGGGCTGGAGCTGCCTTATTGTAAAGACCTAGTTTGGAATAGGTGACAACCCAGCAAAGAGCTACCACTACAAGACAGTTGGTGTAAAAACATTCTACTGATAGATACTGTTTTCCCCCTTCTCAGCAAGATGCTCCCCATTTCATTAGTATTTAATCCTCCTTGCCAGTTCCTCTTCACTGCTCATTTGTGACCCACCCCTCTCATTTTTGCCTTCTCATGGAACAGTATCCTCATTCCTGCCTAAACACCATCATTGATTCAGCTGAGCATGAGGATTCTTGGTCATTTCTGCCTGAATGTGTTAGCAGGTTTTACATGGAAGCTCTTCTTCCACTGGAGGTCAGTCCCTCCTGGCTGCCAGCAGCTCTACCCAACAGATCTACACTGAAGGCTTGTGAGGACCATTTGGCCATCTCACCTCTTTCCCTTCCCTGACTTAGGCCTCTAAAGAATGAAGCTTGCCTGCTTTTTCCTTTTGCTCTCTTCTCACAGCTTCTGCACCACTCTGAAGCTTCCTTTCTGCAGGGATTCTCAGTGGAAACAAGAAAGAATCAACCCCACTGGCCATCAGTGAGTTTCCCCATCACCCAGGACTCCTAGATGAGCTTGTCAGCAACACAGCGCTCCAGAGGATAAATGTGGTCTGACATAGTCATGAACAGGTATGTTATTCAGGGGCTATGAAGATGGCTCCAAGAAAGCTCACATTCTGCCTGCCCTGGCTCACTGCTGGCTCTGGCCACCCCTGAGCGAGCTATGAAAGGTATCAAGTGCTGGCATTTTGTACCATTGTCCTGCTTTGCTCCCACTTAACTGTGGCCTGAGGCAGCAGCAAGTACCAGTACACACACACATGGATAAGCTGTTGCTTTACAACAACAAGCTAAGGGTGAGCGGGAAGGATTTCAGAGCTGACAGCAAACACTGCACGCAGGTTGTGGTGTATCTCACTGCCATGGCAGCTCAGAACAGCCTCGCTCATGGGACACCCAACCCCACACGGGCTCGGGCACTTACACACAGCTCTGGGAGGTGTGAGTGTTTGTGATGACAAAGCATGAACCAAGCAAACAAAGGCACACTCCCGTGCCCTTGCCTTCTCAGCCAATGCCTGAGCAATCACATTACATAGCCTTGATTCTGCCTTGGGCATTTTCCTACCCATGAATCATGAAATACAAGGGAGGGACGGCATAAAGAGACTGTGAAGCATTTACTCTTCTGCCATTGCAACTTCCTCTCCTTCCCTGGAGCTCAGACCTGGCTGTGTTGAGTCCCATGTGCTGCCTGCTCTGGCAGCAGCCACACACACCAGTGTGCCTGTAACTGAACTGGAAAGAACAGAGTCCCTAAAGAAACCCTGTCAGGACTGCTGTATCTGGGGGAGTTGTTTGGTCTGGGTCTTTCAAGCATTTCTGAGGTAACACAGCTATATTTAGCTGCTGAAACGTAACATGAAGTATAGCAAGAACCCCACTGTGTATTTGGTCATCTGATCCTAATTAGGCATGAAAAAGAAGGAATCTATCTTTAGTTTAACTTCAAAGCCAAGGCCATGCCTCTTACTGTCAGGCAGGTAGGACTGGCAGGGATAGGCTGTGATTAAAATGCAGGGGCACACACACCCCTGGGGGGGATGGAGGGCAGCTGGAAAGGCTCAGCAGCACCACTGTCCCCCTCCCTCTCCTCTCTCTGGCTGCTGTGCCAGCCGTGGGGCAGCCCAGCTATTCATCCTGATTGCTCTGATGTCCTGAATGCCTCCCAAATCAAAGTCTGCTCACCAGTTTCAGTCAAGGCCATCTCTGAAACAAACCCCCTCCTCAGTCCCAAGCCCTCCCCACGCTGTTACAGCCCTAAACACAGAGAGGGGATCACCAGCATGCACAGGGACACAAAGACAACGGTGCTACAGGCCTGTTTATGGAGGAAAGTGAGCAAAAAGCCATTATGAAAATCATGTTTAGATCTACCTCCATTACAAAGCTCTCTGCTGTGCTCTATGTCACCCTCCCCAGAGCTTTACCTGGGCTCTGTATGATTGCAAGCTCTGCAGGGACTGCCTGCTCTTTTGGATTTACTACCAGCACAGAGGGCTGTTCTTAGTTGGTCCCTTATTCCTTCTGTAATAAACATGATTAATAATAATAATTAAAAGGATATCCCCCTGCTTTTTGTTCTTTTATTGCTGTACAGATGGTAGGTGGTTTTTTCTGTTTTCTTTTCTATGCTGGGTTTGTCTTTTAAGTTTGATCTCACCATGTCACCCATGCAGTGTGTGATACATCAGACAAAAAAGTGCAATTTTAAAAAAAGGAATGTTGCTTAATTGTGCTCATTTTTCTAAATCCTGTTTCCTCTTACCCCCCTTCATTTGACACGTTATTCTCCAGCTAAGTTACAGCATGACAACACATATTGCAAATCTTACTGTGACTATTTAAATAGATGGGATCCTAATTCTCATTCACTTCAGCTGGTTTTTGTTAAAAGAGATGGCAATATGGAACCGTAATGAAGGACCTTCCTGTCAAATTTTATCTTCAAGGAGGCTGGGATTAATATGAAGCACAACAGCTGAGGTATCTGTGTTTTGAAGGGCTTGAGAGACTTTTTAATTGCCACAATCTGTTGTGCCTCTCAGATCTCTTTGTGAAGGTGTTCAGCATGGTGTGTGTTTTGCTGATGAGCTATTCTTTATCTTGTAATGAAGAAATGTTTTGTCTTCTGCCAGACATTAGAGCCACTGATATTTAAACGTTTTGGAATGAGAAATGAAAGAGTATTAACAAAAGAATGAAAACAGCTACAACAACAGTGGTTAAAACATCATAAGGTGGTGTTCTACTATTTTATTATTATGTTTTGTTTATCTCTTTTCTGTTCATTAGCCAGGAGCCCGGGAGTTTTCTTTCAACAAATCCTCTACTCTAATAGTTTCTAGAAAAAGACAGTTTATTACCTCCAAATAAACTGTGTTCCTATGGGCTACATCCATATGTTTTATATATTCTTTCTTTGGATCTGTGGTGGATGTTTTACATTAGCAGCCTCTTCCAAAAGTTCCCATCTTTACGATGTCTCTACATGGTCTTGATACAGTGGAATATGCAGCAATAATTGATTACTCCCTCTGATTCCTCCTAGTATTCTATCACAAATAAGGATTTATCTCACAATACGAGCGAGACTACCTTTGGAGCAGAAAACTTTCATAATGTTTATTTTGTATGAATAATAAATCAACCTGAATCAACCAATTTTTGTCAAAATTTTTATGAAATCTCCCTTCTCCCTGTTACACTTCTCCCCCACCCTTCTGATGAGTAATACATATCCCAGATATAAACCCCAGGGCTTCCCCTTGGATATTCATCCTGCCATGCTTCCTGAGGCTCATGTGTCTATTCCCTTCTCACACCATTCTGGGGTTATTTCTGCCTCTCTTCCTGATCTCACACAGACACCCTACTCTGTCCCCTCTCCCTGCCTGCAAAGCCTCCATCCCTACAGTCTGCTTCTCACAGCCACTGCAAGTCCCCTTATTCAGCTACAAAACAGTGGAAGTACTTGAGGTGCTGATCTGGAGTTGCTGCCTTTGCTAACCCTTTCTGTACTACAAGTCCTTCTGTTTAGCGTCTTCTAAATTCTGGTGTATCTGATACTGGGAGTATGATTTGATCTGTTTAACTCTCTGGAAGTTAGTGCAGCTTGGAATATCGGAACCAAACAACTCTCAGGCTACACATTTTCCCAGATCATATTAGTCAAGAGTTTTTTCATTTCTCGTTTAAGTGCCAGAACTGCCAGTGTAAGGTGAGGAATAATGATCTACCTCCAGAATGGCATTTAATATTTAATGGTCCATGATCACTATTTAATTTGGACCAATCCCATACTGTATGTTGTAGAGGTCTCTCTCTACTGTTCCACATCTGTTAAATATTTTAGATATTTTAGCTTTATATTTATGTAGTTGAGGTGGAGTATAATAAAGTCTGTTAAAATCAAGAGTGTATGAGGTTATATTGGGTATTCTGAGAAAGACAGATTTAGCAAGCTTTAATGGAAACCATTCCCTCCTCTATTGAGACGTCAGATTTGTTTCTCACAGTTTAGCACATTATGTTTAACTCAGTTCTTTCCATCAAAGGCAACTGATGTTTTCTAGCAACACATCCAGGCATGGTTTCCTTCTTAGTTTCAACTTCTCCAGAATAAATTAATACCACAGACAGTGGCCTGCATGTGAAAAAGATCATTCCATTTGCAAAATGACGTACCTACAAAAACGTAAAGGAGCACAACTTACTGTCTACATATACTGAAAACCTCGAAACTTCCTTCTGGGGATATTCTTAACATTTGGGCAACACATTTCCATTATGGCTCAAACCCCTTCATATGGTTTTCCTAACCCTTTAATCAGCCAGGAATGTCAGGCTGGTTAACACCACAGCAATATGTCAGTTCATGTTCCACCTCATTTTCTGCAAACCTTTCCACAAAGCTTGAATAACATTAGGTGGGCAGAGCATTACAGATGTGTCTCTGCCATCAGGCTTCTGTCCACAATTCTCCACTGTCAGTATTTTGGCTAAAATTGAAGCTTTCATCCTCAAGACAGACTCCTACCCTCAAGCAGGAAAGCAAAGGCCAAATTCTCTAATGACATGCCAGGCAGGTTTAGATGAATGAAGACAGAAGTATTCTCAGATGATGTTCTCATGGTTACAATTGTGGACACCACAGTCCTGGAAGCAACTGAGAAATGCAGACCCAACCAATAAAATGTGGTAACAAATCCCACTCTCATTCCTTACTAGCATGCCTTAAAGCCATCTCACTAGGCAGAGATCCTGCTGCACTCTGGGCAAGGCCCAGTGATTAAACTGAATGACATAAATTTGGAATCACTGCTGTTACTACAATGAATATCGTGCACAAACATCTGGGGGGGGGGGAAGCAAGAACCCACTAAAAGGAAAGAGACAGACATATCTACTATTTCCTATCATTTACATTCTTAATCTCTAAACCAAAGTTCTGCTTTATTTATTTTGGGCAATTAAGCAGATTATTTCACTGGCTGTGCGGAGCTCTTGGAGGATTTAGTCAAGCTCTTAAGCAATTCTGAATGTACTCTGCATACTTGACTAAAAACGTGCCTTAGTTGTACAGCACAGACAGGTAAGAGAGTTAATCAGGAAACAAAAAAGCCAACCTTAACGAGGAAATGCTCTCAGGGGACAATAACACAAGGCAAAAGACATGTTATGGCTCACTGAATTACCTACAGCAGCATTTGCTTTCTTATTGCAGCATTAATCTTTGCACGTGTGCTACAGGAGCTCGCAGCATTAATGTCTGAGTGCCACAGGACACCACTGGCTCCTGCCCCCTGGCACCTGCCAGCAGCAGAATGCCTGCATTTGGGGCACAGGATTTGTTTCCTTTTCTCTTATAAGTACCATGTCAGACAATTCAGAGAAATTCACGGGCCCTCTTGCCAGGTCCCAAAATGTCCTCTCCTCTCTCCTTCTTCCCCCAGCCCAGGACCATGCCAGCCAACTTCGGTGATGGCCCAATCGACCTCCAGTGCTGCAGTCCAGGCCTTGTACTCTGCTCCTGTTCACATCAAGGTTTATAATACACTCTTTGACCCACCATACTACTGCAGGAGGAAAGGCTGGATCAAGGAAACATGGAATTACACAGACAGACTGCAACATCCTTCCCCAACATTGCTGTCTGGCAGTGCCAGGCCACCCTGGCAGGACTAGCTTTTGTTCCCAAGTAGAGAATAAAAAAAAATATTTTGAATCGTAGAGGTGTTAAGCGCAAAAAGGAACTAAACAACATCTGCTCTTCATAAAATAATAAAGCACCCCAACTTTTTGGAGTTAGAGGCTTACCAAATGCAAAGCACAGCCCCACACAACATGACCTTCCAAAAGAGAATTGTCACCTCCTGATTTATACTTGTAATATGACATCTTCCCTGCATGAATTTCAAAGTGTATGATAACGTAGTACAAGTCCTCAGAGCCAGAGTGAACTGTTGGATACCTGGCTCAGGATCAAAATGATCAGCATGCCATAAAAATGGCCATACAGCTTGAGACAGGAGTTTATGCAGCCCAGTATCCCACACCTGGCAGTGGCACAGACCTGACACTGCTCCTTGTCCCTCCAGCCAAAGCAAAGTGCATTGGTCCTCCCAATGACAAAGGACTTCACTCAATCCTTGTGTCCAGCTGCAGGAGCTAAACTGTAGTGTGGTGGTGAGTGCTGTGGGACATGGGATAGACCAGGAGGTGTAGCAGAGTTTCAGGGGGCTCTGGATGGGGGCCAAAGAGCTCAGTGAGGCTCCAGGGGGATGGATGACAGCAGGACTGCAGGAGCCTGTGGCTGGAGTGTCTCTGCCCCTTCATTAACCTCCTGCTCTCCCAGTAATCAGGTCTGCCCTTCCCATGGTGGGACTCTGAAGACCGGGATGGACTGGACCTTCTGGGTAGAGCTGAAGACCATGAGGGAAGTGCAGGTTGGAGTCTGACACCTCTGATATGGCTTTTGAGTAATAATGCTCTCAGAAACCTACACGTGACTATGTGCACCTGTGTCTGTCACACTCTATTGCTGCACCCCTCAGCCTTCATGTGGCCACTCTTCCGAGTGGGAAGCTTTGGCATGGCAGCACAGAGCTCCAGGTGGGCTGGGAGGCAGGGCCAGCTGGATGTACCCACGGCAGGGATGGCTTGTTGGAGCTCAGCCTGTGCAGCACCGCAGCACCCACTGCCTCCAGCACGTGGATATCCATGTCCCACATACACCAGGGAACCTCCCACAGGGCTCTTCACAGCCTTTAAGCCTCATAGCTTCAGATTTGGTCCTGCTGACCCTTCAAAGAGCCTCCACTAAGGGGGTGTCAGCACATACTGAGACCAGGAGAGTGCCTTGGATGTGTCCTGCTCATTGGGAACACAGTTGGGAGCTGGGAGGAAATGCAAAGAAAACCATCCATTTGTAATCCTTGATAGTTCACATTAAATAAAACCAGAGGAAATGCCTGACTGATAGTGTAAGCACTCATGTAAATGTGTGCAGGCTGGCAGGCTGATTCTCATCACTCAGGCTGGCTATATTCTTTGAAGATATGTCATTTCCCTGGATGCGTGCAGCTGTGTGCTTGAAGCTCACACTACTTGGACAAAATGATTTGTTCATGATTTTAATGTTTAGCCCTTTCAGGGGAAAAAATTCCACCACTTCATGCTTTTGTGAGTCTGAAAGGCTTATTCAGTTTTTACAGATCTGCCTTAGATTTTTTATTACAATTATTTATTTGAAGCCTGAACAGGCAATTTGATGAATGAAAGAGAGGGTGGAAGAGAGAGCACATAAATATCATATTGTATATAGTTTTTCCAATTACCATGCAACACTCCTCAACCAATTGAGAAGATTTAATATTTTTATATGCTATTACACAGGGTTTCTTTTATCTTCTTGTTGCTTTCCTCTTTCCTTATTATTAATTAATCTACTCAGTCACAAGAGATTTTAGTACTAGGAACAGATCCTGATGTTTTTGGCTACAGAGAGCAGTAGTTATGCTGCAGTTACGTAGCTTCAGGAAACCAATGCCCTGATCCAAGAAAACCAAAGCACTGGATTCCAGAGCTGGAGGGATATTCACTTCGTGAATTCAAAGATGTTGAATTACTCACTCCTGCTTCTCCTGTGCATATTTTAACAATTTGAACCCCCTGCACACACACATGGCTGATCTCTTTCCTTGCATCTCAACTAATATACAGGAATTTTAGTAGTAAGGTGGTGTTATTTCAGCAGTGTCACTAGTGCCAACCCCACCCTGGGAGAGGAGGTTGTGGTGTCTCTCAGTGAGGCAGGTAAAGCACAACACGTTCCATTAATTCAGTTGATTCTCCATTTAACTCCCTCTAACATAAAAATGTGGGGCTTCATTCTTTCTGAAGTGACAGATTAAGATGGAAGCGAGAACCAGTGCAACTCCTCCTTTTCAGATAAGAATTCAGCTACATTGTTTCTCTGAGAGGACCTGTCTCTACACATCTACAAACTTGCTGCCTTCCCCATACAATAAAAATGGATTTTTAGAGTACTCCTTGCAAAAAAAAAAAAAAAAAAAAAAAAAAAAAAAAAAAAAAAATCTGAGGGAATCATTTAATAAAGAATGATAGTTCCTTCGGAGCTCTTAAAGCCAACCTATTCCAGAGCAAAGATTTCCGTTCAATGTTTTTCTGAATTTCCTGTTTGTTCAGTACAGTCTCTATACAGAGCAACACACCATTTATTTTCATTCTATATTTTCCAGAGGACTGCTCTAGCAGGGAGTGTGAAATTTGGGCCGGAAAGCACTGATTACTTTTTGAAATTAACCCTAAGCCTCTGAGCTACTAAATTATTTCTCAAGTAGAACAAACACACTCTTCACTTAAGATTGTTCAGCATCCTCCTGATTACAGTTTGTCATTACTTAAACTGCTGAGAAACTTCAACTACTCAGTAAGTTTTACACTGATCGTATTTTGCCAGTAAAATTTTAACTATGACACAGTTAAAGATACATCTCTCATAGCTGCTGACTGCATATTAATATGATTTTTTATTTCCATGAGACTCCATTAGAATGTAACTAAACATTACAAATGAGCACTAGATTCGGTGACGCTTATTCCCCCATTGCGTATCATTATGTGACTCCTGAGTCCTGTTTCTCTTTATCCCATTTTAGGTCCTATCCATCTGATTTATGGAGCAAGCTGTGGCAGGAAGTGCAAAGGAATTCTAAATCAGCACTCATTCGTCAGACTTCAATGCTAAGTGCAAAACACAGTATTAAAGCAAGACTGAAAGCTTTCTTCCTCCTCCTCATAGAAAATCCCTCCTTGCTCAGGACTTCATGGAAAGGCAGAGGTAATGGGATAAGTGGTTACGAATTTCCCAATACTCAGCTGCTCTGCACCTGTGTGCTGTCAGCCAGGGACGAGCTGAAGGCAGGTTCAAACATCCAGAGTACAGGCAAGTTTACGACTTAATTGTGCTGAGAACCAGCACTGTTAGGTTGGATCAATGGTGCTGAGAGGAGCATTTCTACGTCTCAGAGCTTACTACACCGATTTGCAATTATCCTGCAAACTGTCCACTTACTGCACTGTCCTGTAAGATGATGCCTTTTTCAAGAGACATTAAGGGGTTTCATTTCTGCTGCTCAGCTTTCTTTTCCATCTTAAACTTGCAGAGGATTCATGCTATCTGACATATGGTGCTTCTGCTATGTGCATTGTTGAATTACTGCTTCCAAAAAAAAAAAAGATACAAGCCTATTTTAATTAGATTTATGGGAAATGTTCCTAAGGCAAATTCTTCCCAGTTGCAATTACTGAGCACACCTGAGATAAAGGGATGGCAGCGGGAGGAATTCTCCTTCTTTCAACATGGAATATAATTTATTGGGTTATTTTCATTATCAAACCAGGTAATAATATTTTCAAAAGAAGCAAAGTGGCTCATCTTTATGAATCATTAACTGTTTATCCATAAATATGCACAAAGCTGCAAGAAATAAAGGAAATGAGGTTTCCTGCCCTAGAGAGTGTACAAAATGATGCTAAACTTGTTGCAGCAGCAAAGCACTTGGGAACACGAACAACCTGAACCATGTGTGCAGAATGAGCAAGGACTCAAAATTACTGCAGCAAAACTTTTCTAAGGTCTTTCAAGACAATCAGATGCCTCTAACCTTGGAGTCCTAAGGTCTGTGGATGTACAAGCTTTGGGATGAATCCAAGGCACGTACAGCACCCTGACAGGGCTGGGAGCAGCAATCCTTCATGAACCTGCCCCTTCCTGGGCTGCTGACACCCCTTTGCCCTCCTCTGCCCAGCACAGCATTTTGGGAGGCACAACCCCACAGCTGACCTACACAGGATGAAGGTCTCACCAACACAAGAGCAGGGCATGCAGGAGCAGTGGGAGAAGACGGGATCAGGTAGCAGGAGAAACCATGTGAAGCAAAAGCCTTTTGCTCTCTTCATCCCTCAGACTCAGAACTGAGCAGGCCCTATGCCACCATAAAAAGTTCATCCAAAATAAGTCAGAGACTGGAAAGACACCCACCCAAAGGGTCAGATCAGTGCAAACAGGCTACAGACAAACACTAGTGCTTGGTGACTTCAGGTGGCCCCTGCACTGGCTTTTGAAGGCTCACAAGAAGAAGCTTTTGTTTCTATCACTATCTGCAGAAATGAAAGTCATGTTTCAGGCAAAAAGCTGCTGCACTAAAATGGAACAGCTGATGAGGAGTAACCCCCTCAAATTGTGTTAACACCTGGTCCATTTAGTTTCTGCTTTGAATGAGATTTTACAGTTGAATTCTGAGTCGCTCAGTGAGGGGAGGCTGGAAGGGAAATGCTGACACCCTCTTCCCACAGAGATACTGCTGTAAAAGGTACAGCAGTTTCACATTTGGGATGTGAGCTAAATGGGAAGTCATTTGTTGTCACTAATATAAACCACATTTATCAGCACAAAAGTTATCTTACATTTTTGGACAGGCAATAAGAGTGTTTAAATTTAACAAAATGCTGGTGTGTGACCTTAATGCATACTAAGCAGCCAGGGCTAGAAATGCAGAACCACGGCCACAACTGCATTTGGTTAGTTAAAATCTTGTAATATCTACATTAGAACACCATAAATGTAGCTTTTTTTCTAAAAATAATATATGTTAATTGTGTGCAGATAAAGATGACACCAGGTTACCAACCTGAACAAAATACTTAAATGAAACTGCAACAAGCAGCAGAACGACAAAATCTGTGGCAACCAACAAAATCCCAAATCAAGAATGAGATTATCCTTAAGGTCCCTTTCAGCCTAAACCATTCTATGGTAAGAGTATCTGTATTATAAATCATCAGGATATTAAGCAAATATTGATAGAAGGAGGACCCTTGAATTCAGCATCTAGGACAGGGAGAGTTATGTAATACCATATAGGACCTAATGAAGAATGAACTCTCCCTACAAATAAATACTTATTTTCATATATGAGCTGCACATGAGCTTCTTATGCAGAACTTTGGAGCATCTCACTCTTATTAGCAATAATAAATCCGTGGAAAAAAATAATACAAATAAAAAATACTCCTTTCCTTTCAAACAGCATTTTACAATGTTTTCAGGAACATGCAATTACCCTGGCTGGGAATGGAATGAAAACTAAATAGAAACACGTGTAATCATTCCCCTAATAATGTTCTAATTTACTAGATGGATAAGCTCACCATCCACACCATGCAGGGGAGATCAGTTTAGCTCCTTGCTGCTGTGGAAGTTCTGCCACAATCTCCTCAATCCAGCACAACCAGCAGCACTTGACAAGGCATTAATGAAATCCTGACTTCTCCCTTGTGCTCCCTGGGTTCCTCCACACAGCACACTCTGTGGCCTCTGCAGGGAGTTCCACTGGGGCAGTAGGGGTATCCCCCAAGGATTTATCATCTGAGATCTTGAAATCTGGTGTGAACACTGTTCTGTCCCACACAGAAGCTGAAAATTTCTTGGATATTCTCCAGCTTACAAGACATGATTTCGAGGGTCTCTTTCTGTGCTCAATATTACCACAGTTGTGACTTTTGAGCAGCAGTGACTGCTGTATTTCTTCTTCTAACTGCAATATTTGTCCTAACCCCAACTCCATTTTTCTTTGCAAGTCCTTACTTTTTACATATAAAATATACATGTAACTTCTGCCCTTAGAAGTGTTCTTCAGACACTTAACTGAAGATACACAAAATGAAAGCAGCAATACACGTACCAAATGTCACGGTGGTCAAATGGTCCCCTCTAGCAAGTATTAGCTTGGTTTTGTCTCAGTCAGTATTTAAGTCTTAGCTCAATAAATCCTGATGCACTCCTCAATCCGAGTCAATATCCATTTAATATTTCATGATCAAACCAACCAGTGAACACCAAACAGCTCTGCCTCCCTGTGCTCCGGGAAATGAACAGGAGCTGCAATACAGCCTGGACTTACGGATGCTCCCCCAGCCAGCTCTTGGGAAGATTCACCCCTGCCACCTCATTGCTTTTACTGGCAGCCACCCCTCCCCTCTGCAGCTCACTCTGGCCTCTCCTCAGTGGGAAGCAGATGACATGTCTTCATCTTCTTCATGTGCTTGGCTCTTTCCATCTCTGTGCTCTCTCTGTTCCGAGTGCTCCAAACATTCAGCCTTTGGTTTAGCAGAGACAGAGCAGTCTCTGGAAGTTTAGATCTATGATCCTGATAGCAGAGCTGCTCCCACTGCTGGAAGCCATGGTGTCATTTGAAGATGGATTACTTCTCTTAAGTGCACCTTCACCTACTTCTAGCTGTGGCTTCCAGCTTCACAGGGTTCAGGGGTCATGACTTTTCTTGGGTTATTTAAGGAGTAAAAGAAAGCAAAGGCCTTAATTCCCTGTCACTCTGCTTTGCCTAGTTGTCTGCAGAGATGGGGGGTGGTCACCTTTTGCGTATTCTCTGTTGCCAGCTGCTGACCAAGGAAGGCACTGGAGCAGCAGGAGGAAGTGTCTGCATCTGTCCCCCATATCCTGCCTTATTCCTGAGAAGAATAACTGGGTATATGCAGGGAGAGAATGAATTTGCTCTAAAAGGAGGGGAAATAACTGCCTCAGATCAAGGGGAATCGTGCTTTAGTGTTAGTGTTCTGCAGTTTAGGTGCTGTCTCAGGTGATGGCACAGCTCCACCACTGCACTGGATTTGCCTCTCCCAGTTCCTATAAAGTTTCCCTGATAATGCACCTATTAGATAAGGGACCTGAGAGCCAGAGTGCAGGTAACTTGTCCAAGCACAGCCATGATGGGAAGACTGAACCTAATTTTCTGAAATAGGAAATTCTGTCCTTCTCACTTACAGTGCTTCCAAACCAAAACCAACGGATAATTTGATTTTCAGCATGCTTACAGGGAACTCCACCCATTAACCAGCTGAGCAGGCACAAGCTAAACAAGAAAGGTGACATCCAGGAGCTCATCACAACTGTTCACATTCTCTCTAAATTTTCAATTTAGGCATTACATCCCAAAACTTTGTGCATCATAGAAAGAAAAAAAAAAAGAGGTGATAAAAAGCCTCAAATTAAGTTTATGAAGAAAAAAGACAAAATCAACCCAGCAATACAGATTACTTGCAGGACTAAAAGCAGCATCAGTGTGCCAGGTGAGTGGAGGAAGCCCTGCAGCCCTGGCTGCTGCTGGCACACAGCCTCCTGCTTGTAATTACTGTGCTTGCCATGCATCGCTGCTCCTTAGGAAACTTCTAATTTCCACATCATAACTTTGTAGCTCAGGCTCCTTCCTAGTCCTGTATTGATCCCTGTGAACCCAGGGCCCTCCAGGGATGTTTTAAAGTGCAGCATTTTGTATCAGTGACAAAGGCCTGTGCTCCCCTCACTGCCTGTGATCATGTCTGCACAAGTTGTGGGGCAGACGGTAAGAAGCAGCTTTATGATTTATTTTGAGGTGATAGTCTGAACTTGTAAGCTTCCAGGAAAAGCAGAATTGTTTCAAATTTAATTTCTTTTTTATGTTACTGCTTCAAGTTTTGGCATTCATAAACCTTAGATGCAGGGGAACAAAATAAAAAAGAGAACTCAATTACATCAGTGGCTCCTGAAGTTGTGTCTATAGCACTGGCTCTCCTCCTGATCTCCAGATGAAATAAAACAGATGTGAGGGAAATGAATGGAGCAGCCAAAGTAAACTGTGTGACTTGGTCAAAAGGAACTCCCTCTCCCCCGCCAGATTTGAAGACTCTCCTTGCTCCACAGCCAGCTAAAGGGATGTAAATACTTTGCCATTTACACCTGGCTGAAGCTTTCTGGATTTCATCACCAATTCTCCCTCTTCCTTTCATCTCCCCATTATCCCAGCCATCATCTCCACAGGTATATAACATACACACATATGTAAACACACAAAAATATAAAGGCACAACAAAATATAGGAAGAATTAAAAAACCCACAACACATTATTTGCAGGTTAACGTATTCCGAAATGTGAAATGCTAACTAAATGCCCTGTAGAAAACTACAGAAATAAGTCATTAAGACAATTTTTGGAAACATAGTCCAGTGTTGGAACTCCAGCATTAGACATTAGTCAGCATTTTGTGCAGTGTGGCTTTAAGTTAATGCTGATTACTATCATCAGTGCTGTCATTAAAACACTATTGTCTGATCTAATCCCAAAGATCATGTTAAGGGCAGTGAGAAAAATGAGTAAGCACTTATTGAGTCTATCTAAATCTATTAATTCATTGTGAAATGAAAGTACAGATCCAGGTTGTTAGGGACAGTCGTTCAACTCCTGTGACTCTTGCAGCTTGTGGCACTATAAAGAAAAGGAAGTTTCCAAAGCACCCAATAATTCAGCAGTACTTTAAGGGATCTGGGGTCCACTGGGAGGTTCCAGGCTCCAAGCTGCTCTCCCTGTTTCAAACCCATTACAGTACCACATGGAGAAAGAGCACTGGGGAGCAGGCCATGCCCTGACACACAACCTCCATCTGCTCCTGGGATGCCACATTTACTCTGGGTTCACTGAAAAGCCTGTCACCACGTTCCTCCTCTATCTGGACTTCGGCAAGGCCTTTGACACTGTCTCCCATTATATACTCCTGGAAAAGCTGGTAGCCCAAGGCTTGGACAAGTGTACCCTCTCCTGGATTAGGAGCGGCTGGAGGGTCGGGCCCAGAGAGTGCTGGTGAATGGAGCTGCATCCAGCTGGCGGCCGGTCACCAGTGGTGTTCCC
>JAWWEV010000011.1:23697898-23746545 GCA_035583235.1 Hafferia zeledoni
TGGACTAGAGATGGACCAAGGGTTGGACTTGATGATCTCAGAGGTCTTTTCCAACCCAATAAATTCTATGATTCTATGAAAACCAAGAAAAAGCCAAATGAACCATTAGTTGAGGCAAATGTTGTGAATACCCCCACAAAATAAACTTAAGGACAACGTGAATTGGCAGGACTTCATTTTTCCTCATGAATATGCATAACTAATATAGAAAATGCTAATCTTGCCCTCCTCCACTTCCTTTCTGCCTTCTCTGTCTGCCCCTTTTGGAATTAAGCACTTATCTCCTATATAGTGAATAGGGCTCCATTATGTGAAGGGCTGCAGAATTTTAATGAATTGCAAAATATAGTTAATTATGGAAAAAAGACATCTTCTGCACTTTTTCATGTAAATTAGACAAATTAATTGGTGTTCAGTATTTTTTTAAATGCATGCAACCCTGAGAGGGAAGGAAAAAAAAGCTACTTGACAATTCAGCTCTGGAATCACGACAGAGAAAGGAAAACTGAGGGGGCATTTCTGCTACACCACACAATCCAGCCTCCAAAGGGATGACTTCCCAATTCCAGTCTGAATCATGAGAAGTTGGATATCAGAAAAAAATTCTTTCCAGAGAGAGTGCTCAGGCATTGGAATGGCCTGCCCAGAGAGGGGGTGGATTCACCATCCCTGAAGGTTTTCAGACTGAGATTGGCCGTGGCACTGAGTGCCATGATCTGGTAAAAGGACTGGAGTTGGACCCAGGGTTGGACTTGATGATCTTGGAGGTCTTTTCCAACCCAATTGATTCTATGATTCTATGAAAGTTATGGAAGTCTGCTCTCACAAGCCAAGTTATTAATTTTTTAATTTTTCATATCTTTGAGCTCCTGAATCTCAAGAACACATACCAACAGCTGGGACAAACCACAGCAGAGGGCACGTACTGTCTGAGGTTTCCCCCAGCACTGCCAGTGCCCCCGTGCACCCATTGCTCTCCGCTAACACTGGCTGCAGTGGCAGCTCCAGGATGGGAACTGATGTCCAGCTGGGACTGCAATTAACCTATTAGATTACACTTTACAAACATTTGATTCCAGCACTTGCAGAATTATAACAAGCTGTTATATCAGAAAAAAATTCTTTCCAGAGAGAGTGCTCAGGCATTGGAATGGCCTGCCCAGAGAGGGGGTGGATTCACCATCCCTGGAGGTTTTTAAACTGAGATTAGATGTGGCACTGAGTGCAATGATCTGGTAAAGGGACTGGAGTGGACCAAGGGTTGGACTTTTCCAAGGTCTTTTCCAACCCAATCGATTCTATGATTCTATGATTCTGGTTGAAATCCTGTGCACTGCAAACTGCACAGGTTCCAGCAGAGCACAGTAAAAAATACTAAATGTATTCCATGAGACCCTGAGTCCTTCAAAAAACAATGTAAATCCACACTGATGATGTAAATAAAGCACCTACATCCTGCTTCAGCTGCCCAAATCAACACTCACGGATGGAAGCAGACACTGTTGCAGGTGGGTTACAGGAGTTCTGTTTGAGTGGGGCTTAAAACACAGCACTCTGTCAGCTGCAATAAAAGGAATGGGTTTATTTCTCAAAATGTAAAATCGACTCTGGGTAGTTTCAGAGAGAGTTACTGTCACAAAACAACACAGCAGCAGCAATAACAGTATCTATTAAAATGCCTATATAAAGCATGCTATGGCATATTAGGACTGTTCTTTATAAATAATATTCCACTCTTACATCTCAACTGACATCTATTGGAGAAGCATTCAAGCTGATTTATTTAAGTGCAACACTGCAGCATTACCACACTATATTATTTTTTAATCTGGCTGTTTCAAAGAAGTGCCCCATTCTGAACAACTAAAGCCAGAACCTGCTCACATGAAGCACAATTTCAGGTCCTGAGAACCTCTAAAGCCAACTGCTCCCATCAAAATCAAAGCAGTGCATAGAAAGGCATGGGAAAGTTCCTCTGATACACCCTGTGCTACCTCATTCAGGCACTCTACATGCCTTTATTGGCACATTGAAAAAGATATTTCTCCCTTTGTCTTAATATATCACAATTGGTACGGCTTCTACATGTTTAAGATGATTTAATACTTAATGATACTAAATACCCCAGTGAGGATTTGAGTCTTTGGGTGCTCTAGAAATACATAAGACAGGAGATGCTCAGAAGATGAAGATGCTGATGCAGCCACAGGACAGAGCATCTCATTCCTTACAGGGAGATGCCAAAGATGGCTCAACTCAAAGGGCTCTGAATCTCTCCTAGAATTTCGTTTCCTCTACCTTAACCACAGAAGGATCCTGTGGACACTAAAAAGGACTAAACCCAGTCTTTAACAGTATTCCTGCATCTCCTCATCAAAGAGATGAGATTAAATCATCTAAAGTGACTCCAAGTTCAAAATTCATTACAAATATTACCAAAACGAACATTAATATGGAAGGAACACAAGAGAACTTTCTTTCCTGTTTTACAGATGAAATAATTGACATTATTTAGATGGATCTTAACATTTAAGTAATATTAAAAATCTAGATTAAAAAGTAACTTGAGTCTGACAGAAGAATGATAAATGCTGAATGAACTTTTATCAAAGGAGGAGTTCAAAGCAATGCAAACCACAGCTGATCCTCGCTGACATGAAGAAAGCATGCCTGAGAAATATCAGAGCTCGTTTCAGGAACTGATTTATTTGAAACATGAAATGTTGCTCAGAAAAAAGTTGCTGATTACAATCTTTTAAGAAGCAGTCAGTAAGTCACTCAGTAAGTTGGGCAGAAGATGACCTTTGTTGTGGGTCCCCTGCAGACAAGCTGAAAGGTTGAAAGTGCTGAAAACATTAGAAAGCACTAGTAACAAACTACAATTAGATTAAAACCTTGTAGAAAAACCTCCCCATGAAACATTTGTTCCTTATTAGGAATTTTACAAGAATAGGAAGGGTTTAGCATCACAATTCTAAGCAATGGAGGGAACCTCTATGAGCCTCTGTGAGTATGCTTTGTTTTATTGACATGATTTTAACTTAAAAACCCCTCCACACATTTTCTTTTCCATCATCAGTCTCTTTGAATGCAATTACAGCTGGCTTACATTTTGTTTGTAATACATCTGGATCAAATGTCCTTGGAAATCCATACAGGTTTTTAGGGCTATTTGGATCAGGCAAAGAATTAACATTGAAGTACTTCAGTGCCTCCTTAACTGCTAAGGAGGTGCCACATCCCACCTCTGGCCACTGAGGAAAACTATTTTAAGTCCTCTGCTGAAAAGAATGGAATGAAGCATCTTCCTCCTAACCAGGCCTAGAAAATAACAGAACCAGTGAGCAGAGTCCCTCTTGTACAGCTACTTCAAATGGGATATGCAATCACCTTAGACAGAGGTGTTAGACTTAGCCATTAGAAACCACCTAAGCAAGAACTATTAGATCAGCTTTGATGTGCATTTTCTTCTGGCAAGATTTGTCTTGGCTCCTGTTTTATGAGGGTACCTAAAACACAGTGACAACTGAACCTGTGAAGGTGTGATATCTGTAAATACAGTTGCTAAGTTCATGCTTCTACTGCTGCTGCAACTAATTCAAATCTTAAGCAACTCAAGTTCTGCTGTGAACAAGGAGAGTGACAACACTAAATAGCACAAGATGCTAAAATCTCTTTCAGTAGGTACCTCACAGCTGCAACATCTTGGATCCAACAGGAATTAATGGGCTCTGCTGGTGAAGGGTAAATCAGTCTAAGTACTACCCAGTTTGCTTTACACTGCAATTTAATCTGTCAGCTTAAATATCCTAAATGTTGCCTTATCAATTGCAGTGTGTTGATTTTAAAATGGTATGAAATTCCAGGCTCTGTGTTTCTTCCCCTGCAATCAGAAGCAGCTTCAGCAGTGACTCCAGTGTGGAGCAGGACCTGTCTGTCCAGGGCCAGCTGTCCAAAGCTGAGCATCCCCACACAGCGCCCACTGGGATGGAAGCAGCATTGATTAAAGGCAGCAAGAAAGACAGAGCACCAATTTCTTTGCTACACTATGACCTCTGGAGAAGCACAGGACTGCCAGCTGGAATTAACCTCTGACCCTGGGATAGCTGTCAGTTGGTCCAAGGTCCTCATGCAAAGATGCACCAAGGGCCTTACATGGAGTTGTGATGCACTGCAGCTCAGCCATCAGGGATGCAGGTACTCCTGCTCCTCCTCTGCAAACCACACCAGCCCCAAGGTGCCAGCTCACATGGCACCAAGGAAGGCTGGACACCTCACTGCAGGCTGAGCTCACTGACTTGGGGCAGGTATTGTTCCATACGCCAAGGCAAAGTGCTCAGAACACACAAAACATTCTGTAAACCCATTATTGCCACTCCTGAAGCTAGTTAAGAAAAAGCATGTTGGGAAAAGTAAATCAAAATACATTTTAAAAAGCAGGTTCTGTATAATAAGGAATTCAGTTAACATCAAGCTTCATTTATATGTGTCTAGATAATGAATGAGATCTATCTTCCTGATGCTAACAAAATTTATTTGCTAACATACACTCCCATTGTCCAAAGCATTATGAGATGATTTTGCCTGACACACATTGTACAAAATAAATAGCTTTGAATGGCATTTCAAAAATACCATTTTTTAATTTCAGCTTCCTATCTGCCTAGAACAAAAAAAGGAGATCACAATGTTTTTGCTTAGCATGTTTCTAGACACAAGCATTAATTACCACCATCTTCTCTTTACACTATCCATGCTGACAGGTGGATGCCCTTCAGTTCCAGTTTGCTCAGGTATAGACAGCACAGAAGAATCTCAGTGTGTCCTTTTAGATATATATTCTAGTGCTAAATGTATGTTTTGTACACAGGATAGCCATTGTACAGAGCTCTTGCCATCTATACCATTTTAAAAAATTCTTCTACCTTTCAATGCTGATGAACTTACTGTTGTTAAGAGAAAATTCAGAGGGCACAATATCTTGAACTGGAGGTAAAATTGCTGAATGTTCCGGGGATAATATTCTCTATTATTTAATCTGTATTTCAAAGTAAGTTTTCCTAAGAAGAAACATTGTACGAAATACTAAAAGACAGCACACAATTTGTACAAACAGTCCCCTCCCTCAAATAGTCCAGAGGATATCACTGTGTATTGTGAATTAGAAATTTGTAATTACTTCTCTAATCCCCAGTTTTCAAGGAAAATAGCTTAGAATTTTACCAGGTCAGAAATTTTGGCAAAGAAAAGGTGATTTCTATGAAACATATGTCCTCACATCTTCCCAGTCCACTGTTCCTCATCCATCACAACGTCCACTATTGCTTTCTAATTCAGAAATAAAGGCAGCTGCCTTTCCAATGAACATATTATCCTTTACTTCAATCACATTTCCAACAAATGATCTAATGATACTCCTGTGAAAAATGGTGATCCTTAATTCTCTATTTACTCTCGACTTTTTTTGCTTCTAGCTTTTTGTCCAACTTATTTTTCAAAAGCCTTCAGTTGGACTGAAGTGATATGCATTTGATGAGCCCTCGATAAATTTTAGAAAAATCCCATTTTGCCTCAGCAGAGACATTCAAACTCCCATGAAATCTGGCTTAACTTTCAGTCTGTCTCAGGTTTCAGCCTCACAAATCTCTATTGCCTTGTTGCTGTAATATTCTGCCCGTGAACACCAGAAGTCTTGTCCCCAAGCACCGCAGAGGAAGGAAGCTACACTTCCACTGCATTCTCATTGTGTTCCCTGCTCCCAGGAGACCCCAGGATGCCATCAGCTCATACTCATGGCTAGTGAAGCTGTTACAACTTCAGCCTAATGCACACAGGGTGGTCCCATGGTGTAATGGAGAGCACTCCGGACTTTGAATCCCAAGGACCTGAGTTCGAGTCTCAGGGGGGACCGTCCCCTGGCAGTTCAAGCCTCTCTGCCATCCCATCCTGTCACATCTCAGGTGCTCAGCAGGATCAGTCCCGGTCAGTACTGGGTGCTGTGACAGTCCCGAGGACTTCACTGTCACTGTCCAAGCTCGCTTGGCTGTGGCAAATGGACCTCAGGACTTAAACGGTGGGGCCAGTTCTGTGCACGCTGTGCCTCACCTAAAAAATCCACTGTGCAGGCTGGAAGGGCACACCCACGTGGGGAGAGCCCTGCCCAAATCTGTGTTTGCGAAGTTTGGCCATACATACATACATGCAATGCCCACGCGGTGGGAGATCCTGAGCCGTGGCATGAAGGAATATCCTACAACCAATGCCCAGCCCCTGCTCATGTCTGACAGCTCCTGCACTGACCAGCCACAGCAGCAGCACAGGCTGGGCATCCCCAGCTCTCCCTCTGGGCAACAGCTGGCCTTTCATGATCACTTACCCCCATAACGCCACAGGAAGGGGTGGTTTGTGTCTTACTGCACAGGAAATACTGTGAAGGAGAGACACACATCCTTGGGAACATCAGGGGTTTGTCTCCAGGATGGAAATTAAAACTGTGTTCTGATTTGTCTTCTATGTCCATCCGAACACTTCTCCATCTCTGCCACATAATCCTCCTGTGCTTCCACTTGACTTTCCCAACTCCTGCAAGGCTGCTTTCCTCAAGCTGAATGCTGGGACATGTTCATGATGAAAAAATGGACTTTTTTATGAAAGAAGGCAGGATATTGAGTCCTCAGACTTATTTGATCACCCTGCTAGGGAATGGGTCTGTTATGAGCTCTGCCTGAGCCAGCTACTATGGAATATTTTGTAATAATAATAATCATCATCCTAAATTGGGGTAATGAGGAATCTCAGTACTAATCTGTTCAGCTTTTCTCAGGAACTGGGATAAACTACTTCTGTCTAGATTGGTACAATTATAATTAGAGAGTTTGCTTTGTTTACATTTAACAGCATTTACCACCTTACAGCACAAACTTGGAAGTGTGAAACTGCTTCACCTGAGGCTTTGTATTTCCTCTTCCTCCCTTTTCATACCAGTTTATACACTTTCCACACAATACATTTAAAAGTACCTTACATATATATATCTTAATGTAGCACATGTGTCTGTCCTGAGAAACAGCAGGAAGAGGGAGTTCTTGAGTCAGGCCATGCTCACCCTCTGCCACAGAACACGGCGCTGGATGAAAACACTATTGCTCTGACTTTTCTCCTCTCTGGGACAGAGATTTCAGGCTTTTTACACACACAGGGTCTTTCCACTTTCACCCAGGAATGGGAGCTGGCAGCCCATGCTCTGTGCAAAGGCTGGGCACTGTGTGATAAATAAAACAATAGCTATCAAATTAAGAGGAAGGAACCCCTCTTTTTAACAGAGCTATATATTTCTCTGAAGCATTTCCTTTTCCTAGGACAAACAATGAATATACTCTGTGAAACAGGCTTAATTATAAAGCTTCATTCCCAATGCATCCTGAAAAGACTCGTGTTCCACTGGCAAGTGCCAAGAGATCCCCCAAAACGTGAAGTAAGCTGCAAATCCTGGAAGGCCCAAACGCGCACAGATAACATATGTTCCCATTGCTCCCTTGGTGTTCCTGCTGCTGGAGCCCTGCCAGACACAGAGGTATCCAAACATCATGAGCAAACTTGCTTTCACAGGATTTCAAAGAGGGCTGTGGGTACAAACACAATGGAGAGTTCCTGCGTGCGTTCCCAACCCAGGCATGTTCAGCAACATGAACTCCTGCAACTTTGGCAGTTCATTCATCAAAACTTAGAGCTTTCCCCCAGTTTGAAAAGGTTTTCTGTTTCTTTTTTTGGGGGTAACCTTTTGCCTCCTTTTGTGAGGCAGTTTTTATCCCTGTTTCATCTGCTCTTCTCTGACTCTTTACCTTTGCCATTAATCTGCAATAGGCAAACTTGTCAAATGTCAGCAACACCCAAAATGTAATTACAGCAGGCTTGAATTTTCTACTTACTTTCTATCAAATATGTGGCTCTGACTTTCAGCATGACTGAAAACAACTTCTTTCTAAAGAAATGTAATTCTAAACCCCAAGGAATTCAAACTACCAGCATTTGGTTTGGAGCTTTAGCACCTATATGTCCTAAGCCTCTGTTTTAGCGTCCAGAGGTGTTTTGAAAAAAATGGTTCAAGAAAATCAAAGCACGTTTTTCATGAATTCCGAATTTTTTTAACATATCACGTTATGAAGCAACATGCCATCTATATACACCTTCCAATGAAACTGTGATTACAATGGATACCTTGATATCTCCAATTAGTTATGCAGGAAGGAGGCATTTTTGAGCTATTTTTTGGAATCAAAATTGTTCTCATGCCCTGATCTTATTCCTAATTTAGCCCTGAGCACACTTCTGTTAGTTGCTTCACCGACTTCATGGATATTTGGCTGCTGCCACAGATCCTGTGTCAAGGAGACCTGAGAAAGCAAGCAAGGACTCACTCCAGATGGTGGCAGAGTCTCTCCAGAGCCCATCACAGCTTCCCAGCTCTGGATGTGGACATGCCCCATCACCAAACCCCAGCCACAGCTTCCCTGCTGACCTGGAGCCAGGAGGACTGAAGGGACAGTGAACCACATGGGAAGAGTTGTGCCTTTGGACAACTTCAGCACTGGCGTTCTCACCACAGGCTCTCTTTGGCTCCATACAGTGACAAACTCTTGCACTAAAACCTCGTGGAAAGAATGGGTTTCTACTTTCACATCAGTGTTTAGAAGGATGTTATCCAGATAACAGACACGTGAACTTGCTGAAAAAAATCATTGTTTGACTGGCAAAACACTCAGGAATATTTGGTTACTCTTTCAAGGCTGCCTCAGACACCTTTCCCTTCTCCCCATCTTGGGCTTCTTCAAAACTGCTGAACCTCAGGGCAGCACAGATCTGCCCCAAGCATTAAAGACTACAAGAACTTTACTTGAGCAGAACTCACAGCTGGAGTATCCCAAATGTAACTAGAGGGATTTCTGTTGGGTTATTTTGTGGGTTTTTTTCTCCTGTCTGAACATCTCAGCTTCGCTGTATTTTAAGTTGGGAACTGCACTTACATGGGATTGGCTTTATGAAGCATACTTGCAGTAATAATTTAGCACTGCTAATTATGGCCACAGTGCTGGTCTATAAGAAAGACAGTAGCTGTATTTTTGAGTTTTCTAACAAAGCTCTCTTGCATATGAAGCATTAAAGACGCTCTGTTGCATCAAAAACATTAATAATTCAATCAGTCCGAAAGACACAACACGGGACTGACAGCTGTCAAATATATGACATCACCTCTCAATTACACAATATTATAATTTATGGTCTAATGATGTTCTCCATAAAGAGAACAATCCACAGTAAAGCATGGAAACTTAAAGGTGACATCCAGGTGAGAGTTCCTCCCGAGCTGTTAATTTAGATTTTCTGGAAGCACTGGGAATGTGCAGTTCTCAGCACAGCAAGGCCTTTCTGAAATGACATTAACTTTCAGCACGTAGCCAGTACCACACAATGGTCCAAGATCACATGTTAGGCTGTTGTATACTATGCAAGAAACTCAAATTCTGCTCTGAAAAATAGAGAAATGTTTTTTTTTTTTTCTTTAAATGAAGAGAAGCTTTTAACAATTCCTATTAATTACTGTGTGTGTTAGGCAAATACAAAACCTAACATAAATCTTCCGTGTTTTGGGTTGCAGATCAATTTACAGTCTCCTAGAAGAGACAGCAGAAAGCAATGGTTGGAAAGGTAAGCACAGGCACACAGAGTTTACTTATTTGACAATCAAGAGTTTAACTGTTCTCATCCTCTAGCCTGGAAAACAGGGAGGCTTACCCACATTTTTATTCACCAAACTGCTGAATGTAACAGGGAAAGCAAACCTGAACACACAGGCACAAATGGAATGAGACGTTCTGTGGGAAATAGAACTTTGCCTGATTACCTTTGGCTTTGTGTTTGTAACTGGCTTATCTCACCTGTAATGGAGCATGAGACCAGAGCAAAGCTCTTCTCAGAGTTCAGACACATGGAGATAACCCTGAGATTAGCTCAGTTGGTTAAAACTTGGCTGTAATAATGCCAAGGTCATGGGTTCAATCCCCTGTATGGGCCACTGACTCAAGAGTTGTACTCGATCCTTGTGGGTCCCTTCCAACTCAGAATAGTCGGTGATTCTGTGAGTCCTCCTTGCCATTCCTCCACCTTAACGTGGTCTCTGGGATATGAAACAGCCCACTCTGCACCTTTTTGGTCAGCAGGGCACTGAGCAGGATCTCACTCTCCAAACATCTATTCTCCTGGAACTTGAATAGTCTCAATTAATTTTATTTTTTTTTTTCTGAGGTTTAAACAGCGGTTGAAAGAACTGGCAGGTTCAGAAGTTTCTGGGAGGCTGAGCTGAGCTATGTCCCAACCTGCCCACTCCCTTCTGCCTGAGCAGGGAGTGCCGGCCCACCCTGCCCTGAATGCAGGGCCAGGAGCTCTCAGGCTTCACCCTCTGCCTACAGAGCAGGACCAAGAGTGAAGGAAGTTTCCCAGTGCTCTGCTTCAGCCTGGGCATCTGCTGCAGAGACTCCTCTGGCCCACGCCCTGCCTTCTAGAAATGCTCAAGCTTCTGACACATGGAAATAATGTGGGAACAGCATTTGGACCAGTGAACTTTCCCTGTTATTTCTGCTGCAACCATTTCCCCCTTTCTAGCTTTTCCCATTGTTATAAAAAGAACACAAAGAACTTGCAACTATAAAAGAAGATTATCTGCTTTCTAACAGCAACAGCTATTCCACATTTTTTTGCAATGGTGAGAGGAAAAAAAAAAGCAACCAAACTAACCCAACCTTCTAGCCTGAAAGCCACTCATTTGCCTAAAGATACATCCTTACAGTCTGAGGAGAGATGGAAGGGAACCTTCCTGTTCAGAGAAAATAATAAACTGCAAGATGCCTCTATTTAATGATAACACACAAAATTAGCCAAATAATTCTCATTTCTTTGAGAGGAACTACTTCCAGGGATCCTGCATAGACACAAATTTAAATAGTACAATCTTACTGCACAATGGGTATCGAATAGTGCAGGTCAACAGAGAATAGCAAGGAATTAATAGGTAGTCCTCTACACTTTTTTAATTAAAAGAATCCAGAACAATGAGTGTGTCTAAAAGCCTCCTAAGAGTCTTCAAAGAGATAGATCTCAAGGACAGAAAATCCTTTTCCGATCTGCACCCTTGTAAAGGTCATACTTTGCAAGGGTAAAGTTTAAGTCAAAAAGTGTTTAGAAACTTGGCATCCCCAAACACCCAATAACATAAATTCTTGCTTGTAGATTGAAACCCACTACACCTTGTATTAAAATCTCACAGGGCCAGTTATGCTGGGTCTTCCCACTGGGATATGCAGAGCACTGGTGGGGTGTCTGTTAATTCCAACAGTGTTCACAAAGAAACACCCAGCCCTCGGCTGCTGCTCAGAAGGAGATGGGGGAAGTTGCTCCATGCAAAGAGTAGCTTTGAGCCAAGATGGTCTGTGTGCCACAGCCACGTGCAATACAATATCTCTGACACAGGGAACCTTGGAAGACAGAGTTTGGGAAGTCATATTTCAATCCAAAAACCAAAATGGAGAATTTTGCCCACTGCCTTCATCAGGAGCTACAATAATATCCTGACAACTAATAAAACTGAGCAACTCCGTCAGACTTTTGTCTCAGATTAGAGCAGTACTCCAGAAAGTGACATTCAGCCAAAATATTGAGTGAACTTAGAAACCCTCAAGAGAGGATGTTGTCTTGCCTAGAATCTGAAATACAAGTTATTACAAAGTACATGTGAATATGAGCAGAGAGGGGGTGGAGGGTGAAGATCCCTTGCAAGGATCCAGTACCAAACGTGGAAGTGCAGTGGGCCTGGAGGAGTCATGATGGGAGACATTTCTGTCCAGAGTGAGCCCTCTGGGGGGAACCAAGTATTGCAGATACCGGAAAGAGATATTTTGTGAAGAGTCATCAGCTTGTCTTCTTTCAGAGACAAAGGAAGGAAAAATCACGTCAATGTGACAGCCACAGGTAACTACACCTACTGACAAAGTTTTCAGTGGCATGTGAGTATCTGACTGATCACCCAGCTTGTGCCTCTGCTGTTTTCAACTTGTGATGCCCAAAACTATATGTACTATATACACACATACACAAATGCCAGCACAGTAGATTACAGCTGACCACTTTCTGAAAGCTACTGAAGTTCAGATATGATGGAAGCCTGTTCAAGGTGTTGTGATACTTCATCTGATTTCTGTCACATCCAAAACTTTGTATAACGCCAACGTAAGGAACAGCACCCTCAAATCACAAATCCTCAGTATCATGTTCCCAGGGCTCATGCTGCTATTTCATGTTTAGTCATGGACTGCAAAATGAAAATACAGTGTGTTTGAATTCTCAGGATTTTGTGTTCTTTAAGCAATCAATGCCATCTTCCTCCTCAGGACCCAGACTAACCCTGCCTTCTCCCACCTCCCTTATGGGGCTTGCAAAATGGTGGAAGAAATTTGACCAATTTAACTGCAACAATATATCTGTCACGTACTTGTAGCTGTGATTGTCAAGGGTTTAATCTGAATCCAAGGCAGAGACAAGGGACTAACTGTGAATTTTCTAAACCTCCCTTTTGCTGCTCTTCCCTCTCACAGACCCTGAGGTTTCAGCTTGTCTAAACTTGTATTATTGACCACTTTGGTTGATACAGCCAGACCAGAGGGATGCTGAGAAACAGCTTATACTGAGACTGCCCTCAGTTCTGGGTTTTGCAGTGAATTCCCACATCCCAAAACTGCATCCTCCACAAACTGCACTTCCATCCCACTTCAATCTTGCCTGGAGAATCAAGTCCACACGCTCACCCACACCCCCACAAGCATATGGCCTGCTTCACACATGCTGCAGGGCAGGGCTTCTGCTCCACCCTGCTCCTGTCACCCACTTACCGTGGGCAAAATTAAACATCTCATTTACAGCAGGGATTGAGAAGGAAAGGGCAGGAGGAAAAACTAGAGTAGGAGAGAGCTGATGCTTTCTCCCATCCTCTAAATTCTGCGCACAGCCATTTTTACTCCACAGCTAGATCATGCTGAGGACAATCCCTGGGACCCAGACCATAATTTTAATATAGACCAGACAAGACTTGCTCTTTTTAGAAGATTTCTCAATCCCACATAGCTATTAGTCACCTTTTTTATAGGTAGCTAAAATCTTCCCTAGGGTGCAGCCAATCTCCTTGGGTGTTCTGCACAGACCAAAATTTCCTTGGATTTGAGGCTCCAGCAAACCCTCTTGTTCTCTCTCTGTGTGCTATCCAGAAGGAACTAATGCATTTGATCAGATGATCCCTCTGCAATTGCCACGGGTCTAACAGCAGCAATTGCACACAGTAACTCCTGCTCACCAGTTTAACCCCAGCTTGGCAGTTCATATTGAACTATTTTAGCTCAACCCAGATTACAGCCATTCAAGTTTTCCCCTGGCTGAACTGATAAAAAATAGCATCCACACACAGAACTGAGCTGGCTTAATCAGAACAGCACAAGGCCAGAGTCACAGCTGAAACTCTGCACACGGGTGATTCCCAAGCAGGACACAATGCCCTGCATCCTTTGCCCCCATTTATGTGCCCAGTGCATCATCCTCAGGCATTTCTTCCAAGAATCTCTTCTCAGGAATCAAGCTGCCATATGTGCTAACATGTCAGTGTAGTCCAAAACCCCTTGAAACAGGAGAATGGGCAAGGAGAGAAACTTCCTGCACAAGTAAAACTGGCTGTGGAAATATGGTTGGACTGGATTGCTTTGAAAGGCTGCTGGAGGAGCAGGTTGATTAAGCAGACAGGCAGGACAGCTTTGGCTTCCTCAGAGTGCAAAGATTTCACAGCATTTACTAGAAGGTTGCACAGAGCTACTTTTGGCCTCCTTATTAACTACCTGCTATCTAACAGTACACCTTAGATGCAAAATAAGGCACTTCCTTGCTGTCCTTGGCCCTACCTGTCACAGGTTTTACATTACACCTCTAGCTTCTCCTCTTGAGTTTTGAATGTCACGATTTCCCCTTCATTCTCTTTAGTATTTTTCTTTTCTTACTTTCACTACCTTTGAAGTTGTAAAGTGTTTTTCCTTTGCCACTGAACTGAGATGCTTTATGACCAGCTAATCACATTTCCTGAATGCGCACTCATGACTTTCTGGCTTTTACCATTACACTTAGGAGCTAAACAGAAACTAATTATTTCAAAAAGAAATTATTCACGTTTTCGAAATAATGCAATACATTTAGTTTTGCTTGACTGTCCCAGAATTAAGTAGCAATTCATTATATTTTGTTTGGATTATTAGTTAATATATCATATTACCAACCAAAAAAGTATTCTACATGTCTGGTTACTGGTGTGCAATTTGTAGTCTAGCAAGTGCTTGGAAGTGATTAGCAAAGCTAGATGAAAAAAAAACTCAGAAAGTATTTTAACCATTAACTGAAATAATCTTTATAATGAGAAAGTATAATATTGCTTCATATGGTTCATAAACACTCTAAATGAAGTCCAAAATTGAACTTTAATACTTGAAGTGATTAATTTTACACACCTCAGTTAGAGCCTCTGTATTGTGCTGCATGACTCAGAATTACCCTTGAGACTGGAACTTCATGCAACACAGCTCTTTAATATTAAACTTTTATTCCAGTGACTGGCACAAATGGTCAGCTCCATCCAGGGCTTCAAAGCACCTGCAGCTCTGTGGCCCCTGGCCCTCTCCCCTCTCTTTATGACTTCATCCAGCCCCAATTACAAGGCCTAAAAAAGACAAATCTCAAGCTTCCCATTTACCCTTCTGAAATCCATTTAATATGATTAGATTCTCTTATTTCAAATGCCACATCAAATATGGTTCAGTGTCATTTTGCTGCAGTGAAGCACAAGTCATATTTCATTATATTATCCAATACTGGCCTTGTTTGTCTGCCAGTTCACTCCCATGAATATGTCATTTTGAAAAACTCTGCTGTGAGAGGCTCCTCTTATATGTAGTGAAAGTAAACAAGACACAGCCCTGAAATAAGGCTGAGCACTTTCCGATTCTGTTTACAAGGCTGATTATATGTATCTGGACATATGGAAGCATTCAGAATAATGTTTGCTTCCTATCAGCAGGCTCCATTCTAGTTATTTGCTTCTGGCTATTAAAAACTGCATTCAACTTTGACTATCACTTGAATTAGTTATTAGGCATACTTTTGTAACTGTGGATAAATCCTCATCACATAGAAAAAATATCTTCCATATCAGAACTATTAACAAATTAGAGCTAGAAACCTTATTTTCTCAATGTTGGAAACAACCAAATGTGCACACTGGATTCCATTTTTTACAGTTACACACATTAAAAACGTGTAGAGGCCAACATAAATTCCTGTTCAGGTGTGACTGAACTGTGTAAGACTGAGGACACATTGTGGTTGCTTCCAAACGATTGTGTCTCTCTGGGGGTGTGTCTGTGTGTGCTGTGGTGTGCACACAGCCACATCAACACCTGTGCAAGTGCACACCCAGAACCAAGGCATCAATAAAGCAAACACCTCTTCACATGCAGTGACACAGAACACCCGAGTGATCCGTGTGTTTAAGTGCCCTGCTGAACCAAAGCTTTTGGTGAGGGAAAACTCGGTGGGAACTGAGAATGGACCAGCAAAGGTTACTGTGAGCCTTGCTGACGACCCTCCCTGGATTCCCTGTATTGTTATGGAGAAGGGTGACGGAGTAAAAGCCTCCCTGTCAAGATCCTGACCTACCCTCTCAAAGAAGAGAGTTCTCCAACAACTACACAGAGTTTAACCTCAGGAGGCTTCCAACAGACCCTGCACTCTCTTCTTTTAGAGCATGGCCTCATGCACCCATATAATTGTAATTGCACACAGTGTGAACAGCCAGTGGAATTATTTATCTTTAAAGTTAGGGACAAGTAAAGATTGATTCTAGGCTGAGCACAGTTACACATGGATACATCTCATTTGCTCTACTGGACTAGTGTTACCTTTTGTGAACACTCACTAATGTTTCTACATTAACTTCTTGTGAGTTCCCAGCTGCTGCAAAAGGCAGAGAACCCATTTCAGCCTTACACCCAAGCAGGCACCTTCTGCACTTGTTTGTGAGAGCCTCATGCCTGCTGAGTACTGGCAACTCTCAAATCTTTGGGGTGGGGGAAGCACTTGCATGAGATTTCTGTGCTAACAGACTCTCCAAAGGATGACTTTCTTCCACAGTGAATCCTGGTGTCTCTGCACAGCTCGCAAGCACAGCCTGAGGAAACAGGGAGAGAAGTGTGCAATTTCTGTATGTGAAGCGGCACTGTCTTATTCACTGCCTCTCATTTCCCACTCTGCTATCAGTGTTAGGGCAACACCAAGGCTACCCACTTCTGAAGGGAATCAGTGGTCTCCTGGGTACCTGTTCTGCATAATGACAAGTTCATCCATGACATCTGGGACTGGGAATACTCAGCCCCAAACAGACCCACTCCCACGTAGCTGCACTGAGGCACAGGCTCATTTCAGATGCATGAAAAAGGCAAGTGAAATAAATGTATTATCTCATTTAAAATGCATACAGTCCCAGGAAGCAGGATAGATTGGAGGTGTCATTAAACAGTGCATAGTAAATAAATCATATTTGCAATGCAAGACACTTCAGGTAGCCAAAGTCTAAGGTGGTTAGGGCCCAGAAATGAGGGCCTGGATGGTTTCAGGACTACAGAACTCAAACCTTTAAGTGGCATTTTCTGTCATGGAATTACAATGTGCTCAGAGTGGCACAGAGGCTCTTCCCTGCACCTCACAGCCATTGCACAGCTCAGGGATGAGCAAGTGGCTCCTCGCTGGAACTGCCCAGGCTTTCCCTAGCAGTGTGGCCACAGTACATTTTCTTACAGCCAGGCAGTGTCTGCAAACTCTGTGCTTTCTAAATGAGGTGGCTGATGCTTAACCAATGCTCTCCCCTCCCCTAACTGGTGGCAGCCCAGGCAGGCTGGAGTCACAACAGGAATCTGCTTTGTGCAAGATATGGAGACACACTGTTTCCTTTGGTTCTCACTTCCTCCGGATGTTTTCCTATAGGAAGCAGGAGCTTCCAGGTATCCCATTATCAAGATATTATATAACTGTGCTTGCTTTATACACTGGAACATATTTCAGTGTATAAAGGTATAAAGTGCCTATTCTGCACCCAAGAACTATTGTCCTTGAATTCAAGCTGGACCGCAAGAACACAATAAACAGGAAGAAGCAAGGCATTACTAGTGTACTTATTTTCACAGAGATAAGCAAGCAAACAAACACAAAGCAGAGGGGCACCAGAGGAGAGATGGAATCTCCCTCACTGGAATTATGCAGGACATGGTTTCACAGGGCTCTGGATAACCTAATCTAAGGCCCTGCTTTCAACAGAATGTTCAGCCAGATTGTCTCCAGACTGTCCATTCCAACCTCAAATTATTTATTACTCTCTGGCAATTTTTTTACTCTGGCAAATGCTGGTAGAATATGATAGAAGACTCAGAATTAGAACATATGCCTCTAAAAATAGCCTTATTCCTAATGTATTTTGAAAAAAAACTTCAATCTCAGTTGACTATTACTTATGACAGCCATTAGCATTGGTGCTCTGTGGGGCTCTGAATTTTGTCATTTAAGCACCCTGTAAAGCAGCACATAAAATGTTGGGTTGGATCTGGACTTTTAGAGAAGGCTGAGGAAGGTCACAACTCAACTGTGTCTGTGTCGGCACTAAGACACAGATGCAGTGTTTCCCTATCATCACCTCTCCCAGTGTGTCACCTCCTGGCTGAGGGATGCCACTGGCTATCACAGCCATAAAATGTCACCCCTCAAGGCATCATCCTGCCAAGGCACAGCAGGGAGAGTCTGGTTTATACTGGACCTCAGAGAGTCTTGGTGGTTAGTCTGTGCTGAGCTAACACCAAACTACTGCCATGTCACAGCTGGGGCTACTGACCATGGAGTGATCCTTGGAGCCTTCCTGTGCAGGGCCAGGAGCTGGACTTGGATGGTCTTTGTGGGTCTCTTCCAACTCAGAACATTCTGTCATTTTGTGACCACTCACTGTGTAAGAGCACACACCATTTAGGCAGACAGAGCCTCTATGCTCTTCAAGCTCCTTCAGGGCCAGGAAAACATGTTACTTCAAGAAGCTACACTTCTCCTATGTGAATGACAGGACCCTCACCCTCCTGGGAAGCTCAGGTCTTGCTCATCCTACTGTCCTTCAGCTCTTAGAAGAGCTATTGAATGAGCATTCCCACAAGCACCAAGGGCTCACCTGTCAGGTGCTGCAGCTGCCTCTGCTCCCAGCACTGCCCCATGCTCAGGGCTGGGCCAGGGCTATTTGCTTTCAGGTGCTGCACATCCATAAGTAACTCCTGCTCCTGTTCAGGACAGCGTATCTAGATCAAGTGGCTTGCAGGACATGACTATTTGAAAGTGAATTTTAACCTTCCTTAAAGATGAAGTCCCTGCGTGGTTCCCTGGCACAGTCCTGTCTTCTTTGGCTCTGGTGTGGAGTTTGGTTCCTTACTGCACACTGGTGCATTTAACCTGTTACTGATAGACCTTTACCTGATTTTACCATCCTGAACAATCCAGACAGAACCACATTTGAGGGAAAATATGCCATAGCCTCCTATAACCAAAGAAATTCCTTTCCATTCCTTGCTCTGTTTTCCTCTTAAGCCCACAGACTGGCCTTGTACATGCACAGGACTGAATTGAGTTAGGAGCAAACTGCACAGACTGTCTGCAATACAATGAAATCAGCTGCTACACTCAGTTTATGGGGCTTTTAAATAATACAACTAACTTAATTATTGTAAAATCGACTTAAACGAGGCTTATTTCCAGAAACAAAACATTTTAACATGGGTAAGAAAGGCTAGTAAAAAAGTAAGGAAGTTAAAGACTAGCTAGATACTCGTAAAAGTAACAGACAGTGAAAACTGGAGTGCCGTAGGGTTTGTAAAATTCCTGCTAAACTCATGTTCTTTGCAAATCTCCAAGACTTGACAGAAAAGGAAGAAGACAAAAATTAAGAAACAAACAGTGACAAATAAAAGTGATTCTTCCTACTAGATGGTTCTCTTGCAGTTAATGTCAGCCAGCAGGCAGGAAAGACTCAGCCTTTGGTATCTGATGGAGAGTTCACCATGGGAATTCTCATAAGAGATAGGAATGTACAGGATCAAGCTTTTGTAATGAAGAAAATAGGACCTCAGTCACACTGAATTAATGCTGCTAATGGAGAAGTGTTTCCCTGGAGAAGCAGAAATAGCTACACTTGAAAGAAGGAAGAAGGGAGAGATGTCTTGGTGCCAGGGTGGCAGAAGCTTCCCAGGCCTGCTCATGGGGCAGAGGGCAGGAGGCACCTCCCTGCACCAGGAGAGCCTGGCCAGCCACCCTGCTCAGCACCCAGAACACTGAGATGGGCCATGTTTTGGGGAAACTCACTGACAGCAAGGCCAAGGATGTCAGTGGCCATTCAGAATGGCATTATGCTTTTGATAAAAGTGCAGCAGCAACAATCAGTGATCTGTAAAACTGGCATTTGATTTTACTAATTAAGTCCTTGCTTTTTTCATTCCAGTGTGGCAGAAGAACTCATGAGGAGATGAGGAAAATAAGAGCCATGATATCCTAGGATCTCTTCCCAGTTTGGTGAACTGCTCTCAGCATGGCTCAGGGATGTGTGAGACATAATACACTTGAACATGACAAGTACTGTGTACAACACCAAAACAGTCTAAGAGAGTGTCAGAAGCAAAACAGGTCTACTGGAAGACCAAATTTCTTTAAACTGACAAATTTCACAGTAGGGTTCTGCCTGAAACAAGGGGATTGTTTCCTTACTCTTTCCTATTCACTAATTACTTGTGAATGGTTCCCTAAGTGGAAGAGAAAAGCTATTCCTGACATGGCCTCTCTCCAATACTCAGACTTGCTTTCTAAATTTCCAGAGGATAAGGGAAGAGATCAAGTATTCCTCTGCTGCTTTGCTCGTGGCCCTGGTTTTTCCTTTAGAGACCCAACAGTGACACCATGAAGTTTGGATAACCTTACCTCACACCTGCCATTAGCTCTTTGCTTGAAGTACATGACTGACCACACAAATACACAAGGCACCAAACTGATTCAGAGGTTTCAGCCTCTCTACACATGCAGTTCCACTGAGGAGATAACACTGAAAGGCAGCTTGCCTGGGCAGACAAGTATGAACCATTTCACACAAAGCTGTCCCAGAGGAACTGGTGAGGCAGCCTAAACCTGAGGGCTCCAGGTGCTATCCATGACCTGGGTCTGCCCTGTGCAGGGACCATCTGGGGCTGCTACTGGGAAGGCACATCAGGCCTCCAGGGAAGGGAAACCTCTCCGAGGGACATCTGATCTGGCGCCTCTCCAGTCCAGGTGTTTCATCAACTTGTGCTGCACCACAACCCAGGTTATTGCAGGCACCACGTTGTTTGCTGTAGCTGGGAAGTGGCTGGATGCTCCAGCAGCATTAATCTGCTTGTCACTAGCAGCACAGCTCCACTTGAGCTTTACAGACTAAGTATGGGGTCTAGGTAACCTTTAGCTTTGTTCTCTTACACTGCTTTTTCTGTCTCCTCCCTTCAGTAGTGGAATAGAAAGAGAGGAAAATGACCCTGTTCTTGCTTTTGGCCAATAATCAATCAATTGTTTGAAGACCTTTACTCTACCCTAAAGAAAACAATGATCAGCTCATAAATCTCTGCTTTCCTTTCCTATTATGCTAAACTTACCACCTCCAAAAATAAGCATGTTATTGTACCTCAGGAATTAGATCAAAAGTAAATACCATAATCACACTTGTAATTATAATTACTTAAATAATGTATATGACTTACAATTACTAAAGTGATCAGAAAAGATGATGGGTTAAAAGAATAAGTATTTACATAAAAGAGAATTTATAATTTCAGTTTGACAATCTTAATTAATTCAGTGATTACTGCTGACTTTCTGTCTGCAAAAAAAATCAATTACCATCTAAGCAAATAGGCTGATGTATCAGTCAGAGCTGTGTGACCTCCCCTCTGCCAACCCCCATGGAGGGGCACTGCTGATCAAGAACAGTAACAATTCCTACCAGCTGCTGAACAATAACACAGCACACAGTTTGGTTATCACCCTACACCGCCACAAGAGCAGTTATCAGTGATGCATTGCTCTTGAGGTGGTGAGAAACCACAGTTTTTCCATTAGTGGTGGCACAGTTTCCCTTTTGCAGCCACTGGGGTGGCAATGCCACCCTGCCAGGCCTGACCAGCTGTCCACAGGCACCCCCAGCTGCCTCCTGCCCCTGCCTGGCCTTGGGTGCTCACACCAGCCCTGGCATTCCCATCCCACCTTTCAGTGATCAGGTCAAAGCAGATCCCTCCACGGCTGGAT
Source organism: Hafferia zeledoni (assembly GCA_035583235.1). Classification (NCBI taxonomy): domain Eukaryota; kingdom Metazoa; phylum Chordata; class Aves; order Passeriformes; family Thamnophilidae; genus Hafferia; species Hafferia zeledoni. The sequence goes on from JAWWEV010000011.1 coordinate 23,719,376, forward strand.
CTTCTCCTCACCTGCAGCCAGTAATTCCACCAGAGGATCCAAATCCCTTGTAAGAATCACAGACTATTCTGAGTTGGAAGGGACCCACAAGCATCATTGAGTCCAACTCTTAAGTCAATGACCCACATAGGGGACTGAACCCATGACCATGGCATTATTACAACCAAGTTTTAACCAACTGAGCTAATTCAGCTCATCTGTGACTATCAGCTCAGGTTTTACTCATCAGCTGCAACTAGAACTGGGTTCTCAAGCCAAAGCACAGACTCCATTCTCTCTCTTTTTTTTTTTTTTTTTAATTTAAATAAGACTCTTCTTTTCAAATTCTGTCTTGCTGTATGTGAAATGCTTTGGCTCAGGTCTGGATTGAAACAGTAGCTCTCCCCCCCTCTCCCACTTGGCTCAAGTCACTACTGTGACTCAATATGTGATTTTGATTTATTAAGACTAATTTCCCGCAATGAGCAAAACAAAACACATACAATGGCCCATCTGGGCAAATAATTTTGAGCGGACTCGCAAGACAAATAGCACAGCCTACTCTGAGACACAACACATGAATAATAAAAGACCATTTTAGCATTATATATTTGCTAGCATATAATAAGATATGCTGGATTTACACTGAGATTTAGATTTGTCTTATTTTAAAATGCTAAATTTTACTTTAGTGCAGCCAGTATTTCACAAGATTACTATTTCTATTGAAATCTTGATGCTGGTTTTAGTACTAAAAGGTAATTTCTCAATTCTAATTAAAATTATTTAATTATATCTCATCTCACCATATTTAACAAAACCAAACAAAAAACCTGCAGACCTCAGGCCAGCAAAAGTACATTGACTTCAGGCAGGGATGATATATACCTCAATTAGCAATAAATTACATGATTAACATATGCTCTCCATAAAAAAACGTTCCAGAGATGTTTTTTCAGTGGGGCTGGACTGGAAAGAGCTTTCCTGTTCTGATTCATGGACAAACTTCTGGGTTTGACAGGAGTTTTAAGGCCACAGCAGAACCAAGGTTAGAGCTTCCACACTTCTTTTTCAAACATAAGGGCATTTTAGAGAGGAAAATCACTCTCACAGCACAGTGGCTGCAGCTGCCCAGCCCTGGGCGACGAGATCCTGCAGCTCCAGATGAGCAGCCCAAGCACTGAACTACTGCATTTCTATCTGCCCTCGAGGTACTCAGACAGAGGCAATCCCAAAGAGTTCTTCCTTCATGGCCATGCCTGTGCATTTTCCAAGAGAAGTCCAGCTGAGCTGTCCCCAGCCCTAAGCCTGTCCCTGCTCCTTCCCTGCAAGCTCCTCAGTCCAGCAGCCCCACCTGGGGAAGAGGGAAAGGGCACCAATTACTGCTCCCAAAGCAACAGCAGTTTGCAGAAACCTAAGACCACACCAGCATTTTGACTGACTTCAGGTATCCCAACCTGCTATTGGAATTTATTTCTTGTGAATTTTCTTCCTCCTAATGGAAGCTGTGACAGATAAATGCTCCCAAGCAATCAGCAGCAACAGCCTGTTAATTGCCTGAGAGCTACAGCCTGTACTGAGAGAAGCACTTCCCAGGGATTTTGATTTTTCTGTGTAACGAAAGAATCTCCCAATCCAGAGCAGGTGCATTTTCTCAACTTTAACTGACAAGTCAGTATGAAAATATGTAACAAAAGCAAATGCTATGGACTCAAAGATGACTCGATAAGGACTATCTATATATGACAGAAATCTGCCAGGTCCTTTAAAGGAACAAAAGAGCTACATTGCTACTAGATCTTTGGCTCTTCTTCCAAGGCTGGCAGCATTTATTTCTCTTTTCTTGCTCCGATAACAGACATGTGGAATTTTGATGTCTCCAAAACTTTTATACAACGTACATTACATGTGGGTATATATATATAATCCCTAAGAAATAGAAAACCATACAGGAGACCACACAGAGAAGGACTGTGCCCAGTCTTTGCGTAAGCTGGATTGTTTCAAACCTTGGGATAAATTGTTTCACTGCACATGGATCATGAAAAAGATCATAACTTATCTCAGAGCTGAGCATTCAGGATCTATACCTGGAAGCAAAGTCATGTCTGACTGAGCAGGGGAGAAGAAAAACAATTCATCTAATAAGGACAAACATTAAAAAAAATAAATAGGATGAGGAACAAACTCTGTATAACTGATGAAGTAAACTGAGATGACAGTTTATTTGACTATAGGGGTGAACAATCTTTATACAGCAGAGCAGGAAATAAAAAAAAAATTAACAAACAGCTCATTTGCTCTTTCCTGGCATTATAAGACTTTAAACGTAATTGTTTCAGGTTTCATTATTTCTATCTTTATTTTTCTGAAGTATATGGTGTTTCTTGCTGCTATTCATTAATCAGCCAATAACTATGATATTAATTCAATTATCACTGCTGTTTGCATTGGGAGATGAAGGTGGTGAGGGCTGTTACTGCCTTCACATTGATGTGAATTCAAAAAGGACCATCACAGCTGTAGAAGTGTTTGCTTCACTGAAAATCTCTCTTGTGCCTGAGCTGCAGACAAGCTGAGCCAAGATTAATCTTTAAGGCTACTCTGACCCAGAGGATTCAGAACCTGCACTGAAGAACCAACAGTCTGTGTCGTGTTAGGGTATGATGGTGTGCCCTGGGCTGTGCAGAGGACACAGCCCTGCCCCCTGGCACCTTCAGCAGCGTGTGATGATGAGCCCTGGGCTGTGCCGAGCACACAGCCCTGCCCCTCCTGCAGGTCTGTACAGGATTGCCAATGCAGAGCTAGTTCTACAACAGAGTCTGCCTGCAATGACTCTGGAAAGGGTTCTACCTGTGCCCAGACTGTCAGCACACAAGACACACTGCACAGCCAGGACTGGGGCAGGACTCCCTCTAGGAGTCTTCTCCTATTACCCTGTGCATCCACACTAAACACTGCCTGAAATTACTCACAGTCTGTGTGGGTAGCCACTGAAGAGAGCATGGGATCTCTGGGATCTCCTGATTCTTGCTTCACATTTCCAAAAGTGATATGGGACACCTTAAATCTCGAAGAAATGTCCAAAGTCTCTAAATGCTTTGGAAATCCAGACATATGGCCATGCTCTGTTTGGTAAGAATGACAAACCTCTGCTGGACTGGGGAGCCATGTGGGGGTAAGCAATGATACCTCTAAGCCTGTTGGGGCTGCTTAAATCCCAGGGACCAGCAGTAATGTAGCAAGAGTCTTTCTCAGATGACTGCCTTTCCTTTCCTGTTTTCATTGGATGAAATGAAGACCAGAAAATTGTGAATGTTTGTTCAAGTTAGCTACAACTTTAGACAAAAATCAAACCAAGTTGTCTCTACTTAAATCTCAAATAAAAACACTATAATCTAATAAATGCTATAGATGTCTAAAAAATATACACTTTTAAATTAAGTAGTATGTAAATTATTTATTGTATTATTCTTTATTGTCTAACCCCAATTAAATTCACATTTCAAGTTAAGCTATGGCTGGCTCATATTATTGGTATGAAACATTTCAATGCTGTTGCTGTGAACCTTCCTATGATGGCATCTTCTGTATACAAATCTGAAAGGAATTAAGTTACGTGCATTTCTTAGTTCAGCTGGCAGACCTATGAGACTTTGGTGGGGAAAAAAATAAAATACATGAGTTCAGATTCAGCAAGACTTGCTTTGACATGACTCTCATTTTGTGTACTGGGCTAATTGCACTGTTTCCCTGAACTACAGCCATGCCCTGAGCATTCACCTCTGACAACAGCAAAACACGCAGCAAAATTCACAAAAATCTGTCAAGATTAGATTTAGGATGACAAAAGACAAATAAGTTAAACTTGTATAATACTTATTATATTATAATCCTTTGAGCAGGTTGATGCATCCCTGCTAATAAAGTTATAGTCACAGTTCTTCCACTTTTCCCAATATTCATTTCTTTTCAGTGCAATTGATCCTTTAGGATTTTTAATCCTGGCCTCAGAACGCTTGTGTTTGAACTACGGAAAGCATTATGCTGGAGGATACCATTAAAACATATTTAAGTGTGATTATGTGGCAAGAAGTAGCACTCAAAAAAGGTGCAATGGGGGATTATGTGTTTATTATCAGTCGCTGCTCACATCTGCTTTATTCACAAAAAGAGGGAGGAAAAGATGTTATTTCCAACTGCTACTTTTTCAAAATCAACCTGGGACTTCACTTGATCTGTTTTTGCATTACTGAAAGTTACTGTAAATGGTAGCTTGGTAATTCTATTGACATGTGAATCAGCAGCTACAATAAACCCTTCAGCTACCTTATCTGCCAGGGATGCAAATAACAGTAACTGTTGAATAATATTCCCTAAAATTCACTTTACTTTCGGCTTTGCCAAGTGGTTATAAAATAGCCTGCTATTTGCATAATCATTTTTTAAAAAGACAACAACTATGTGGTGAGGATTTAAGTCCCAGATGAAAAAAATGAGGAGCTGCTATAATCTCCACCAAACTGGCGTGTCAGCCTAAATGACAGGCAGGAAGGAAAGATGACTTGCATACAGATTATTTGGAGCTGGGATGCACCAATGAGAACAGTAACACAGGGACAAGAGTTCTGTCCATGTCCATGGCCTTTAGGGTCAATGAAGTTATTTGTCTTTTACATTTGTGGGTACTTGTAACACGGAGCTAACAAAGAAAGGGTTGCTGTACACCGAAGGCTGTCAGGTTGGGATTTAAATGAGACAATAATTAGCTCCTTCTGCATGGCCAGTGACAAGCCAGTCCTGCTCACAGTGGCCACAGCCCCCTGCTAACTCTGCCTCTCTGGCCCTGAGGCTGCAGCTGTAGCTGTGAGGGATGGGGAGGAGCTGCAGTCCAGCAGTGGAAGATGAAGGTGGAAGAGGATCTATCAGAGACAGCAGTGATTAGATTTGCTCCAGGAATGGCTGAGCTAAGGTAAATCTGTTGGAAAAATGAACCCCGTGGATCTGAACGCTGACAGCACTCCACAGCCTCAGCAAACTGATCCAGCAGCAGCTTATTCCCATTTCCAAAACACACCCCTTTGCAAAACAGTGAGAGAAACAGAGAGAAAAAGCCACCAGGTCCAGACTTTCTGAGGGATAGATGCACCATGGCTGGAGCTTGTTTTGTTAAGAAAGAAATGTTCTTCCTTCAAAAATCCCAGCATACCTTTTTCTTATCCAAGAATACACTTTCTTCTGGGTAGTTTGGAAATATTCCTTAGGAGGCAGAAGCCTACAGGGGCCCAGCACACCAAACAACCTGTGATGTGCACGGCTCTGTCTCTGCTCTCCAGGCTTCCCACCCCTCTGGGACTGCTCTGAGTACACACTGTGCAAGTACAGCTGCAAATTGTGTCATAAGAGTGAAGCACTTAAGAAGATACAAAGATAATACCTTCTTTCATCAGTGTTTAAATTTCACCTTATACACTGCCTCAAAAAAAAAATTTTCATGAAGAAAATCAGTTTGTCCATAAAATGTGTAATGGGATTCCGTATAACTCCACAGGCTACACACACTATTGATGACACTAAACTCCTGATTTAATCAGCTTCTCAGTGTCAATTTTTATTTGTATAATAATATCACAACTGAAATGAAAATCCAAGAGGCAGAAAACAGCTACACATGTTTGATGTCGCATGTGAAAATCTTGGATATTTAGCAACTTCTTTGATGCTTTGATCTCTAAAGAAATCTTACTAAAATTGTGATCAAAGGAATTTATACTATTGCAAGTACTTAGGAACGAACCATCTTAGGGCAATAATCAGTATTCTGTTTAATCCTTCACCCTTGGAATCCATTATTACTAAGCACCTCAATCTGATGGGAGTTACATTTACTTAAGGATGATACTCTCCTAAAATAGAGTTAGAAGTACCAGAAAGCAACACCTCCAACTTACAAAAAGATCCAAGAACTAGATTTTAGTCTTCTGGCTAAAAAGTGCTCTTTGAAGCCATTTTTAAAGCACATGTAACCTAAGAATATTGGTAGGCATCTCATTAGCAGACTGTGCAGAGTTTTATTTTTCTACAGCAGACAAAGAAGTAGTATTTCCAATATAGAGCTACTTTTAATTTAATCTATTTCTAACTATTTCCTATTGTCAGTGTTTATAGAAGACTATTACACAGATGGATATATCTAATATTTATAAAGTAAATTAACACTCTACTTTATAACATGCAAAGGCAGATAAATAATGAATTATCCTTTTCATCCATCTGACCACATAATGCCTATTTCACTGTAATATTAAGTACCATACCAGCCTGGTGATTGTAATCCCCCATGGTGAGTTAAATCAAACTGTAATACAAGGAATTGCTAAACTGCAGCCTACAGAACAAGAAAAAAACATGAGAGCCAAGCAAGATTTAACAAAACACTAATTACTGGTTAGATTACGGATTTACCACCCATTGATGAGAAAGGATTGGTTGTACTTTTGCAGGAGCAAGAGATGAAGCCACAACTTCAGTTCACAGTCACAGACTTCGTAACCTCCCACATCCTGACTAAGCAATTCCTCCTCCCATTTCACCTGTGCAGATTATTTTTCTTCCTGCACACCCTACCCACAAAGGTGGACTTAAATTTTGCAGTGGTTTCCTACTGCTCATCCCCCCATGCTCCATCACCCTTTAATGGTGAAAGATTACGAGCAGACTAATGCGCCAACACCTCTGCCTGGGAACACTCTGCTGTAAGCATTCTTCCAGGCTGACAGGAAAACATGCCTGCTCTAAATGAAAATCAATCTCTGTTAAATCTGTTAGCTCCAGCTCATTTGGGCTGGCACTGCCTTCAGAGCTCACAAAGAGTGTGCTCAAGCAGGAGGATCAGGGAATTACACATTCAGCTTGAAAGATGGCACAGGCACCAGGGATGCAAGTGCATCTGTGAGATCCAAAGAGATGACAGAGGCAGACACGGGTTAGTCACAGCTCTGACAAACCCAGTAGTACCTTATCGTTCCTTTGGGGCTGAGGAAAAGGCCTGTCAAGGCTATGTTTTCAAAGGCATGAGGTTAATTCACATTGGAGCACCTTCTGTCCTGACTCAGCATTCTGTACAGTCGGTTGTCATGCCCTTACAGACTCATTTTGGATCTGGTTCCATCTACACCACTGAAAAGCAACAAGCTGCAAACCCAAGGAGATGTCCTCCAGCTCAGGAACATCACAGGACTCTTAAAGGCACTTACAAGCTTCGTGTGAACCGTGGGGAGCACGAGTTCCTCCACACTCCCATGGCTGTGGACTCCAGCACAGGGAATCAACAGCTATAGAGCAACTTCCAGGGAAATAACTGCCTTATTAGAATTCAGAATCCAGCTGGTGCAACAGAATTATCAGCTGCCTTTAGTACAAGCCCATTCCATGGCTATTTCAGACCTATGATCCTGGAAAATGTAACATGATGAGCAGTACCACCTAGTAATTTTACCTTCAGCTGTAGGATAAAATGCTTTTATCTTGGGAAATTACTTACTTGATTAAAGTGCTGAAGTTTATCAATTAAATTACTTATGAGTGGGTCCAATCCTCTGACCTTCAGTTCTGGATTATTAATTTGTGCCTTCAGTCCGTTGGAAACAATTCTGCTGGTGTAACTGAAAAACAGAAAACAATAAAACATCAGTGACTGGAACCATGTCCTTTGGAATCAAAAATTGTATTACAGGGGGGTTACAAAAAGCAAATATTTTGTACATAGGAACAGAAATTTGTAATAAAGTTTTTATGTTTTTAAATATGCCAACCAGAATAAAAGTTACAGTTTCTTGCAGTATCATTCACCACTTCAACTATTCAAGTCACAAACAAACAGCAATTTCATAAACCACACATAGGTTCACCTCATTCATATTTTAATATTTGAACCTTTATAACCAACTTTCTCAAGTTCTTCCATGCAGCAGTCAAAGCTGATAGCTTCCAAAAATTCATTCCTTTGTTATTACAGAAACTTGGGGAATTCAAGACAGAAATTCAACATCTTGAGATGAAGTAAAAGCCCAGTGAAACACCAGCCTGATTTCAAACAAGATTCATAACCAAAGTGTGAGATTGGACTTCTCTTGCCAGACCAGTTGTTTAACACCAAGCTGTCTGGGGACACGGTAAAGCAGCACCTGCTGCACCACCAGAGCTCCTCCCTGTGCCTCATCTGCATTAGGACTCATAGCCAGGAGCCACACACAGGACTTCTCTCTGAGCAAGTGCTGCTTTACCTGAGCAATAGCAGCTGCTCTCTCACCCACAACTGTTGATTGAACAGTTCCTGCCAGTCTTCTGGAGCACACCACAGGGTATTCTCAAAACCTGACTGGTCTGGGGCTCCACCCATGTACTCTCATGGTGAAAATCCCAGGACTGTGCACATTTCATCTCTACTTCTCCACATGCCTGTACCCCACTGAGGAGGTGAATTCATCAGCACAACCTTGCTGAATTCAGTGCTTCCTGGAAGTATCCAAACTCCTGCATATTGGCTCCAGCATTCATATATGATTTAAGTTCAACCCATCCACAAAACCACAAGTCCCAGAGAGCTACATGGCACCTTTTTTCTGGCAAGCCGTGCTTTGAAGTATTGTATGAACCCGAGTTCAGCATTTGTCACAAAGGGGATCAGAGCTGTTTGCAGGACCAGTTATGAATAGACAAGTGACTGTTCCCAAACCAAACTCTCCCAGACTCACACAGTCTTCAGGGAGGATCTCAAAAACACTCCACATTGGCATCTTTCTAAGTGAGGCAGTAATTGGCTCTGCTCCTCTGACTGAAACATCAAGAGAAATATCATGCTACATCTTTCACTGTGATCATACCTACACACTTCGATATCCCAGATGTTCTCCTACCAGTGAGCTCTTCACTGTAAACCAATTTGTGCTGAAGTTGAGCACAGCACTTCAGAACTGAACAATAAATTTATACAAACTGCTGGTACGCTGCTGTTAAAGGTGTGGCTTAGAGAAAGAAATGAGCACAGCCCACTTTGTTCAGTAAATGTCACTTCTCAGGAAAAATTACAAAATTGTTTAGAACAAAGAATTGAGAAAAATCATGTTTTGTTCTAATGGCCAGATAGTATTTAAAGGAGAAATGTTCAGGAAAACGTTTTTTCAGTGCATTTTTTTAAAGGCAATGTTTTAATTTTTCTGTAACTCATCTGGAAGTACAAACTTTCACCATGTAATGGCACTTCCAAAATGATGGTTGGGTTCAGACCTTACAAGCAGACTCAGAGAGCTGGACTGATAATCCCAGAAGAACCCAGCTGAAGTCTTATTTTGAAGTCAAGAGTGGTATGGATCACATCAATCCACTTCAATTCATTTGGACAATATAACAGCACTGTTTGTCTCACCCACCTTTAGTGTTACCTTCATACACAAATCCTACTCTGCTGAATGCTCAATGCAGGTAAACATGTGAAAACACATCATTACCCACTGCAGAAGTACAGGGACACTTGACACACCTTCCTGAGATCATCTAGTTGCAATACAGCAGAAAATCAATTTAATGGGTCAGCTCCTGGCCTCCCCCAGTCTGTTGGGTGATTCCCTGTGAGCTTGCTTTGTCTGATCAGAAACTCATCAACACCAGCAAAAAGGAAGAGTTTTCCTTTTCACTGCTCCACTGCTCTCCATCCAACTCCTGCCTAGAGCTACTGGAATTGCTCTTGAGGTTTTTGTCACTATAGTGCAGGATAAGGAATGTAAAATTGTTTCCCCTCTGGGTTGGCTGGGGTGCTTTTTGGCAAATGATTATCATGTTTTCCCTGTGAATCACAAGCCTACATTAAATGCCTCTAAGTGGCATTACACACCTACAGTACTGCATGGAGTTTGCATAAACAGGACCAGTTTGGAGACACCAGCAGCACTAATGCCAGAGCCCTCAGTGGGACCCAAAATTGAGAAAGTCAGTCTCAGCCAACTCACACACATTGCTCATGCCAAATACACAGTCTCTTACATACATCATTACCAGGAAAACAGGCCCATTTGGTATGAATGAGTTCACATTCCATGGAGACAAAGGGGATACTCCCATCCTTAAAGTTCCATGTGCTTAAGGACTCACTCCTTGAAGCTCCAGAGACAGGCATACATTATGTACAATATCTGTTGCCCACATTGCTTGCAATTAGATTCACAACATGGATTACCTACATTTGACATGTCAGAGACCACATGCATGAACTGTGGGAATCCTTCATCTCCTTGGTCTAGTATGGCTTTGCTGTGGCAGTCACCAAAGACCACAACCAACTGCCAATCACAGAATCACAGACTATTCTGAGTTGAAAGGGACCCACAAGGATCATCGAGTCCAACTCTTAAGTCAATGGCTCATACAGGGGATTGAACCCATGACCTTGGCATTATTATAGCCAAGTCTTAACCAACTGAGCTAATCTCAGTATCAGGCTCCAGTGTCAGACCTGGCCCAGCTCTTGTCTGGAACATCACCTGCACAACTGGAACTGTCCAGAAAGCCAACTAGAGACCTGGTGGTGAAACAAATGTGACTGCCCAATAAGTAGGGTAAAAAGCTGATATAAAGAGAGGCAAGAGACTTATCTGCAGAGCACAACACAACTAACTCTTGGGTTTCACCACAATAACCTGTAACAAGCTCTGCTTGGCTTGTGTGTTCTGACTGAAAGATCACTGCCGGAACAGACCCAGGCCTGGAAAGACTCATATGATTAAAAGATGTTGAGTTCAGTGATGATGGGCTACACCTCTGGGAGAGGAGATGAGGCAGAGAACTGCATTAGAGCTGCACTGCCAGAGAGAAGGGAGCAATTCCCCCAGCCCATCCCAACCAAGAAAAAACAAATGCACTAGAAATAAACATTACGTCCCTCTGACTCAAACTAACCCCCTGTAAATTGGAAATCCTTCCACCAGCTCTATATCATGCTAAAATACTTTGAAATAAACACTATACATTTCCTGAAAGATAATCTGATTATTTTACTTCTTTGCACTATCTAAAACATTTTTTTGTTGACATCAGATCCTGAATTACTGGAAATGTACATTAAGTAAGATCAGAAATTGGCTTGCTTTATTTAATAACCTGCAATTTAACTGAAATATTGTAGTGCAGAATTGTTAACTCTGGTTACAGCTCTACTACTTTATTCAAACTAAACCCAGAAATGTCAGCAGGAGTAGCCTGGAAAGTTGTATTAAAATATTGTCACTGGAGCAATCCTGAAAGTAACTTTTACACCGGAACCCAAAGACCAGCATGTGCAGACAGAATTTTCATCCAGACCTCAAGCCTCAGGCCAACGTTATTCCACTGAGTGCTTGAGCTAAGCTATGCTACTTTTTTTTTTAAAAAAAAAAAAAGCAAATTGTAACAAAAACAACATCCCAAACCCAGCTTTCCAGTATTTAAGAAGAACAGTATCAATTATTTTCAATCTTAGCTAACACAGCTCATCACACATTTAAAAAGTAAAAAGTGAAACACTAAGGGCACACATTTTTATATTCCATATAAATAAGATAAATTAAAATACTTTCTGAACACCCATTTTAAAATAAAGCAAGATGATATTGTGTTCTGAAATGTGTTCTGAGATGTTTCCACTTTGTGAACTACATTTTTAAAAAATAAAATTACACACTACACATCATCAAGGCAACAATTTTGAAGCAGAAATAATTTTATTATCTGCCAGGCATTTTTCCATAATTTTTGTGGGTACTCATTGCATAATTCCACTCTGATCAACAGGGTCTAAAACAGCAACACCTTTCTGGGACATTCAGGCAAGTGCAAACTCTCTGTGACTGAGACTTTGTAAGTCACATTTCATCATTTATTACTTCAGTGTTATAAAAATGTGACTGTCCTATTTTCTGTAAGAACGACACATCAAAAAACTGCACACTGGACCACCTAAAAGAGAATATATGCTTTCTCAGCCTTCTAAAAATCAGCAGTTGTCCCCCAGCCTGCTAAAGCCAGAGTTCAAGGAAGTCACTAATTTTATAGTAAAATCATGAAAGTGTTGCCACAAAGCGAGACTTTACAGCAATAATTTCACATCCAGCTCCTCTTCTTTCATCTTAGTGCATAACCCCCTAAAGAGGAAACTATCCCAGAGATGCATGTTGCCTGCAACCCACCCAGAATTAGGTGGCACTGTGCAAATAACTGCAGGGAATTAAATGATGCCTTTTCAGTCCCATATGTTTGACAGTCAGGCAGTGGCCACAGGCTCCCTTCGCTCAGGAGATTCTGCAGTAGCCTGTTTGCTGCAGCAACATCCTCAGCACCCTGTCAGGGCACACACCAGCCCTGAAGGACTCAGGGGTTAAAGGGTGATGAGGAGAGGGAAGGGAAGAGCTTTGGATGTCCATTTAGTAAGAAGCAATAAGAAATACAGATAAGCTACTTAACTGGCCTTGAGATCCACTGAACACCTAATTCAGTTACATTAAGCATGGGTCACCAGATGGTGTGCTTTGTCTTGTGTTTATTCATAATCTGACCCTTGGGCTGGAATGGTTTGCCTGAAATTCAATTATGTGAATCCACTGCTGATCTACAGCAGACTGTGGAGTCTCCAGATTAATAATTTTTGGACAGTTCCCTTGTAGGTTTGGATGCAGCCCTTGGAGCATGTGACCCTCTGACCTACAGGGCTCTGCAAGGATTTTCTCCCAGTTCAAGGAACACAGAAGTGTGCACCAACCAGTAAGAGCAGTAACAAAAACTGTGTCGTTGCAGAACTTGACATAATTCATCAGGATTATCAGGTTTGCTCTGATTAACCCCTCTGCCCACTTCTCCCCAAAATGGAAAGAACAAGAACATGTGGCAACTGCATTTCCCTTCCCTGGTTATCACAGTTGCTTGTCACTCAATAAGTAACCCCAAGGAAGAAAAGAAAATGCCATTTTCCTGGAGTGGGAGTGTTGTTGATGCTTAAACACAACTCTCCATGAAGAAGAGCCAGCCAGAGCAGGATCCCTCTCAGACTCAGCTGTCCCTGAGCTGCTCCACACCACGACACTGGCAGAGGGGGAGTTCCCCCACCTCCTCCTGACCTCTGGCATTAGAACTGACCAACAGATTGTGCTCCATCCCTGAGAGACTCCCACAACTGCTCAGCTCACAGAAAGGTCTTGTATCACACATGTTGTCATTTCTGTACCAGCTCAGCAAACCTGGGTTACAGTCATGGAGAGGTCTCCAAGAAAGGAATGATCAATCCATGACCAGTAATGCTCTCTAGGAACTAAATGCACCTTCACTAAAATGTCACAATAAACACTTCATTCAAAAAAAAAAAAAAAAAAAAAAAGAAGGAAATACATCATGATAAATTTACCGTCAGACAATGACCAGCCATTGAAGAAAAAACTCTCACACTTTGCAGATTTTGCTTTTCTCTTATAACACAGTTTCTTTTCATCTACCCAGCCTGAAGATTCAGTGTGTGAGTGCTTCACAAGATTAAATCTTGAAGGATTTCATGACATTTATTCAGTAGCCTGATCCATTAGGTCACTTTGCCATTCACTTGAATGGGTCTATTCCTTGTTTATAGGAAAGGTTTCAGTCATGGCAGAACCGCAGTAAGAGCACCTGGCACAGGGGAATTCTACCAAGTGACATCCCAAACAGGCCCTGGGCAAGGCACAGGTTGGGAAAATCCTGAAGGCTGAAGAAGTTTCCAAGCCTTTGCATGCAGGGCTGCAGCTTCAGTGTGACTGGTCAGTCACATCTTACTACTTCTTGGGAAATGTGAAAACCAGCACAGCATTTTGTATTTTTAAGGAAAGAACCTTGTCATTTATGCCAGTTTACAGCAGGAACAATTCTTCTGAAGTGGGAGGAGTCACAGCAAGGTAAAATCTGGATACATCAGACACTTTGTACACAAAGAAAAACAATTTCATGTATTCTAAATTATCTGCTGAGCACAACTGCAGCAATATTCTCCAAGAGAAAGATTTATCTTTTGCAAAGTATCTATGTAAACAGTTCATTTTGAAATTATTAAATAACTGCCAACAGACTACAAGGAAGCTCGTCTGGCACATAGAGTTCAGCTGCTCTGAAGAGTTTGTGAAGTAGAACTGACATGATGTGAATTCCATCTCTGTCAGGGCCCTTCTAATGGGCTTCAGTGGAAGTTTCACAAATAATCGTGTTTATTGGCAATTATGGAAAACAATGAGACAAATACAGTGTGCTAATGGGATAATTAGAAAAGGAAAATCACAAAGCCAGACAGCATTCATAATGGTCTTTCTCCACTCGTAGAGGGCTAAAAAAGACCTTTTACAGTCCAGATTACAGAGATGGTTTTAAGACTGCAGGTACAAAACCAAGTTACCAGAAGGCTTCAAGTGACTGGAAGATGCCAGCCCATGAACACTGTGAAAATCACAGTGAAAAGCAACTCAGTGAGGGAGGGAACATGTAAGAGATCTCAGCATCAGAAATGATGAGCTCATCAGTTTGTCCAAAACCATGTTGAAGATGTACTGACCAGAGCTTCAGAAAATATTGTAAAACACTTGGAAAGTGTTGTAAAAGAAGTTATTACAGGCTGCTGGTGTAAGAGTCTCCATTTCCTACGTATATGAAAAGTTAATACTACCTTCAAGGCACACTGAAAGCACCAAAGAAATTTGTAGAAGTTAATTGGACAATCTTTATTATGTCAAGGAAAAGAAAGTACTCACCTAGAATACCATCAGATAGAAAAGCTCTTTAGTTTCAAGTGAAATAAACTCTACAGGACACACAAATGGTACCTCTATACCCGTCAAGCTGAATATAATGAGCAATGAAAATGATACAAACTCAAAAGCTGATAACCTAACTGGGAACTGGAAGCATAAAGACCATTCCCCATTAAAAGGATTCGAGAAACAGAGCAGAAAATAGAACAATAAACAAACAGTATATACTTATCAAAGTAACATCTGTGGCTGTTCCTAAGGGAAAAGTAAAGTTAATCTGAAACACCTTTTCCTCCCCAGACTGGGGGGAGAGCCTTCTTCAGGCACAAACAGAACAGAGCCAAGTTAAATCCTGATGGAGAATGAGATTCTGCCTCTCAGAGACTGGCAGCCTGCACCCTGCTCGGAGGGCTATGCAAAACTAATGGAAACAGATGACTGCCTAACTTTGTAACCTGCCAGCTGGAAGACACTAGTGGAACACAGGACTGACTCAGCAGAAAAGAAAACACAGTCTCTGGAGAGGACAGGACTTGAACTCTTAGGGGGAAAAAAAAAAAAAAAGCAGACTGGCAATAAACTTCTAATCAGTGGAGAGAGAACAAGCACCAAGCGAGGGCTCACAGTAATCTGTTGATAGGGCTTTTGGCAGGCCAAGGCAGCAAGAATCCAACTGCCTTCTGGAAACCCTTGTTGCAGATACTGAGCAATTACTCCTGACAGATGACCACAGGTATACAAAAGGATATTCTATGATCCCAGCATAGACAGTTTTATGAAGCAAAAGAGGGAATGTCCTAATTTGCACAGGGTCTGACATTTGACTCAGGGAGAAAACCTTGCCTGTGGCTCATGCAAAACAAACCAAAACTACATTAATACTAGGAGGTCAAAATTGCAGCTTTCCCCTGAAGCCATTTCTCCAAATGCACTTGGATACATATGTATGGCCAGACTTCACAAACGGAGATTTGGGAAGGGCTCTCCCCACATGGGTGAGACCTTCCAGCCTGCGCAGTGGATGTTTTAGGTGAGGCACAGCGTGCGCAGAGCTGGCCCCACCGTTTAAGTCCTAAGGTCCATTTGCCATGGCCAAGCGAGCTTGGACAGTGACAGTGAAGTCCTCGGGACTGTCACAGCCCCCAGTACTAACGGGGCTGAGCCTCCTGAGCATCCGAGATGTGACGGGATGGGATGGCAGGGAGGCTTGAACTGCCAGGGGATGGTCCCACTGAGACTCGAACTCAGGTCCTTGGGATTCAGAGTCTGGAGTGCTCTCCATTACACCACAGGACCGCCCCTACTTGGATACACGTGGAAGATTAAAGAACAGCTGTCAATAATGAATACATGAACTGCAGCTCTGTAGGAACTCAGCTCAGGGACTGAACTCTGCTCTGGAACAGCCTTTGCCTGATCCCCCTGGATGTGGCTCGGGGCTGTTTCCCATCCTGCAGCTCCTGCCCCCCAGCCCTGGCTATGACTGTGACACTGCTGAGCTCAAAGTGCAGCAGGAGTTCAGTGGCACTGCTCCTGCTGTCATTCCATGCTGCTTGTGTCCAGGTTGAGTGCTTTCCACAGCTGTGAAGCCCATGCTTGTCTCCACAGCCCTTCACCTACCCTGCTGATTATGCCAGTGTGACCCCAGCTTTCCTCCCTGTTTTATGCCAAGGAGGCATTTGGACAGACCAGGCTCACTCTCCCCTTCAGGCTCCAGCATAAGGCAGCTGAGATTTGCACTTTCTGAACCACAGTCACTTCCCCTGGCTGCTCTGGCTCCTTAGGGATGTCTCAGACCATTATGGATTCTAAACATGCACTAAATGCACACACATTCGATTCCACTCCCTTACACAGTTTTCCCAATATATTTGTGCAGAGCAATTCATTGCAATTCTTATCTGCTCCAGGAGCCTCCACTGCTGCCCAGTTCTTAGTATCTTACAGCAGGTGTTTGGTCTTATAGCCACAGATGAAAGAGTTACTGCCCTTTCTTGGCTGCAGGAGTTCAAGCTACAAAGTTTTAATTTCTTTCTTCCTATTTCCAGGCTAAAAACTTCATCAATAATATGATGCTAAATTTTAAATAAGTAAAAAGTAAATAGGAGGCTTTAATGCTGGATAGAAAGAGATCAGACACTAAGACTTCCAAATCTCCTGACTCAGAGTTTTTAAACTCCTTCCCTTTTGCTTAATCTTTTCCACCAGCAAGACAGCTGAATTCATCATTGCAAAGCCCACAAGGGGGATGTGCTGAACACAGACCTTTCCAGTGCCACTTTCATGGCTGGAACCACTTTAGGCAGTTTAGTTGTTCTAGCTTATATTTAACTAAATATTTGATGCAGTAGTTCAGTATCTAGCAAAAATCATTGCTTTTATCACTCCTGAAAACTCTGCAGGAAATGTTAGTAATAGAAAAGGGCAATATGGTCTAGTTATTGAGATAAGAAAGTCTCCACACTCGTCCAAGAGAAGCTTACCCAGGTCAAGGTTGAAGAGCTCAAGAGTAACGTGGGAAACTGAGCAGCCTCTGTTCATGGTTTTGTCTTTAAACACAAAGCATTGTTTTCCTTGTTTGAGGGTTTGGTATTTCTCACAAAAATAACTACACTGGAAGAGAGGTCAAACGTAGAAAGATTTTCCTGTCATCACAAATTTGAAATAGAGAATATTTATATAAAAATCAATTTACTTGACCAATACTGTTCAATTTTTCTGCTAATACTGCTGGAGATTTATGTCTGGTTAAAAGTGTTCCTTTCCCCAATTTAGCTTCTCTCCTGCTTGATTATGCAGTAAGGTCACAATCCCAAGTTAATGATTTCACACTTTGCTGCCCCAGAGACAAATAACAACACCAATTCACACAAGTTCTCTGCAGGATTAGCAACATCAAGGACCAAACTGTTAGGGGGAAACACAGTTAAACACAAATGCACATGCCACAAAATATTGTGGAAAAGAAAACCTAAGAAGAAGAGTAAGGACAGGGAATCCCTTTTCCCCTGCTGCAAATGTGCTCCTCTTAAAAACCAGATGTCACAGAGGTTTCTGTCCTGAAGAAACCCACTTCAGTCATGGGAAGCACAATGCTATTTTGCATAGTTACTTCTAAGCTGGATGACAGCAAATGGGAGGAGTAGCCACTTCTGACATCTGCAGTTCAATGGCATGTTTCCTCTATAGTTTTGATTTCTGTTGCACAGATTCCCCTCCCTTACAGCCCTCCAAGAGCTTTAACACCTCTGTGTTAGATACAAGCAAAATCAGAATACTATAAAATCCCCAAGCAAGCAAATAGAAAGCAGATCATGAGACTCACTAAAGATAGGCAAACTCAAAGAGTCTTTCCATCACATATACAATGTACTATACTCACAAACTTGGATATTTTACTTTTAAGCTAGAAGAGACAGACAGCTGAAACCAAAAAACCAAACAGAATGAATAATGTAACACAGGAAAAAACCAAGCCTAACAGGACATTGTGCTGAACACAACAGAGTTGCAGTGATGCTGCAGCGATGGCAGAGACTCTCCTGCAGACATTGCCTACAGAAAGTCCAAGCTGGTCTTTCATTTTTTTGCATCTAAGTATAAACACAAATAATCTGTTTAGTAATATTCTACTATTGTCAGTTTATATTTAGGAGATGAAGTTCTGATGCCTTAAGCAGGGATCCTAAAAGAACCCTGTCCCAGCCAATTCCTATTGATTATCTAAGCCTTAAACACTTAAGCTCATACCTGGAAGATGCTAAAGAGCAAAGAACCAAATGCTGTCCTCCCTCTATCACCCACCCATTGCATCCTTTGGGTCCTCTCTGGTTTGGAGCAACAGGAATAAAGAGGTTCCACTTCCACCCTCCCAGACACAGGCACACCAATCCAACTGGTCTGTCACAGAGCTCAGGACCTACCCAGCAGCTGGTTATCATTTCTGTGGACATAAAATGCAACACAAACTACTTGAGAGCTTGAGTGTGACTAACCCCAGTTAAAAAGAGAGCTGATAATTTCAAGTGGCTGCCATGGGCCAAGCAGACAGAGCTCTTTCCTCAGGCTCAGCAGCTGCCCTGACCTATTGTGTTTTGTCAAGTCTTCCCTGGGATGCACAGAACTTTTGCCCACCATACACAGTGAACTGACATCCCTCAGCATGGGGAATGTGGACCTGCCTGTGCTCAGCCATAAGAAAAGGCCTACAGCTATCAGGGGGGGAAAAAAGAAAAAAGAAAAAAGAAAAAAAAAAAAAAAAGACAGGAAGACTGGCTTTGTTTTAATGTTAAAAAAAAAAAAAAAGATGGAAAAAATAGACAGGAAGTCTCTTTTTCTTTTTAGAGATAGGTACAGTATTAAAGAACAGAAAACCAAAGTAATTTTGAACATAAGACAAAAGGAATGAGAGAATAGCAGGCAGTTTGTTGTGGCCCAGCTATGAGCTACAATGCACCACTTGTTATCTGTGTGCTAAAAATACTGTGATGATTAACAGCAAGGACCAAGGAAAAAACAAATAATAGATGAAGAATAAATGATGTAACGACAGTTAAAAAAAAAAGCAAGCTTGTGACATTTCAACATTTACAATAGGATCTGAATAGGCCCCAGTTGTCTATAGCATCATTCATCTCAGAGGTATCCTGAGGAACTTCACAGAGGGGCGGGTTGGGCTGGTACTGCTGTGACTGCTGGCAAATGAAACAGGCATTAGTCACCAGAAACAGTGCACAAATATTGCAGCTGGTTTTCAGCACGTGAAAAAACTGTGCAAGTCTACACTGTTGGATAGTTCATCCCTCCTTTGAATAAGATGACAAGCCCAGCACAAGCACTCTGGTGATGGGCAACTGTTAATTGTGAGATGATGGACTCAAATCCCTCCCCAAGTGTGAGTCATGCTGGCTGGTTCCTCAGCAGCCCATGGGAACATTTCCCTATGGACCTTTGTGAGGAACATCAGAGAGCATGTCCTTGCTTGGGGAGTGCCAGGCAGGCTGACTGCTGGTGGGGCTGGCACCTTTCCCCAGACAGAACAGAGCTTCTGTTGCCTCCAGGTCACTGATTTCCTTCAGTTATGGCACAGGCTTACAGGGGCAGGGCTGAGCAGGAGGTGATGGAGAGGGTATTGGATTGCCATGGCACCAGCAGGGCTGACTCCTGGGAAGGTGTCCCCTTGGAACATCAACTCTGGTGGCACTAGCCCAGCCCCTGGTTCCTGCAGAGAGAGATGGAGCAGGAACAGTCATCTCTGTCTTGCTGATCAGCTGGCAAGACAAACTGGTATTGAGACTCTACATGACGAATACAATGAAGGGAAGGGACACACAGGAACCCAGAGGCTTTTGCACTCTTTCTGTACCTCCTGCCATGTGCCCTGCTCTGGCTCCCCCATAGAGGAGGGGCAGAGTCCCACACTGTTCCCTGAACAAGTGCAGACCCTGTCCTCTTCCCTGTGATGAGTCAGGACTAACCTGGCCACACTGGGTCACACTTGCAGCTGCACAGCACAAGTAAAGGATATATATCCTTCCTTGAGCTCTTCCCCAGGACCTGCAGCCTTGCAGGCCAAGCACAGCATGAGGACCTGAATGGCAGCCAACATGGGTGGGTGATGTGACAGAGAACACAAAATACTCCACTTATACAGTGGCTAAAGTGTCTTACACTTTTGTCATCATTAATTGAAATGTTTTCACCAGTTAAAGACTGTTTTAAAATCTGAAGAAAAAAAGATGTCTGAATCTGTTCCATTTCACAGAGGAGAAAATACTTTACACACAACTCCACAGACTTTAAAAGTTACATTGGAAAAGACAAGAGGAGCAAGAGAAGGATGAAGCACTGACTGTCATGTCCTACCAGTGGACAGAAAATCTTTTACTAAAGTAACTGGGTAGAAAAGCTGTGAACCAAGTTCTCTTGTTTTACTGAATTGCAATTAAGTGTTTCCTATCAGGAATGGCTTAATATTTTCTGCAGACATTTATTAAACATGTCAATTCTCTACTCTCTGAGATTGCATTTAAAAACAATTAATGAGAAAAGGCTTTTAAATGAGATTAAAATTAATCAAAAAAGATATGAGGGGTGAAGGGTGAGGGAGTACTTTATTGCTTGCATTTTAGATGAATCACCTCTTTCCACCATGGCAAAAAATTAACCAAAAAAAAAAAAAAATCGAGATCAATTTGGCCAAAAGTAAATTATTCCTCTGGATTTTCAATTTAGTGTCTGAGCTAAGAGTCTATTAATCCCTGAGGTGTACAAGATATTTTAATGTATCTGTCTAGTTTTACATACACTTACAAACTCTTGTTTGAATCTTGCCTTGGTATGAGAGTAAATACTACCAAAACCCACTTGCCTCCATGCAACAGTTATGCTCAGCAATAATGATCTCTCATCTATTTTGAAAGAGTATGTCTGAAACTCTAATGACAGCTCTCCCCTGGCAAATGGTGCAAACACAGCAAATTGCTTGGGCAAAAAAACGCATTTAATCAGTGTTTTACTTAGTTTTCCTCTTGAAGAGAGCAATATATGATCCACATGAAAAGGTAAGATGTAAAACTATTACAAATTACTGGATGATCAGCTCAGCCCAGACCAAATTTGTTAGGCAATCAAAGCCTGTGGCTTAATTACACCACTCGACAAAGGACAAGTCTGGAACTTGTAGAAACAGAAGCAAGAGCCACTTGTGAGAGCACAACAGGGAGGTGACACCAGGAGGGTGACACCACCAGCCTAACGCACAGTGCTCAGCAGAAGGAAGCCTGAACTCCGAGCAGGGCAATGACTGCAGTTCTGGCCCATGTGCCACCACGTCTTCAGCCACCTCAGTGCCAGGGACTGGTCTCCAGGCTGGACACACAAACCCTCATAAACCCTCCTGCTTTTGCAGAGGTGGGTTCCCACACTAGTGGACTGGACTGCAGGCTTGAAACCTCAGTCATGGAAACATTTGGTCTTGTATGTGCACAAATCCTTGGGTAATATTGACGGATTAAAGCTGGACACACACTCTTTGCAGGGCCTTTGTGAGAAGGCACTTAGAGAGGGACATAAAATCCATTATAAAATCCAGCAAGCAAAAGCCATTGATAGGAGATGCCATGCACAGAACCTGTGAAGATGTTATGATGCTCCTGGTTTATAGTGCAGGTAAATGAGGACCAAGGCAGAGGGGTCTGGGCTGTCTGTCTGAGAGGTGCCATTCTCACCTTTAACACAACT
This sequence comes from Hafferia zeledoni, assembly GCA_035583235.1. Classification (NCBI taxonomy): domain Eukaryota; kingdom Metazoa; phylum Chordata; class Aves; order Passeriformes; family Thamnophilidae; genus Hafferia; species Hafferia zeledoni. Next base: position 23,741,386 of record JAWWEV010000011.1, read on the forward strand.
AGGCCTGGGAGAACAGGCTGCTCTCTGCTGAATGCTCCAGCCAAAGCCCTGCCAGGTACCACAGTCCATCCCTTCAACAGCCACACTAGCCTGAGCACACAGAGAAGCAGCTGCAGGAGCAGCTGCAGGACTGCCTTGCTGAGAAGGCAATGTGAATTTCGACACATTTTCCATACTGGTTTATTACTTTGCATAGCACATGAGAACAGAATGAGAGTCCCATGTCTTGTTCACCTCTTACACTTCTAAAAATTCTGTGAATCAGTCATAAGAGAAAAGAAACTGTAAAGAAAATAACTAGTTTAAGAAAACAACTGAAAGCCAATAGATAACTCTTGCTTACTTCACCTGCTCTACATAAAGCAACCTAATTCCTACACCATTGCTGTTTGATTGTAAACTTGGGCAGAGCAGGTTGGCTGGAGCCTGTGACAAGCCTGCAGTGTCACAGCTCATACTGGTCACAGCAAAAGAATCCCTCCAGCCCAGTGCAGTGTCAGCTCCACTTGGCTCTGTTTCAGGGGCCCCCACGTTCATGGGGCTGTTGGGCAAATGCTTGTCACTAGTGAAAAAAGACTTTGCAAGAGATGGAAATGGAAGAAGCAGCTCTTAGTGGTGGTAGTAGTAGTAGTTTTCCCTGCAGGAAAACAGCAGCACCTGTCACACACAGAGATGGCACAGCAGGGATGGCATCTCAGAGTCTTTGGAGCCTGTAAGACACAGCAAGTAGCTGAACATCACTGACAGTGTCTGAGACCTGCCTGAAAGCAGCTCCTGGAGACCACACCATCTCTACACACATTTCTGTACCTGTTCCATGTAGGCACCTTTTTTTTTTTTTTAATGCAAAGCAAATATTTTATTCATAAAACCTGTCTCCACTTGCTTTTCTGTAAACCTACTCTCTTCTTCCTTCAGACTAGTCAGAGAAGCAACAGGCTGACATGTAAATACAGCTCCAAACAGTCCCAGGGCAGGGAAGCATTCCCTGTACCACCCCCTGTGCTGGCCCAGCTGGGACCATCTGTGGCATGGCATGGTGAAATCCTTGCCATGCAAGGACTGTGTGGCATGGCATGGACTCCCCCAGCAAGGACCTGGGCTCACAAGGAGGGACCTCAGGAGCACAAACACTTTACCTTTAGTAAGAGGCAATGATTAATCACACAGCTGTACACTGGTGGGGGTGGAAATGAAAAGCCTTTTATTGGCATCCTCATTATTCAGTGATAATTAGAGCCAAGTGTGCCATAAACTGCCCCCAGTTTCTATTTTTACAAAGAGAAGGTAAATTCATTGCTCCTTCTACAGATATCTTAAAATCTCTTCAGTTACCCCTCAAGCATAAAGGAAACTGGAAATGCAAGGGCATAGTTAGATCCAATATAGAATGAAGCAAACCTTTACCCACTCTGTGCTTTTCAGGGTGGTGGGGAAGGGAGAGCTGTTGCCTGAATTATTCCTGCAGCTTTACTTGGTTAGTCTCCAGCAGCTCTAATCTGTCTCATTTGTAATCCCTCCCAACTGCAGGAGGCATGTTGAAATTGCCAGCGAAAATCAGCTCACCAGCACATCTAGCCCTGAATTCCTGCCTCTGGCAACTGCCTAACTTCTGACACTTCCATGGAGGAAAAAAAGAAAAGTTTTCACTCTAGAGCCAACAAAAGGTATTTTTCTGAACTAGGATGCCAGCTTGGAGCCTCAGGCATTAAATTTGGTTACTGAAGTTTCCATCTTGTCTCCACCTTTCCTCCCAGAAATACATTGTCATTTACACTCAGGTTATGCTGGTGTATTTTTCACTGGCCTTCCCAAAAACAAGACACAGAAGGAACTTTTTACCTAACAAGAGAGATGTCTTCTAGGAGTTAGACACAGCCACCAAAGGGACACCAAGAGCACTTGGGAACTGAACTGATACCTACAGCTGTAATTAACTACCAAACTTCAAGCCTTGGCAATATTTTTATACAAAAGGAGTGTATTACTGCATTGCCTTACAAAGCAAGCAAGCACTAATTTCTGATGCCAAATAAATGGGTAAGCTTGGCAACATCCAACCAAAAGGCACTGCTGGCTTTCATGGCACAGCAGCAATGTCACTCCCAAACTGCCCAAGGTACCCCAAGAGGGTCAGGGATGGGAGCTGGTCTGTTCCCCTGGATCCCTGTGCCAGTCCTACATCACCACACAGACAGCATTGCAAACGTGCTGCTGTCACTTCAGCATACTGTCAGTGAGGGAAGCAGACTTGTACTGATAATTACACACCTGCTAAATTCTGATTTTTGGTAGGAAAGAAGCTCAAGACTTCCCAGTTTTAATTTAAAAGCCAGTGCAGTAATTTTCTGTCACCTGGCTGTGCTGATTTGACATGCCAATCACAACAGGTAACCAGCAGCCACTGCACCTCCAATTTAATGTAATTTCAGGTAACAACAGCACATCTCTTGCTGCAGAGTGATTAGTATCATCAAAAGCTAAGTGGAACAATATTCCTGTTCAAGTTCATCTCTCTGCTAAAGCTTGGGGAGTCACAATCACCCAAGTTCTAAAGCTGCATTCAGCCAGGAGAGTGATTCTGCACGTCATTGTTAGAGCTCAGCAGGTTTAAAGAAAAGCAACCCTTTGTGAATTACTATCTATTAACTCAGCCAAGAGGAAAAACCAGTTTGCTTGAATTCTACTGAAAAAAATCAAGTAGCTTTGGTTCCATTAAAACAGCAATTAAACTATTACATTCTAGAGATCATAGTTTTATAGTGGAGTCTAATGCACTAACAATTTAAAACAGAACCTGGCTGGGGATGTTTCGTACTATCCATGAATATTCAGCAGCAGTTTGAACCTTGAGCTCCCCCTTGTGCCACGCGACCAAATTACGAACAGGTAATTTCCTTTGCCCAACTGGGTGGTGGGGATTTCGGAGAGTGGATCCAGGAATGCTGATGGACAATGGGCAGCCCCTGCCCGGCCCATCCCCTCACAAGTGGTTAATATCATATATACAATATCATATAGACCAATGTAGGGGAGCACCTGACTGGGAAAAAAGTCTAAGGGTGTGTAAGAACAAGGGGTTTGTACTTGTGCTCAGCACGCAGAAGTATCAATATTTCTTAATGTTACAGACACACTGAAAGGCAGCTGCAGCTTAATATGTGTGGCACATGCAAAATACAGCATCCAGATTGTGGTCATGAATTCCTTCATTTTGACCCAAACACCATTTGTGACATTTTTTCATGAATATTGCTTTTTTCCTGAATCCACATAATCTGAGGCATGTGGTGCAATGTAAAAATGGTGTCTAAAAAGCCAAGTGTCACCTCTAGCCTTAGCCTGCCTCATGCTTTGGAGAGAGAGACCACCACAGGCATTAACCATGTAAACAATGAACCAGGCTGCTTCAAGGGCAGCCTTTGAGGCCAACCATTCCAACCCCCCACTCCAGATTTATTGTTCCATTCTAAAGTAATAGCTCATCTATAAATTGATAAGGGTAATACAGTTTGGATACATTAGTTCCACTACACTCTGGGTAACTAATGCTGACACCTGAGTGCTCCAAGAATGACAATCATCCATTTCAATAACAGGGAAGTGTTTCTTCAAGCAAAGTTCCCTGTTGGAAATAGAAATGTTATTTTCATAAGGAAAATCCGTGGCTCTTAACTGAGTTTGGCTTATAAACCACATACAAATAAAACCCTCCTAAAAGCAACACTGCTTAAAAAACAAACTAATGCACATATAAAATACATCTTAAAATGTATATTAAGAAATTTCGTGGCACCAGAGATTTTATCAAGCTGAAATGCTGCTCCCCTTAAAACCACAGAGGAATTAGACTTGATGAGAGCAGGACAGGACCAGGGGGCTGAAGATCCTTTAGAGTATTTTAGCAGCTGCATTAGTGTTTGAGGGTGTGGGGAAGAATACACAGCTGGCAGACACTTTGCTATGCTTTGTAAACTTTAAACAATGAGATAGTTTGAAATCTTTAGAAAATGCATTTATATTGAAGTATGAAATAATATGTGTTTATTAGAAGTCTGTGGTCTGGTGTTTTTTGGGGCCTTCAAGCACAGCTCTGCCCACGGCTGCTGTAAACCTGAGGTCCACAGAGATCTCATGGTACCCTGCACAGCACAATCCCCCAGTCAGAGGTGCCTCCTACATGGTGATTTCTGAGATTAGAAACACACTTAACTGACAAATTCTGCTTTTCCAGTAGATAGGTATGTGTAAAATAAAAGCTGTACACCAACTGCTAGCAAACCTGACTCCTGGATGGACTTGAGACAAATGTAATGGAAACATGGCCCATTTTCCTACTCAGCAGATAAGCCAATATTTAGAAAATCTGCTCCTGTAGAGCAGTGCTTGTATTTATAAAAAAGTCTGCAAATTTTTATCAGTCCCACACCTCTTCCAGAATTTTCTACTGCATGCTAAACAGGGAGACAATTCACAAAATATGAGTAGCCTTCAAATAAAATATGTAGTAGTCTCATAGGTTTTTGACTGGGGTGGAGTTTTTTGTTGTTTTAATCCTTTCTCTAATCTTCCCATAATTTTCTATGATAATGATTTCATAATTTTTTCCCAGACACAGGTACTGATTTGCACTGGGCTGAACGCAGATCCCCATGGAATGAGCACAAATTAAGCAGCCCCGTCAGATGAGTATTCCTCATTTCCAATTTGGGGGTTTTTTGTGATCTTTCAGGCAGTCTTAATCCAGTGGATATGGGCAATGCTGATTTAATAATCACACATGGTTTTACTCAGAATGTTACCTGGCACTATGTCAAATGCCTTAGAGAAATCGAAGTTTATTAACAGAGTTAACTTCATCAAACTTCTGTGAATGCCAAGAAAAATCCAGCACTGAGATTGTCTGATAAGATCCTCTCATAACCAACGTTCCCAGGAGTAACGTTACCACCTTTAGGTTCTTTATTATTTAGGTCTCATAGGACCTTTCATAACTGCAATTATCAAACTAACGGGTCATCAATTGCCTGAGCCATCCCATCCACTGATTCTGGAGCAGTAATCATGGAATCATGGAATCGACTGGGTTGGAAAAGACCTCCGAGATCATCGAGTCCAACCCTTGGTCCAGCTCCAGTCCCTTTACCAGATCATGGCACT
>JAWWEV010000011.1:23746684-23769485 GCA_035583235.1 Hafferia zeledoni
AGCCTCGTTGCTCTTCTCTGGCCCCACTCCAGCCCCTCAATCTCTTTCCTGACCTGAGGGGCCCAGAACTGAACACAGTACATCAGGGGCTTTTAGCCCCATGTTTTCCAAGCAGTGTTTGAACGGTAAACCCATTTTTATGTCTTTACAGACAGCCATTTGTCCCCGTGGGCTGCACAACTGCTGCCACAGCACCCATGGAGAGACACAGCACCCTCCAGGTCAGATCCTGGCTGCACCCGCAGCAATTACAGCTGTATTTGTGCTTCAAGCCTAAGCTGTGCACAGACTGTGCCTCTGGAGACACATTCCATGGGAGAGGAACAGAGCAACAGGGTAAAACCAACTACTATTGTTGGCAACCAAAGGCTGCTCTGCATTCACAGGTATTGAGTTCCCTTCCATTTACCTCTTACACCCTCAGCGAATCAAAGCAATTTCTCCTTGGGCCATACCTGCTGCAAATGAAACTGCTGTTTGTCTTGTAAAACAAATTTTTTGCATTTTTTCAAAATATTTTAACTCTGCTACTGTAAAGATCCCAACGGCAAGACTTGCACTGACTATCAGGAGGGCAATGGGCTCAGCTGGATTGATACTACCATTGTCTCTACTCCTTTCTCTGGGATGATGCACCAGATCCTCCAGTGGGGAACTACCACCTGAAATGGGAATGTTTCTTTGTTCCCACATGCTGTTCCCAGTAAGGATCAGGACCAGGAACCTCCAGCTCCTGAACACCACCATTCTTCAGGTGACATAGCACTGGAAGTAAGACACTGCAGGAGCAGTCAGATGATGTGCTCACAGCTACAAGAGTCAAGAAATCTAGTGTGAGGAATTACATATTTAAGCATAACCAGCATATTCCTCCCTCCCCTTACTCCCTTAACCTTCATCAGGAAGGATGTCTGAGCTCCCTGCTGTGTGTTACTACAATCTTCCTACAGCTCATTCTGCCATTCCCAACTGGAGTGTATCAATCACTGTTTATAGTGATAAAAGACCAGAAGGATATGTCTTGAAAATTAAGAATTTTTAGATTTTTTTTTTTTTGGAAAGAATTCTTTTACTTCCTTATTTTCCATAGCAAAGAAGAGAAAAAGAAAAAAGAAAAAAAGAAGTAAAAGCACTTGCAAAGCCAGAGAAAAATAAAATTGCATAAAATAATGTCTTTAAATTGTCTGTCTTCTCTCTCATTCAATGCTAAATGATAAACAAACCCCAAAATCCTCCTCATGAAAAACTCCAGACTAGGGATTTTTTTATTATTGTTGTTGATTGAGCTTCTGCATCTCTGAATTAAAAAGAACCACCATTTGGGGAGCACGTTTATCTCTTCTGTTAAAAATGTGTGTTACTTTTCAAATATTTAGGTTTTTTGATAAAAAAGGGGAAAAAACCATTATCAAGTGCCCCCCACTTTCTAAGTAGAGCACAGCAACAGGATGACCATTAGATGGCCTGGGAACACAGACTGAAACGAAACTTGTGAAACTTCAGCTGGAGAGTGTGTGTTTCTGGGAGATAAACAATGTAATGTGTTACAGCAAACCAAAGTTAATCTATTGTTATCTCTCTCTTATTCCGTCAGCTCTCAGGATTAGACTACACAGCTTCACTACCATGCACTAGGCATAGAGGAGATAGAAAAATCTTTATTATTCTTACTTTAAAGAATACATTTTTCAAAGCCTGATTATAAATCCTTGGCTGGCAGGAATTACTACCAGAAGTATTGTGTAAGAAATATATTCTCAGCACAATGCAAAAGGCTTTCATGGTGGATTTGGGCAAAGTAATGAAAATTATCATTAAACCTCAAACTGGGCAGACACTGCACCTTTCCACACCAGGTCTAACAGCTTACCTTCATATTTGCATACTGTCTCTTATTTGACATTTTTAGTTACAGAGCAGGTGCTTTTAGACATTTTTAATGCATCTTCACATTTCTGCCTCTCACTGCACTGTATTCCTTTAAGTCTGAAAAGGAAAATGGCACCAACCCTACATCAAATCACTGCCTGTGATACCAGCAGTGACTATGTCACCTTTCTGGATCAGTAAATGAATTTCAGCAGCAACTCTGATATAGTTACCCCAAAACAGTGAGCCCTACCCAAAGGGCGCAGGGGAAACGGAGCCGGGGGACAACCTGTCTCTCCTACCCAGTGCAAGGGATGCTCCTCCCACACACCTCCTCCCCAAAACTCTGTTATTCCCAGCAAAGATCCCACTGAATACTGTGTGGCCTGGCAGACACATCTGGCAGACCTCAGCTCCCTCAACAGGGCGCTGGGTGCTCGTGCCACAGCTCAGCGGGACAGGGCACAGAGATCCCCCAGCACGGCAGCTCCATGGACACGCACTGACCACGTTGCTGGGGAGGGCATGCAGGGCTGTCCTGGGGCTGGGGCACCTGTGTTTGTGTCCTGCTGCCCTGCTCTAGGCATGCCAAAGCCCCATTGAGCATGAACTGACAAAAACGTTACAGAAACTGTAGATAAAAAGCTCTGAGTCCACCAGAAAATTGATACTAAGTGGAGTTTTTTTGCTTTCACTTATTAATTTTTTTCAGCCTTCTCTCCTATTGTTCTTGGACCTTTTATGAGCTCCTCTGGACTGTTACTTTTTGTGGTATCTGCTGATAATTGCAGGCAGTGATGAAGTGGAGCACTGCTAGCAACTGGTCTGCTGGCTCAATAATGCAATCTCACATATGGACGAACCCTAAAAAGCAATCTATCAAAAGAAGAATAAGCCTCCCCTTTGTCCCAAGGGCAGAGACAAGGTTTTATTAAAAAAGGAGGAGGGGGTTATGGGTGAATGTCTTTGTTGCGAATTTTTACAATTATATTTCAGTTTTCCTCTCAACGTTGAATTGCCACTTGCTCCCACATCTCCTGGCTGTTTTTTGCCTGTGTAAAAGAACAAAATGCAAACAGGCCAGTTTTAATATAAAAAGGCAGATCAAATAAAGAACCACCCTTAGGCTGTAACCTATGCAACAATCATTAAACAATTTGAGGCTATTCTAAAAGGAGCTTTTCCACTGAAAAAAATTCCATTGAACTCTCAAGCACACCCCCCAATTTTGCTGAACTCATCAAGTTTAGCAGGAAACCAGCATACTCCAATGCCCCACAGTAACATCATTAAATTCTCTGGTTCTTGGGCATGTATTCTGCATGTAGAATATCATATCCAGTGCATTAAAAGCTCTCTTAGCAAATAAACAACCACTCCTCACCAAAATGAGCTCACTCAGATTCTTAATAACAGACAGCAAACCCCAGATACCCATGGGAGAACATAATTCAGAAACAACCACTGCATCTCTGACCTCTCATCTCTTATGAGGGATCTTCAAAAACCGTTCTAAAATACAAGCCTTGGAACTAAAAATCATAACTCTGCTGGACACTAAAGAAAAAAACCAACAATAAATCAGATTCGATTTATATATAGTGGTTCCAAGGCATGTTATATTTCCCCATCTCACAGCCAGGCCCTGCATGAGCTGCAGACAACAAACGACCTGTCTCCTCTTCTCTCTCTCTCTCTGCCAGAGGAAGTCCCCAGGGGCAACAACCCCCTCCATCACCTGCCCCCCTCTTGGATATACAACCTTCCTCCCAGCAGTTTAGCTGATTAACATAACAGAGTGGCTGTATATGACATTGTGGCCCTTTGCTGTGTTTCACACAGGTACCCAGGAGCAGCAGCACTGCCCATCACATTACTCCATGTCATGATGCCTTTATCCCGACACAGGAATGCAGGCAGCTCGAGATGCCTTCCTTTGTTTCCTCCTCCTCAGTCACTCCCAAATGCAGTCCCCTTTTAATGAGCTCTGGGCTCCAAGCAGATACAACACAGCCTTGTCCCTGTTGTGTCTCAAAGCCAGATGCAACAAAAGCTAGTGAGAGTAACCACAAGGGAGCTCAGTTGGAGTCACATCCCTACTGAAGTCAGCAAGTAGCATTTTGATGCCATTTTAAATTTGACTGCATCTGCTCTCTCTGACCCAGAGGAGCTTTAGCCAATTCCAGGGTTACCCCTGGAATGAGCCAATTGATCTCTCTCATCCTACCTTATTTTCCTGAAAAAGAATTTCTCCATCTCCTTTCTGGTCCACATTGTCCTTGTGCCAAATGCCAGATCAGGACAGTTTTACACCAGGAACATCTGCAGCATCTGCCCTTCCAGACCTGCATCAGTAATCACCAGCAAAGAACAGTAACTGCTCAAAAGAACTTCCTCTGATTGCTGGTAACATCCTCATTAATAACAGTCCCAAACTGCTTATTTTAATTTAGATGATTAGCAACTGCTCTTATAGGTCCAGTTCAGGCAGGAGTTTCAACACACAGTCTCACTACGTGGAAATAATCCAGCTGAGTAACCCAGGTGAGTGACACAGTCAGGTAACTGTGATGGGACTTCTCCCTTTCTCACGTGAAATTCTACTGAAATCACCAGCTGAGGACAACAAACCTACAGGTGCCCCATCTCAAGGTATGATCTTATAAATGGATAGACATGGCTGGACATTGATAATACTCCTTTCTGAAATCTGCAATCACAGGCTAAAATTTCAATAGTCTTGTGAATTTGAGCCACACGTCTATGTAAGGAAGTCAAGGATACAAATCCAGTCAAAGGGTCACTAGTACAGTGGGGGGTTTTCTACTCCATTATACCCCTCCTCCAGGAAAGGAAGAAAAAGCAGGAACTGTGAAGTGGGGAAATGTTATATTCCCCTTCTCCTCTCCTTCTGGACTGAGAAAGTTAAAAGACAAATGTTCTACGACATAGAGAGCTTAAGGGAATAATTCTTTTCTTGGCCCTGTTGGTATGACTGCAGCACTGGCACACCATGGCACTCAAAATCCACAAAAGGAAATGCAGAAAGCTGACAAAGCCTCGGTGCCCAGGAGGGTGATCAGCCAGAGTGCTCAAGGACTCCAACTTCTCATGCCAACTCACAGCTTACTTCCCACATTACTCTCAAATTCACACCCATTAGATTTCCAATGGGACTGAATTTCTCTTTTACTCTACTTGCTTTCTGTTTGTCTCCTTTACTAGGCTCAAAAATTTATTGCAGTTTAACATAGTGATTAATTTATAGTTGAACAGATGCTACACAGTCAGATAGGAATAAAGATAATTAGTTTCCTAGAGTACACCTTTTTTTTGTAGTTGTTAATTATCTACATAGGGACCTGCACCTTTCATAGTGTCAGCATAATCACAACATTGAAATGCCATTATTCAATCCCTTTCTGAGAAAATATTAACCATCTTTATACCTCAGCAGCATGGAAAAGTAATGCAAATACCTAAGCTTTTTTAAGATGAAGACGATGATTATATTCACCGTTATGTAAAATGAAACAAACAAGTTATCACAATGCTGAAAGCAGCTAATTACTGTGCTATTGGATTCCATTACAATGAGAAGAGCCACTGCAGGCCGACCCCTGTCAGGACACCTGGATTCTCCTTTCAGCTCTACAAAGGCCATTCTAGGGCTGACTCTGTATTTCAAGTCCCTTCTTACAGATTCAGATGACACCCAACCTGCAGTCCTGTGAGCAGAGCCCTGCAACTTCTATAGATGAAGTGTAAAGTTTGGCACTGTCTACCTTCTTCTTCAGCATAAAAAATTTAAAAGTTGTTTGGAAATTGATTATTTACAGAGATGCCTGGTCAAAAAATGAACATATATTTCTACAAGGCTGTCCAGGGAAAAAACAATAAAATCCAGCAATATATAAATACAACTTCTTGTATTGTTATACAAGAAATGGTTTTGGGGGGAAAAAACTACAGAGGAAACTCTCAAGTCCAAACAAATACATAACACATATAAATTTTTCCCCATGAAACAAGAACTGCCAGCTGTGAATTTTTATGTGAATCCAGCAAGTGAACTTCTCTCTGGCCATGGGAAACCTGAGAGTTGATAATCTAATACCTTTGTATTTCAGACATAAAAAAATTACCAAGGGGAAAGAATGTCTTTCAATGTCTCCCAGATCAGAGAGGTCCAGCTCTGTCACGACCGCTCAGAGGGCACAGCTGACCCTACAGGCCCTTGGGGGAGCAAGAGAAGCCTCGTGTCTCTCTCACACCAATATTGGAGAGGGCAAAGGAAAAAGAGGGGTATGGAAGGAACACCTCTTCCCAATGACACTAGTGAGGGCTGAGGGCACCTGTTAAAACAAATGGAAAATAAACAGGAAAAAAGCACACAACACTTTCCCTGACAGGAATCCATCGAAAATCCATATTAACAGGTCCTTGAAAGCAAAGCCTGTGCATAAAATAACCTCAGGAGAGGTTTAGGTTGGATATCAGGAAAAGGTTCTTGCCCCACAGGGTGGCTGGGCACTGAACAGGCTGCCCAGGGCCACAGCTGAGCTCAAGGAGCTCAAGGAGCATTTGGACAATGCTCTCAGGCACAGGGTGTGACTCTTGGGGTGCCTGTGCAGGGTCAGGAGTTGGACTTTGATGATCCTTTTAGTTCCCTTCCTACTCAAAATGTTCTATGATTCAAAACGGAATGTAAAATTCAAAGTTAACACCAGAAAGTGCATGTTCTCATAACATGAGGCACTGTAATGGTTTTCATGCAGAAATGGTCTGAATCTCCTCTCCTCTAACTGCCAGAAGGTGGTAGTATTTCAAAATATTAATATTATTTATGAGGAAACACACTCCCTGGCTTATGAATGTTGGCTGCCTGCCAGTGCTGTATTTATTGTACTCATAAGGGGTTCCAGGCCAGTCTCTGTGATGGGCCTTAATCTCGCCCTGGGTACCAGAGGGACCGGAAAACACATTGCAGAGTCTTGTCATCCCAGACTTTGTTTCAGGGAGAAAATGTATTAATACCTGTTTGGCACTGGGGTAGCCTGACACAGTATCAAACATCAATGATAACTACTGGAATCTGCAAAAGAAATTGAGTAAAACATTCTCAGCCTGAGAGTAGAGTCCCTGTAGCATCACTGGAAGCCAAGTCTCACCATGGAAATGAACACCTCTTTGCAAAGGCATTAAATCTTCCAGAGCTTTTCCTGCTACCTTCAGAAATAAATTCTCCAATGAGGACAAAACAAGTTTTAGGATGGATCTGTAATTAAATAAGGCTGCCAAAGAAAATGTCTGGCTCATGTTTAAAGCCAATTCTTGGCATACAGTGTCTGAGTGTCTATTAAGGTAACCCAAAGAAAAGCCACTCCACAGAAGTGCTAGAAAAATAATTTTGTTCATTCTTTTTGCCCATAAAGGAAGAAACTTCTGCAAATCTTAGCACCAGAGTGAAACTGCCATAGCCACATAAACATAGTGCATGTTGCTTAGACCAGATGTGGTTAATCAAAGAAACCGGTTCTAGCAGACAAAACCCGGGTGTCCTAACCAAGCAAATCAGATCCAATGCATTTTTGCAGGATGGCAGGAAGGGCACTGGGAGCAGACACCTTCTGAGCAGCCCTGCAGCTCCCTTTTAGTGCTCTCAGGGTGAGCTGAGGACAGGTGGCACAGGAAAATGGTCTTTTTGAAGATCCCAGTTGTTTTGCCAAAATGAATCCGCAGAGCTGGGCCAGCTCACTTAACACATCACCACAGAACTGCTGCCAAGCATCTTCTCAACATGGAATATCACACCAAATTCTCTGAAAATCCTTCTGCTGGTTGAGAGGAATGGGATGAGGGAGACAAACAGGGACAAGAGCTGTACCCCCTCCCAGTCCTGTCCATGGAAAGCTCCTTCCACTCTTGCAGGTTTCCATGGTGGCCCCAGTTTTGTCACAAGGGCTGCAAGAGGTAGCACAGCCCAAAGTCACCACCTCCTCCTCCTCGGTAGTGGAGAACAGCTTGAACCAACCCTGGAGCCTTGAAGGCTTTTCCAGAGACCCAGGAAATATCTCCACTAAGAATCTCATTCCTCTGTAGGTTTGTGGGAAGCAAGTTCTTTCATCATGAACCTGAAAAAAGTCCAGTACCACCATCCAGGTTGGACCCACAAAACTAAGCACACATCTAAAGGCTCTCCATTTACTACATGCTAGGTTGTAAGTTATTTTTTGCATAGTTAATCTCTCTTGAAGACCTAATGACACTCATTTTAAAATACCTCCATGTACCCACCTACTAGTAAAAGAAGTGGAAAACAAGTCACACCCCAGAGCTGCACATATTTATGGTCAATAAAATATTCATCATTCTTGCAGCTTGATTTCATCCCTACATCTTTAAGAAACAAATTTTGGCAAGAAGGCAGCTTTAATATTCAGGGGAAAAACGTTTTCACAATGGCACCCCAGGAACCAGAACAATAGTGCTGCCTTCACTCTGCTGTGATCTGTGCAGCTTGAAAAGTAATCTAGAAAAGCCAAGTGCTATTAAAAGGGAAAGATCTTTTTTGGGGGAAAATAATTCCTTAGGGTGTGATACACAAAGAAATCAAACCATGAATTACATGAATCTTGATTACACTTAGAGAATTGTGTGCTTCAAGACTGTTAGCTCAGCTTTGGTCAAAATCCAGTCAGAGGGAATGAGGCTGAAAAATAAAAGGCTACGTGGGAGATCCCTGGTGAACCAAAAGCAGCCTCATTCCAGAAAGGAGGAAACAGCCCCCCTGGGTCTTGGCTTCCCCCACAATTATGGGATGGGTTGTACTTAAGGAGCAGTGTAATGGACTCAAGAACAAAGTTGGTTGTACACTGTGTAAAAGTTTGGCCCTTTAGGCATGAAAGACTACCCAGCAATTTCTAGGAATTAAAAGCAAAAAGACAAAACAATGCAAAAATAGTAGGAGACAGGAAAGCTTAGACACTTTCATATGGAATTCAAACCAGCAGTGTCACCCAATGGAGTCCTTAGAGGAAAACTACTAAGCACAAGGGAACACTAGGTAATAATGTGAGTGTGCAAATACCACCTTTCTGTTGAGTTTTTTACTGAGAAACAAAATTTTTAATGCTGAGCTAAACCCTGCCCTGCCTTCTAAACAGACACAGCAAAATGAACTCAGCTCTGTGGTTTGAAGACAATGAGATTTCAGCCTCCACCACGGAGAAAACTAAAAAGGAACCACATATCTCCCCACTTTGGTAGTGGCTGGAGTCAGAGCCCAAATTCTGCCACTCCTACTTCCTCACAGAGAATATAAAGTGACGACATGTTCTGGACTGGACTTGGAACTGTCAGGCAATAAATCCCCTGTAAATGTTGATTTCCTTGGACTCTGCAGGGGTGGTGAGAAATTGGGAGTCCCTTACTAACAGGAGCTTACTTTTTCCATAGAAATGTCCTATAAAAAGATATTTATTAGATAATGAATTGCAAAGGGCTGTCAGCTGAAAGCAATCTCTCATGCAAGTAAGTGGTCGCATTAGGCACAATTTTGTTTTGGCCGTTTAATCAAAATCAAGGTAATAAGTTTATACATGAATTTGTCATATGAATCACCTTTCTACTGTCTGTTTCATCTCTTTCAACAATTTAGAGGAGATTTTCCAAAACCATTAGTAATACTTAATGCTGACCTCTACACCAATACACTATTTAAACATCTGTATCTCAACCTGAAAAGCTCATGCCTTGAAAAGACATTTAGTTTTTGTTTCTAATCAGAAAACACTGCAAAAGTTGGCTTCAAGTTTACTGCTTTACCCAAGCACCTCTTCTCTGTACTGTTAGCAGTTAAGAATGTTTTTAATTTGTTTTATGGTACATTAGCAGAGGGAAACACTTAATAAGTAACTAGAAAACTAAGATGAAGCTCCTTTCCCATGCTGAGTCTGTCTGCCAATCCCCTATGCAGACATTTGTAGGGGGCATAAATGTGAGAGAACAAAGAGAGTTCAGTTCAGTCCCCATAGCTCTAATTTTTCGAAGAAAGTCAAGTGCCCCAGGCTGGTAATGCTGCCTCAGGTGAGTGCAAAAGACTCACACCCAAAATAATGTACAGCCAATGCCTCTGCTCCTACCCCTGCCAACAATCCTGGCACCTTGAAGGGTGCACAGACAGACACACAACCAGCAGCAAAATCTCCCCTTCCACCTGTGTATTTATGACTCAGGAACCAAACTCTGCTGTCTGGGGGTTGAGAAGACCACCTGCCCCAGCCCTTGACAAGGTCTGTGCCCCTCAGTGCCCCCACCTCCCAGCCTGGAGTGCAGGGTGAGCAGAGAGGAGCTCCAGAGCTGCTCCCTCCCCTCCTGCCTCATCTCAGCTGCAAAGCAAATGCCCCATTCTTCGTGCACACATCAAGAACTTCTGGTCTCCAGACAGTGCAATGCAGACAGACTGACTGTCACTGCCTTGCCACGTGTTGCCTCACACTCCAGTTATGAACATCATGACTAAGTATCTCAGAAGGTGTTCTTGCTGCATACACAGGCTGTTCTGTGAGCAACAGAACTAATGAAGCTTCTCATTTGGGGATTTTTTCATGTTTAATAAAGCTGAACTCATGCCACAGTTTTTCACTGAATGAAAATATTAATGTGGTTTCTTTCTGCTTTTTATTCTTGCAGGAGCTGTAGAGCCAATATTGTTGAGACTTCTTCCTTTCTATCAAATGGGCTGAGACTAGTTCAGATTTCACTGAAGTCACCCAAGAAATGAGAAGTTAAGAGCAGATAGACAGGAGAGCACTGCGTGACTGCAGACACCTTGTTTCTGCAGGAAAAGATGCCAATAAAAAGAAGTAAAAAAGGCTTATTTTTATAACAATGCTTAACTGCAGGAAAAACACCAACTCAATCTGGGATCCTTGTAAACGCCTGGCTGGTTCTGCTCACACATTTAAAAGCACATTTCTTCCAAACACTTAATAATTGTGAGACTGTGTTAGGATTTCTTCTTCTGAAATATTTAAGGTTTTTAGCCCCTTCAAGCCACGTCAAGAAATAGTATGTGAAACTCAAATACCTGATTTACTCTTACACAGCAGGGATGGCACCTCTGTAGCCAAAGCCGTATCACCATAGGGACATTTTTAGCTCTTCTTGGGCTTGACAAAGGATATTAAATGAGAGAATTTGCTTGTATTTATCAATGAATGGGGATTTTATGAGAAAACGATTACAAAGATGGGATTACCAACACAGGGGTGAGGTGTGCTAATGCCAACAACATTTTGGATTAAGAAACTGCTGTATTTACTTTATAGCAAAGCACCATCCCAAGTATAGAACGTGACAGAACCACCAGCCTTTCAAAGATAGTGGAAGTCAGAGGCAGAGGAAACAGCCAACAAGTTCTTCCAAGGGATTTTTTTCCCTGTCCACTGCAGAATGAGAAAACTAAGGTTGGCCTTGGGTGAGAAGAGAATACAGTAAAGAAAGGGACAAAAGGAGGATGATGGTGAGAAAGGACTTATGGGCTTGGGAGGGAAAATGGTGGGTGAGCTGCAGAACTGGAATAAATGAGCATAGTACCACTGACTGCAAGAGTTTAGCAGCTTTCCACCAGCTGGGGAACAGCACTGTTGGTGGGAAAGCAGGGGGAGCTGGGCTCAGTTGGAAGAGCTACACAGCTTTCAGGTCAAGTGGACTCAATCTGCCCCCACCACAATATTCAAACAGCCCATCTTCCCCAGCCACCCAAGTTCTGAACTTCTGAACTGGCACCAGTGAGTTCTGGGAGGTTTTATATAACAGATGGCTGTTATATCTCAGTTATTCCAGCACATATCCAAGGCTCCATTCCATCACCTTGTACCATGTGTAATCATTTATGCTTCTTCACAGTGAGGCAAATATGTAATTAAAAAAATTGTGGTTGCACCTTGTGCAGATTTTCTGGTAGCGTAGGTAACTGGGGGATAACTTTTTCCTTCCTTTCCCCAAAGAATTAACAATATTGTTTCAAAGTTGTACCGAAATCCCACAAGGAAACTCATTGCTGGACTTCAGAAACAGACCAGCAGTCAGAATTTTAACATTCCTTTCCACCTTGAGATGAGAAATGAACCTGCACCACAGAGATGGACACCAGCAGTGATGCAAATGCAAAGGGTTCCCAGGCTCTTGCTGGAGCCCAAAGGAAGGGCTGGGCAGAGGATGAGCTCCACAGGAGATGACAAACACCACAGTGTCTCCTGAGTGGGTTCAGTACAGCCCCTCCCCAAAGCAAAGGTGGTGGAGTGAGTGTTTGATTGTGTTCAAACCAAACAGCAGGAGCCACTTAAACTAAAATGCACAGGAGGAAAATTAACATTAACAGCAAGGCACAGGGAGAGAAAGGAGAAAACAAGCACCTCCAGATAGGGACAGAGCTGCTAATTCAGCCTTCAGGAAGAAGAAATCTCTTTGTTCTGAGAGAAGTCCCTTGGACAGGGTTAACAACTCACATTTAACATTCCTGAAAAGGAGCATGAATTACTCAAGGAGGTTTATGGGCTGTGTGCTGTCTCATGGAGAATTAAGTACCTCAAAGATACTTCTGAGAAGAAAATCTTCTATTACCCAGTCCTGGCAACAGAAAAGTTGTTTAACTCTGGGGGAACTTGAAGCATCTGAAGAAAAGAAACCAGCAAGGGTACAGACAAGAGCAAGCAGCTTCCAGGGGTGTCTTCTTGCTGCCCAGCCTGCACCTCTCCTGCTAGAAGTGACACTTTCTAGGACAGCAGGGCAGTGGTTGTGGGTGCCACCACCTGAGCTGGTTCCCATGGGAACTTTTTCAATCTCAATTGGACCATTTTGCCTGAAATGGTTTAGATGGCGACCAGAGATCAAAGGCAAGGAAAAAGGTAAGGTTGTTATCCACGTTCAGCTGTTAAAAAACTGAGACAAAGGGAGGCTCAATCATGTTTGCCAACAGGAATTGGAGCTTACTTGTGGATTTCCTCAGATCCACACTATACTTTAAATATCACATTTACCAAACCCTTATTCATCTAAGAAGGAAAAAACATAAGTTTGATCAAAATTTCTGAAGCCCTTTGAAACAGGACAGTGCCCACCCTACAGCACCCTCTTCTCACCCTCCCCTGGATTCCCTCCATGCAGGCCAAGCTCAGCTCTGTGCTCACATGCCCTGCTGGGTGCCACCATTGGGCCCTGGGGGACATTTTCCTGGCAGTGTGAACATGGCACAACAACCCAGAGATGAGACATGGACAATTTCAAGCTCAGCAGTTCAGAGACAGCTGCAAACTGTATCAACAAATCCACGAAGGGCACGAGCAACTGCAACATCCCAAGGAAGGCTATATTAAAAACTCATTTCTGTCTTAATCCTTTTATATGTCATTAGAAATTGAACTCTTTCCAACCTAAAAATGAGCTTGTTTTTTTTTCTAAGAGGATCTTAGCCCAAAGTGTTGCAAGCTTTCTCAGGATTATTGCTTCATTGTAAAATAATTTCTTTTCAAGCAATTTCATATACCCATTGTATTAAATAAGCACAGTTCAGCTTGACCCATCCACTACAGGAGAAGTGGCTGGGCAGAAAAGTATCTTGAATTTTGGTATGAGCTAAGTCAATTAAGATCTCATGGAAAACCAATATATTTGAATCTGGCACACATACTGCACCAGTGGCACAACGTCAAGTATCTAAAATCAGATGACAAGTTTGGGTATTTTTATCCAACAGGATCAGAATTCCAAAATATTTTATGAAAACAACTCTAAGGCATAAATATGTGTACTAAGGGAGAGAAAGAAGCAAAGAGCTGAAGAATATGTTATCAATCTGGTTTTTGCACTGTTCTGCAGTCATTTAACAGTGTGACTGTGGCTGATGACAACAGTGAGAGTGATGGACAGCCCAGCACCACTCCCTGTACAACACAGTGTGACTTGAGCAAAAGGGCAGATACAGGAAATATGGATGACTAACTCCATCGTGACTTACATTAATGCAATGCTAGGACATACATTGTTTCTCCTTCCTTGATGCTCCTGGTGGAATATAACACAGAAAGAAAGGGACATGCACCACAAAACACTCAAAGTAGCCCCAAAAAGTCTCAAACTCTTTCCAATGGATGCTTTTGGAAGCTGGAGATAAAGATCAGAAAAGTCTTTGGCACTAATGCATTAATTATACCAAAAATATTGTACTGAGCAGCCTTCTAGAAAAAATGAGCTGATTTATTTGGGTCCTTTGTCAACCTATTTTTTTCCAACTCTACTCATGGAAAGCAACTTTCAGGAGGATTAGTAGCTGCTTTTCCAACTTAAATTACAAGCAGAAAATATATTATTCTCACAATACGGCATCCTCAGGCTCTCACTTTCCCCATGGTTACAGGCAACAACAATAGTCCCTGAGAGAGGAGTATCCAAGACCACGCTCTGAGACACTCTTTGCTTTCCCAACAATTTTCTTCATGGAAGCACAATGCAGAGCCTTCATTGGATTCACTGCTGACTTACAGCTTGCATGTGGGGAATGCTCTTTAAAACTTCAGGACCTGACTCAGTTTTCACCTGTAGAGACTCAGTCTTACCAACTTGTCAGGGGCCTTAAACCAGCACAAATCGGTACCTGGCAGTGGAGATATTAATTTACAGCAGTTGAAAAAGCATCTTGTGAACTTCAGTGCAGGTATTTTTAATCACCACTGGTGCAACTGAGATGAGAACTGAGCTCTTCAAGAACCAAAACTCACACTGACCCAAAACTGCCTGGCATTCCTCCCTCCCCACTGTTGTATCTGGCACAGAGAGAGCATGCATGTAATAGACATCTTTCTTCTTAATGTCCTTAAGCAATAAGGGCTCCTGAGGATGACAGCAGCAATCACACAGCAGACCCTTGTCAGGGAGGACAAGCCTGCTCTGTCCACTGGGGCAGGGCCCCACACACACCAGCACAGCTACTGGGGCATGTGTGGGAAAGGGAGAAGATGCAGCCCCAAGAGAGCAGAGGGTGAAGAATTCTCTCTCAAAACCCTGCTTCGTATGTGCAGTATAAACTTCAAAGCTCTAGGGAGCAGGGAGCTGGTTATATTGCTCAGGCTGTGGTTGGGTTGCTGGGATTTGGTAAATAAAAAACATTTTTACAGCTCATTAAGTGGCGCTTTGGGAAATGCTCTCATATCCGTTTTCAAGGGGCTGTGGAGGGCTTGCATTGTGTGATGGGTCAGGGAAGCATCATTTCAAACTAAGGGTTTGAGGGAAGGTGGGTGTAAATATATGTATACAGACACACACACACTGGACTGAGGAACACTGGTGCACATCCTTATTTTCCTGACATTGGTGGTTGCTAACATGTTATTGCTTCCACTTGCTAGATTTGACTGAGGGGCACTATCTGCTATTGTTTGATGAAAAAGAATCATCAAACAGCCTGGGAGGATGGGACAGTAAAACCGGGGCACTTCAGCCAATTCTGCAAGCCCAGGAAATCTTTCTGTCATGTTTTCTCTACATCACATGAAAACCATTTTCTGTGGGTGAAATTCCCATGTGGGCTGCACAGGAGCATTACTGGCCTTGCAGGGCTTAAGGGACAGCAATCTTTCCACTACTTCTTTATACAAGATAGCAAAGATGTCTGAGTGAAGTTCTAAATATTTTTCATTCAAAGTCTGATGTTAGCACTGAGCCTGAAAGAGAACAGCCAAGCCAACAGGGTGTGCCTCAAATTAATTTATTGGAAAGAAATTTGCTGATTGACAGCCATCAGGATGGAGTTGACAGCCAAACATTTTCTGGAGCCGACTCAAAGAAATGATCCAGGACTTGGTTAAGTGTCTCCCCAAGGATGGAGTCTGTCACTGCTAATTAGTTTATCAAAATGGTGCTGTTTGGTTGGGTAGAAAAAATTGGATTAACCTTCCCATTTGGTAAGTGTCCCTCAGTACTTTTTTTCCAGCATATCCTGCCATGTACATGTGTACCTTCAGAGAGCCATCACATGAGTTTTAATTCTTCAATATTGTTCTTAATTCTTAATTGCCACAACTCCTTGTAGCCCAGTGACAATAGGCAAAGTGACACAGATGCTCACTTGTCACTTCTATCAATGTCACCACCGGTTACCTCCCTGTTTGTGCCTTTGTGGGCTGCCTGTTAGTGCTTCTAAGGCTATGAAACTCTGACTAACACTGTTCACACTGTCAAGACAGAGGAAAATGTTACTTCACAGACAAGAGGGAAGCAGGAATGTGAAATTAATGACCAGAAGTTTTAAGACACTTCTCCTCCTACTGCACAGTCTCACTGTTCTTTCTTCTTCTGATGTATGACAAAGTAAAAAAAAAGAGAGTTCTGGCAATTAAACGCTGCTTGTCTTAACAAAACCCATCAAATAAACAAACAAACAAAAAGAAACACTGTAAATCATTTTAAAGGCAACTTCTATGCAAAACTGCAACAGCACAGCAGCTTCAGCAACAGTTCCACACGGATCTCCAGACTTATCTAGGAATAAAGGTAGGAAGCCCCAGAGCAAAGGAGGAGAGAGGTTTGTGTTTGTCTTGGGGTTTTTTTAATACTTTTGTCATCCCTTTCTTCACTGGAAAGTAATAAATCTTCTGAAAAAAAAGTACCTGCTAGTATCATTAAGAGACTTAAACACGGCAAGATAAAACTCCCTGAAGCCAAAGCAGCTATTTGTGTCAAAGAAAACAATACAGTAATTTATACTTCCACTCCCAAATCTTATGTTACTGCAGAAAATTTGGTCCTTTAACAATTAATCATAAATCAAACCCCTGACAAGATATTAGTCTCCTATTCCTTGGAGGGAGAAGTGGAATGTGCATCAAGAAGCAGAAATAAGAGCTTGCTTGCCAGGGTGTCAGATGGAAGCTGAGTTAGGGGGATCTCTGCATTTCCACCACAGCAGCAAAGGGGGGGTTCTGGTTCAGCATTCCTCTGATGAACTGGGACACCAGCCCCAAAGTCCTCAGGCTCCACCTGAATGAGCTCTTGGAATGCTTGGCAAATGTGACTCAGGGAGTGCTGGCCATGGAACGTCTTTGCACTCTCTGTCTCACAGCAGTGTCAGGGAGGTGAGTGGAGAAGACTTTATGTGAGGGCAGGGAAACCCAAAGCACTGGTGGCTCCAAGGGGACAGGAAAAATGCAGCACACGACCTTCCCATGTGCAAGTTGGGCAACTGTGTTCATTTAATTTGTGATCATTCTTAAACAGCCAGAGGTGATAAATCCTGGAAAATTCGTACAGAATTCTGAAACAATTCACACTGAGAACAAGAGAAATGAGAACAAACTTCAGAAATAATCATAATGCCTGTTCCTATCAGCTGTAGGAAGAGCTTTTGCAAGGAATGTTTTTAGTTGCTACCATTCCACACTATGTATTCACCCAGCAGGACTGATTGCCAAAGGAGAGTGTATGACAACAGCCCTTTATTTTTATGTAAAACGGTCATCTAGTTAAGGAGGAAATGGTGTTCTGTATGTTGGCAACGGATTTTTTTAAGAAGCTTGTCAGGTGAAGAATTAAAGGTATTTGGGATAAAAATGGAAAGATTTCTGAGAGGTTCTTAGCACTGTCTTCTCCCTCCTCCTCAGGAGGGTGAGTGGTACACGCAGAACATTCCCAAGGCTGCCACAGGAGCTCATGGGGTACATCCATCCTCATGTGCCGGTCAAAACTTCAGGTCAGCACTTACCCCTCCCACAAAAACCTCAAGAATTTACAGATTGCACTTATTCATCAAGTAAACGGCCCTTAGGTTTAGGGCTTTGACTTTTTTCTAGACATGGCATTTTCAGTCCCTTGAAAAAAACCCATTGCAATTGTCCACACCCTGCAGGAAAGAAAAACCCAAACCCATTGGAACAATATTAAACTGTAAAATACGTGGTGGGAATAAAGTGGGGGAAAGCAATCTAAACTTTGTAACTACCCTTGCAAACATCTTCCACCAGCAAACGGTTTCTTGGCTTAGGGTGGCTCATTCACACAACTCAGGTTTGAATACTTACACTAACCACACACCTCACATCAGTGTGAAATAGTCCTGCCTGCCTCATCTCCACATCCTTCTCAGCCCTGCTGACTCTGGTGGGATTGCTGAGCTGCTGCACAGCTGAGAAGTACAGCACTAATGTGTAATCTTTTCCTCTCCAGTGGGATTTTTTTAGACAATTATTCTTCCAGGTTCTCACAAAGCAAGCTATAATTTCACTATTTCTGTGAACAAGGAATAATAAATCCTTATTACCATTTCTGTAGGGAATGCAATTAACAAAGCTTGTGCTTGCTTTAAATAACTGCTTAATATATTTTGTTATTCCTAAAGGATTTCTCATCTGACCAGGAGATCACGTTTGAGTGTACTACATTAAAATTTCAGTGGCATTCAGTTATACTTCCAAAAATTCATCCTTACAAGAAAAAAAATAGTCAACAGAAGAAAGCCTGGCTATGAGCAATTAACAGATGCAGCCACTGCCATGCAATGTCTCCTTGCTCACTTTTACTCTGCTTAAAGGGAGCCATTCAGTTAATCCCAAATTTGTATCTTTGCTCTTCTCAGTAACAGAATATAATTGGTGCATGTAACCGATGATATAACTGATTATTCAGTGTGCAGCAAATTTTGCTCATGGTCCTCGTTTTAGTGGAATGTGGAATTTTTTGTGGACACCAGGATACCTTTTAATGAACACAATCCAAATGGAAATATTTTGTATGACAGCAAGAAGACAATATTTTACAATATAAAATGTCTTCAAGTGGTGGTGTGGTTTTGAGGTTTTTTCCTATTTCTTCTCCTGAATTGTTTGAAGAATTAGGTCACTTAGACTAGAAAAAGAACTCCAGTTACAACAGGTATTAATGAATTCAAAAGATGAAACCAGCTCTAGTCTCCACATGGAACTGTCACAAAATGTCTACATTTCCTCAGTAAGACAGAATTTAACACTACTGAAACTTCTGTTTAGCTCAGTAATTCAATTAAAACAAGACTTCTACTTGGAATTCTATTTTATAGTTTTCAGCAGAAAAGCTTCAAATCACTAATCTTACTAAAAATGAACATTAAGAACAGTCAACGTATGTTAAGCTCAGCATCTCTCAGAGTTATGTGAGCAGCTGAGACACATCCCAGCAATGGCTAAAGACAAATCCAACACCTCCAGGTGCAAACAGCATTTAGGATAGTGCTTAAAAAGATTTGTCTGCTGTTTGTGCCATCATTCACTCCTTTCTGCAGCTTTACACAGTGCTAAGGAGCCCTTCTCATGTGACTGAAATCCATCTTGTTGTATTACTGTTATTATCAATACAAGTTCATAGAGAGAAAGGTTAAAGGATGAAGAATTCTGGCAACCTTTCTTCACCAGCATCTTCCAGCTGGGCCACTCTCAGTCCAGCATTACAATCCTTAGTGCACCTCGGGACATTTCTGTTCCTCCTGCTCTTGAGGTCTCCCCTTTTAACTGCAATTGCTCAAACCCTGCATACAAGAAGCAATGCTGATCTCTGCACTGCTTTTGACATCTCAGGCAATCACTAAAGCCAAGAGAATAGGACTACAGTTACTTTTATTGCCCAGCAAAATAAGACACACACTGAAATCAGTGGCAATTCCACATACTGTGTTTGCAGACAGACTGTTCTCTTTTGAAATGCGGTTCAAGCTCAGAAACACTTTACAGCTTTACAACCATTTTACAAGTCTGTTTTGGATATTTAAAATAGAGCATCTTTTACACAACTATCTCAAAAGAGGCATCTTGAAAATTTTTACAGAAAAGTTTATTACATGGTTAAAAGGAAGTTCTCTCATTTAATGGGCTCAGTTGTCTAAACTGTGGACTCTGCTAAGTTTCTTAAGAACTGAGAGCTGACCTCATGATCGTTTGACTCTGCAAAGGGGCCATACAGGAGCTGGCATGGGAACAAGCCCCAGAACCTGTTTCTCTGTCACAGGATTAGACTGGAAGGGAAATGCACTTTTTCAGCACACACGAATAGCTTGAAGAACTCACTGCCACAGAATACCAGAGCTAAGGAAGGCCCAGAGCAGGGAGACACATTTATACAGCAGTGGAAACCTGCACTCACAGTAATGTATCTGAAAATCCCAGTATGAGCAGGGCAGGCACCCTGGAAATACACTGATGAGGAAGAACATCCTACAGACAGCCCTGTTACCCTCCACATGGATGTGCAAGTGTGTCTCCTGGGGCCACTGGATTCACTAGATTAAACTAGATTTACTAATGCCTGTATTTCTGAGCAGACATGCATCTAAACTCACAAAAATAAAGTTGTACAAGGGAGTTCACTGGTCTCTGAGCTTCTAAAATACAGAGTCATTACTTGTAAACAGCAAGTACGGTTTTTATGGTTTTCTAACCTGGAAACATACTTATCTTTTCAACACAAGATGAATATAATCCTTCCTCTACTTTCCTTCAAAATAAATGTAAATCAAGCCCTTTCTGAAAAGTCACAGAAATGTCAAACCTTGCAACTGCTCTGGATGGACTCACTGTCATGTTCAGTTTATTCAGGAGAAGATTAAATTGCAACAAAAAGCAGAAAACAGTTCAGAATTTTGCACCATTTGGCACACACACAAGCGAGGGGAAAGGCATGCCACACATCTGCTTCTTGTCATGACTCGAGCCAAAATGCATGTGACAATTGCTTTGCTTTTTATTACCATGCATTCCATAAAACTCTGAGCCTCTCCCTCCTATTATGGACAGAGCAGTTTCCAAGCTGTTCCCCAATGTGAAGTGTGGGGGGAAATTCCTGGTTAACCAACAATTACTTATGAACTGTTAGGTAACAGGGAGGGGAGGTTTCCTCCAGAGAGCCTCATGGAGGGGTCACAGCAATGCTCAAATCCTGCTAAAAGGCTTCCACAAGGGTGGCTGACTCTGCAAGTAACGAGCACAAAGAAAGTCTCAATCTTGTGCCGTTTCCACCCAAGGTTGTGTTGTTTGGGAGCTGTGATGGAGAAGGGCTTAAGCCCTGTGGACTTCAGGGTCAGGTGGGCAAAGGCACTGGTGGTGCAGTTTGTTTTCTCTTTTTACTGCTCTTCTACCTTACTGAAATTCCCAATTACCACATTTCCTGAGCTCATGAGAAATTCGAGGAAATGGAAAGGGTGAGGTCAGTCCTTTCTGCACTGTGCCTGATGCCTGTTCTGGCTTCTCTGATGTCCCACCAGTACCTCAGTCTCCATGGCTGTGCATCAGATATTCCACCTAAAAACCAAACCCATGGAACCAGAGAAGTATTTAAGTTGGAAAAGATCCTGGAGATCAAGTCAAAGCGTTAACCCCACACGAAGTCCAGCAACAATCCACGTCCCTGAGCACCACATCGACCCTGCTGACAGTACTTCTCATGCACCAGGGGCGATCAGCAAAAAAGGGAATCTGATTCGAGGCAACACAGCACAGAAGCAATTTGCCAAGAAATCAGTATGGAAAAGGCTGAAGTGGAAAAGGTGGTGACTCTCAGTGCAGAGAGAGTAAGACAACAGGTGCCTTCAGGTTGCTCATGGGCCTTCCTGACTCTGCCCCTCCCCTCTCATCACAAACTTTTACCTGCTGAATTTTTAAGAAAGGTAGATAAACAGCAAAGAACTTTTAAAATTAATTATGGTCTATCTCCAACAAAAATACAGGTATTGTTTTTGCTCCAGTTCACCCTCGACTATGGCCAAAAATTGGGCAAGCATCAGTACAGTCTCCTTGAGAAATTTTCTGGAAAAAACCAAACAAATAATCCACTCTCCAACCTTTCACACCTCAAAGTCCAATACCCCTGAGTAGTATTAATAACATGAGCTTGATAGGACTGGACAGATTTTTCTGACTTCCCAAACATGACCCAGAACACACTCACTATCCCAGTTAAGTCTGTACAGTCAGGCTTTAAAGTTCCAACACTCTTAAAGAAAAGCTACTTAGAGTTTCTATTGAAAAATACTGCTTCTGATTTCAATCTTTGTGGCACCTGACCTCTGCTCAGCTGGGCTAATGAGGTCACCTTCCCAACCAAATAAATCAACATCACTGTTCTGAATGAGCAGTGCAACCTTGATTTACACCAGCTCTTGTTTTGGGCCATGGAAAATAAACTTTAGGCTGTGAGGGCTCAGTAATTCCTACTGCGGAAATCTAGAAAGCAGCTCTAACTGTATGTTACAAAGATTTATCCAGCATTTCAGCTGCAGTGAAAGACTCCTGCTCTGCTTTCCAGTTCACAAATAATCCCATCGTTTCAAACTCTGCTGAAATATATTCAAACCAGGTGACAGTATTCTACCAGCAAATAGATGGCCAAAGTGATGTTTTGACATCTTTCAGAAAATTAATGAATGCTTTATAATCTAAAACAGAAATCTATTTTGATATTGCTTGTTCTCAAAGCCTTTCTCTCCTTCACATTCACAGATGAAACACACTTCCTGAATAAAAATCAGCAAAATGGAATTAATTACAGCATAACACTTGTGACTTCTTAAAACACATCCAATAAAGCTTGAATAGCTCATTCTTTGGAACAGTTTCTCTTGAAAGTTATGGTGTGACACTAAAGAATCATCTATTTCTATTTTCATGTCTATTAACAGCTGAACTAAACACTGAAAATGTAACATCAAAAGTTTAAAACCCAAGAGATGGTAATGTTTTCATTCAGTCTCTCTGAATTTGTGACCTATTTGTGAGGCTAGAAGAGCACTTCACTACAAAAGGCTGCCATAACACAGAGCTCTACCAGGAGTATTTCACAGAATCATAGAATCGATTGAGTTGGAAAAGACCTCCGAGATCATCAAGTCCAACCCTTGGGCCAACTCCAGTCCCTT
>JAWWEV010000011.1:23769585-23791874 GCA_035583235.1 Hafferia zeledoni
GGGATGGGGAATCCACCCCCTCTCTGGGCAGCCCATTCCAATGCCTGAGCACTCTCTCTGGAAAGAATTTTTTTCTGTGAGGGCTGGCTGGGGAAATGGCCATTTCCCTGCTCAGCCCCACTGCCCTCACACAAACATCACAAGCAGAGCAACCCTTGCAGAGAAATAAAACCAGCCAAGTGCCCCCAAAAGACACAAGTATTTACATTCAGTTGTGCAGAGAGAGCTCAGGAACTGCTCATGACCAGGTTAAGTGTTGGTTCAGAACTGCCTGTGCTTACAGAAAATTCCCAACGAAGAATTCTGTGTGAAGCACCATCAGGTGAATTTTTAGAGCACTGTATGTCACACATCCAGGGAATTGCCCCCCAGGCAGGGCTGGCATTGTGTGCAGCAGAGCTGATTCCACACAAGGAGGAGAAACAGCCACGGCTTCCTACTCTTTACTGGGAGTTTTCAGTTGTCCTTCTATTAATCTGTTACAAAAGTCTTCAAGTTTAAAGCACGTTTCTATTTTGTCTCTGGAACCTGTAACATTATCAATAGAAAATGCCAGAAATTTTAATTAAAAAGGGACTTTTGGTTTGGAACTTAGTATTAGGAGCCAGTTTGCAACCCAAAATTGTGGAATTCTGTTTGTCCATATGAGCCTTCAGGTAACATGGGCTGTAATGAAAAACTGTTCTCATTACAGTTGAACAAATAATTAATTTCTGATAATTTAATTCAACTGATTCCACTGCTCAGCGAATATCTGAGAAAACGTCACCATCCTCTTAATTTTACTCACTCTTTGAAGGCACTAACTAGACCATGAGATTTGCCAAACCTCACAGATTAACCATAAATGGCATTTTTCAGTAAGTGATTCTCTTCAGGGCCCGCAAATCTGAGGCAATGCCTGAGTGGATGCTCTGAAGTAGAGACTCAAAAACTGTGGTTTATAAACACACTAGACTTTGGGGGAAAAAAGACAAACAATGTAAAAAGAAAAATTGTGAAGTAATTGCAGAGGCCAAACATTTCTAGCAGTATTTTTCTAACTTCTCTCTCCCCTTTATTTTGCATTTTTTAGCATGAGCAAGATGGAAAAAGTAAATTGATGCCAAAGTTTACTCAAAGTGTATTTGTTTCTAGTGCAAGTGGCCCTAAGATGTTCCTGACAACAAAACCAATATTAACCAGTACTGACAATTGAAAGAATGTGCTCTCCACCAGATGACAAAACTTTTACACAGACTGGAAGCAAAGAGCTTAATGGGTCCTGATGAGAGAAGGGAAATTAGGAAAAGAGGAAAAGGGAAACAAAACACAAAAGCAGTGTGGGTAAATGTTTTATGAAATAAGAAAACTTTAAAAACAGATACTTTTTTTTGCAAATACACAACATATTTGTAAATTATATTATGGCATAGTCTGACTGTAAAGGCACACAAAAAAGATACCTGAAAGTGTCAGGATAAACTGCCACAGTCAGGCAGGTTCCTGTTATGGTTTCAGCCAGGTGGGGCCTAAATTTAGGTTTTAAAGTTCAAACTAGGTAAAACGCCAACTGCCCGAAGACAGTTCCATGTTCTGAAAATTCTGTTGGGAACAGAAGTCAGTCCGCTCAAGCCAATTTATGGTTGTTTGCTTAGAAAGATAATATAAAATGTCCCTTCCTCACCTGGAAGCCAGGGAGCTGATGTACAGAAAGCAAACAATCCAGTTTTTAAAGGAAAATATCCAATATAGGTGGGAAAATGAGGACTTGGGGTTGTGTTTTGTTGGCTTTTTGTTTTGGTTTCTTGGGGAAGTTTTCTTGTTTGTTTTGGGTTTAACTATTTCTTGTCTCTAACAGAATCAAGGCAGACACAAGCAGAAGAGAGGGGTTGTTCTCTTTCCCTAATGTCTTACAGTCCTCATCTATAGAAATACCCTGTATTATTTAAATATCCCTTTTAACATATGGCAAGAAAGGGCAAAAGTAAAGACAAAACAAAGAGATGGCAGCCAGGCCTTCCTGGCTGCTGAAATATTCCATCCCCATGGAGTCTTAAAAGTCCTCACAAGAAAGAACCAGCATGGACCACTGCACAATACATTGAGGAGTTACATCCATTCCCTCTGTGGCTCCCGGAAAAAAACCTGTGTTGAAGAAACCAAGGAGATGGTCACACAAATCAAGCATTAATATCTCCAGTGGTCCAAATCCTGCTTTGAAGGTTGTGCACAGGCAACACCAGCACCATCAGCATCCACCCACAGGGCAGGAGTTACCTGAGAAGAGAGTTATTTTCTGGAGCTGGAGAATTGGGACATTCAAAATGAGAATGTGTGTTTGAGTGAGAATGAAAACATGAAGGTGATGGTGCTAACAAGGCAGGGTTGCTCCAGAAGTGCTGCTGCTTTTCACAGGGTGAGGCTCAGCCATAGGAAGGTGCCCTTGGGATGGCTGGAAGGGCTGGATGTTGGAAGCTATGAGGAAAGGCAGACAGTGCTTCCCATTTGAGCCAGAAAAGCTGGGGATGGTGCTGTTCCCCTCCATAAGGAGCTGATGAGCTGTAGGGGGCAAGTACTGGGATTACCAGCACTCCTGAATCCCCTCTCCACTCCAGAGGGATAATTAGGTGTTGGTTTCTACATGCACCATTTTGAATCTCCAGTTCCCCTTTTAGTTGGCACAGCCCAATTCTCACTCAGAGCAAGGAAATCTGTCAGCCTTTCCCATCAGATCTCACTTCACTCCCAAAGTACAAGCACAGTTATTTCCCTTTTGGATCTGGCATATCATTAGTGCATAACATAATGCATAAAAGATTTTTGATAAAATATGATTTGGCCTGAAGCATACTTTTATTAAAAAGCTTAACCCTTAAGCTTTAATAGCATTAATAAAACACCAGGTTATAATTAAAAATAAAATATCCAAGTTTTTTCAATATCCTTAAAACTCCCACACAGTTCTTTTGTTGTTGTTCTTTAGTTTGGTTTGGGGGGGCGGGGGGTGGGGTGTTTTGGTTTTTTTTGAAGAACTAAACTTGGTCAAAACTGAGACATATTCCACCAGTGCCTTCTGATAATGACAGGAAACATTTTGCATCAGCATTTACATCTTCCCTGAACTGAACTTATTAACTGGAAAAATGAACAAAGTTTCTATTTGCAAACTCATAACTCAGGTTAAAGGAATGCCAAAACCTCCCTTTTCTGAGGGTCACTTAAAACACCTGTCTGCTCTGGGAAATCTGGATTCTTGGTCTGTTGGGAAGATGAGAGCTGGAGTTCATTTGATCCCTTTCCAGACAGGGTATCCAATAAGATGCTGCTATTGGCCCAAATCTAATGAAAACAACCTTACACAAAGATCTGTAGCTCATTTTGACAATTCCTATCAGGTTTTTCTTATGCCACAGAAATTACCATTTCTTTTGATTTTTTTTTCCCCCCTCCAAACCAGATTTCTGATCTTATTAAAAATCGAATGTTGGTTGTTCAAAGACAGCAGTCTCTTCTCTGTGCAGTATGACCTCAGTCCAAGGAAAAGTGATAGTATGGATTAAAAGCACATGGTGGACCAGGAACTTCTCTGTGCTCCATCTCTAGGCCAGCCACTTCCCTGGCCTTAATAATGTGTTGGACTTAATTAGATTTGAATCAAGACTATTTGGTTATGCTTCAAAGTGCATCTCTAAGATAAACACAAGAACCTCTCCTTCCAGTGAGAAACTGATATTCCCAGAAGAGAAGGGCTTTGCCCAAGGCTGCACCCCTGTCACTGCCAAGAGCAGGGTTAGCATCAGCCACTCCTGCAGAGAAAATGCTTAGCATTGTATTTCTTTGAAAGCTCGAGGCTCATTCTTCATAAAAAAGGGATGAAATATAATCACTTATCTCTGAGAACTCCTGTGGTCTATAAATAACATTAGTACATTGCTAAGCAAGAGGAAGGCTTGTCAGGGGTAGCAGTGCCAGCTGCAGGGTGAGATGCCAGAGCATAGAAAACAGCAGCTTCTGTGGGCAGGGACGCTGCCAGTGTAGCAGAGCTTTTGCATTTAGAAGCACACAACACTGGAAAAACATTTTATGAAAGGAGAAGTTCAGATTATTTTCAAAACCATTTCATTTTCCATAACTTTTCACAGATGCAAAAGCATGCAAGCTTTTTTCCAAGTCTGCTTTCAGCTGAATGTCATTTCACCCCTCACTCACCAAGCCCTGGCCAATGCCATCAGATTAAACCTTTGGGGACATTTGATGCCATTTGCAGCATTCTGCCTACTCCTTTAGACTAAACTCTTGTTTCACCCATAAATGTGTGTTCCACTGCCACAGCAAGAAGAAAAGGAATGACTTTTCTATTGCTAAAAGACTCCCATATGGACAGACTCATTGTCATTCATCAGAAAAAAATTCTTTCCAGAGTAATCAGGCATTGGAATGGCCTGCCCAGAGAGGGGGTGGATTCCCCATCCCTGGAGGTTTTTCAACTGAGATTGGCCGTGGCACTGAGTGCCATGATCTGGTAAAGGGACTGGAGTTGGACCAAGGGTTGGACTTGATGTTCTCGGAGGTCTTTTCCAACCCAATCGATTCTATGATTCTATGATGGGGGGTTGCTGTGAGACCCTCCACTTCCATTGCTCTCCAGACTCCTTGGCAGCCACAAGCCCAACTTGCAGAAAATTGCAGAAGCAACACTTTTTGCCCCACTTACACTGTACAGGATCCTATTGAAATGACAGGAATAAACCCCAAGCAGAAGAGAACAGCACACACTTTCTGAGCTGTTCCTGTGTCAGAGCATGTCCAGCATTCAGAGCTTTTCCTACAGCACTCAAAAGTTTAATTACTCCATGCTGGCTCCCTGTCCCCAGCCAGTGTTTGGAGAGCAGCAAAGGAGCAGCAAGGCTCCTGAAAATCACTCACCTGAGTCCCAGCTGGAAATCTGAATGACCCATCTTCTGCTAAGATGGTTTTGCTGTACCACAATTCTGCCAATAAAATGACCTATTTTCTTGTGTGTTGACACAAAAGGTATTTTCAGACACAGTGTGAAATGTTACAAAGCAGCATAAATTTCTTCACAACAGTCATAGGCTGAAGCAAAGGAGACTGATAGTAATGAGGTTTTGTTAGATTTCACTCAAACTCAGACATAGTCCCTGATCCTAGAGGGGAAAAATAAGTTCTGGCACCAGTTCCTAAAAGTACTATTCTGTTTACTTAAATTCTACACCTTCACAGAAAAGGTGTGACAGACAATTTGTGAACCTCACAAAGATGCAATAATGTAATAGCAAAGACATCTCAGAAGATTTATACTGAAGTCTTATGAATCATTGACTCAAAGTACAAATGGCACCCAGAGCAAACAATGGTGTTCCAAACAGCTCAGTGACACTGTTTCAGTCTGGAAGTGGGAATTTTTAGATAATGCTCCCCCATAAGTGTTATTGCCAGTCCTAATAGCAGTGATGCATCACTCCTGCAATGAGCAGATGCTATCAAGAGATCGTGGCAGTGCCTTATAAAGCACAGCATAAACATGTAGTGGTGAAGGAGATTTGCTGCAGGAGATTTGGAGACAAGAGACAGATACAGGAATTAAGTGACCTGACTAAGGTGATAGTGAGGTCAGTGGCCAAACCAAGAAGGCAAAAGAGATCTTTTCAATCCCAAATGACCCACCAGTGACAGGACAGAAGCACAAAGACCATGTTCATTGGAAAACACACTATGAGTCATACTAGACTGGATTTCATTGAATATGACTCCTTTATTGCTTCAAGCACCTCTAAACTGGGAATCACAGGCATCAGAACCAGTCACCCCATCATTTTCCTTTCACTGTTTGCTCATTTTCTGAGGAGAAACAGCATTAGCCTTACATCTTCTCTGCAATGATAATACTTCACTGCCCCTCTCCTGGATGCTTGTCTGTGTCTGGTTTGGGTCATGAGACTTTGCCAGCACAGGCACAGGAAGCTCCATGCCTCAGGAGCTGATGAATGCTCGGATCTTATCTACAGTGGCACTGAACTTCTGCATGAAGAATCTATCACTGCTATTCACTTTGAATGGCGCCAAAAGCTTATGGACTGTGATCCATCCAAACTGCTTCCTTCTCTCACATCTATCCTTCCAGTGCCACATGGCTTTTCTTTTGGAGAGTTTATTGCTATTTTCACTGTAATCTCTGTTAGTAAAAGAGAACACTCCTCACTCTTTGGAACAATGCCAAGTAACCAACCATCATGCAGACATTTTTACACATTCACTCCATTCAGCTTAACTGCTTTCAATATTATGAACAAATCCTACAAGCAAAAAGGTAGCACCAAACAAACAAATCATCCACATCTGAGGATGATGTGCTCACTGGAAGTGCCTCCAATTCCTCACCCACCTGTTGGGTGGGTCATGTGAAGAGATTTACAACCAAATAGCTGTAACTTCCAGGGGGTGGGATGCAGAAAGACTATCCCTGGGACTCGATTTTCTGGGAAATCTGATCTTTACCAGAACAGATTCCAGTAACAAATGCAGTTTGGATAAATTTAATGGTCTATTACTTTTGCATTTGTCATGTTCCTACATGTTTTGTGTTGGGGTTTTTTTTCTTTATATTTGATACAAGCAGCAAAGAATAAATATAACTGGCAGATTGTGTCATCTCTTATTTTCTTTTCCATGCAGCTGATGTGCTAATTTTGTGTAACACAAGAAATGAACAGCACTTTCCAGATGTATGAAATTTGGTTTTAACGACCAAGTAAGGCGGGAAGTTTTTTTTATGGGATCACAGTTTCCTCAATTAAATTTTAAGAGAATTCAACTTTGGAAACACTGAGTGCTGTATTTTACAATTCTCTGAAGGAGGAAAAAAAAAAGTGAGGTGGGAGGATGTATGCCTATTTTCAAAGTACAGAGTTAACAAAGCATTACTTTAATTTCAGTGATTTTCAAGTCAGTTGTTCACGTCTGCTTAAATGCCTGTGGGTAACTATGCTGGGGTCTGGGATACCTTCCAAATGGTCAGTGCTGTTACAATACTCTTGCAATTACTGCAATATGAGAAAGATTAAGTCCATCTCTAAGAGATGTGGATAGGAAATACTTCTCCCTTTTCTGGCTAATTTTTCAAGTTCCCACCTCCCCCAACAGCTCAGAAGGACAGTGGCAGACTCTGCACTGAAGCTGCCCTGTCATCCAGAGCACAAACCTCTGCCAGAGGTGCGAGTCCAGCAAGCTTGAGATGTCTGTAACTGCACAGGGGACTGCAGGGAGTGACTTGGCCTTACAAGCAGCATGGTTGGGTCCTGTGCAAACTGGAATAAAAGCCAGGAATAAGGAGAGAACTTGCTGATTTTCTCAAAGACATCAGATCTGCTGGAACAGGGAGAGGTCCTTGTGCATGCACATGTGTTTGTGAGCCTGTCCACCAAGACAGAGTGGAAATCTGAATCTATACAAAGTCAAGTAAAAAAAGCAAGTCAACCAAGCTGTCAACACAGAATAACTTGCAGAATGGAAGGGACCAGCACTGCTCAGAGGATTGAAAGCATTAAAAGCAACTTGTTGGCTGCTCTTCTGGCTTTCTGTTAAGCCAGTTATGAAAAACATGCATGAAAGTTTTTCTGAGACAGGCAGTAATTTCTTGAGTTACCTGTGCCCACTGAACATGGGCAGCTGCCCACTCAGTGCCCAGTTCAGCCTGGGGACACTGGCACTGACACCATTTCAGAACCACAGAAAACAGCAAAACTTCCCCAAGTGACATCATCTTTAAATTTACCAATGTCACAGTTAATTATTCTTGCCAAGGACTGTGGGAGAAATATGACACCCTGGGAGAGCTTCTGACTTTCTCTTCAGAACCAGCTCAAGAACACATTTAGATTTAAGCTCCACTGCAGTTGTATTAATGATAAAAAAATTTAATCAGTGTGGGGAAAGTCACAGCTGTCCTAGAAGAGTGATGGGGAGAATTTCTTGATATTGAATGACTGGGCAACAAAACTGAAGGATTAAGCTCAACACCAGCAGACACAGCCAGAAGAAAGCTGTCCTAAACACCTACACTGGGGACACACAAGTGGCCACCACTGCTCTAGACACAAGGCAGAGTTGTTATGGTCAGTTTGGGAACATCAGCTCCCTCTGCAGCCACTGTCAGAAAGGCCAGACACGATATTTCTGCTCTCTTTTCTTTTCCCCCTTAAATACAACTTAATTTTTTACCACTACAAAGCCACCTTAAGCCTGTGTCTTGGAGATTCCATGGAGTTCTGGTTATCCTGCCTCAAAAAGGATACAACCAGAGTGCAGAGAGGAACAAAAATGGCAATAAATAGCTTAAAGATGTGGGCTAGCTGGAATAGTAGGACAAGCTAAATACATTAAGGTTCTTTAATGTGGGAACATTAGCTGTGGGTGGTATGATTAAAGTCCATAAAATCATGAATGGCCTGTAAAAGGAGGAAATCTGGTTTTTACACAGTCTCAGGGTAATTGTGGAGGAACAGGACAATAAATTAAACTATCAGATAGCAGGGTTAAAACAGGAATATGCTTTGTTATATCACATATATTGGCACCCCTATGACCACAGAGAGAATAAGCAATTCCTAACACACAGAATGTACCAAAGGCTGCTATGAGTTAAAACCCAAAGACTTACCTCAACCACAGATTGCTGCAAGATGGGACAGTATATTTGGAAATAATCCTCTCAGACTAGTTACACCCAGAAATACCACTGTATTTGCAGCCTGTAAGCAGGTATCACTTGTGCCCCAGCTGTGCTCAGGCTGGCAGGGTCAGGTCTGCCACAGAAACCTGCAGGCTCTGCAACCATCCCAGGGGAAGGTGTGCTGGATGCACATCTGAACAAAAGCACTTAGACTGCTCACAGAAACGTGTTTTACCTCCTCTACTCACAGCACTCTCTCTCTAAATGGCAGTGTGCAAGGTTATTTTACAAGCCACCTATGCCTGTATATGCACACCTGTATTGTATCTTTCTTTTTTTTTTTACAGCAATTTTAACCTTCAACAGCAATTCCAGTGGCTAAAACAAAATAAAAACTGTTTTCTTTTTTTCAGTGATATTCCTATTTTTCTATTAAAAATCTAACTTCAGGCTCAGAAGCTGCTGCCTGACAATAAGGCCCCAGGGTGCAGAGGGGTTTAGAAGTCAAACATCCCAACAGTTGTTCTGTCCCAGCTGAGGGTTCCCTGCCAAAGCTCAGCCTCTCCTCCACTGCTATCAAATCCACACCATCTCCAACACTCACAGCCAGGCACTGCAACACACCAGTGTTTGTGTGCACGTCTGCTAATAATAATGCTGATTTTTACTACCTACAACTCTAATCATGAATCAGCTAGTATTTAACAGATCTGTATCCAGATGCTGTGTATGTACTTGTTTCAACTACCAACATAACTCCCTGTATTCCATCTTCGTATAAAAACTGGAGGAAATAAAAAGTACAAGCAAACAGAGCGATACAATTTCTATTGTGCTTTAGGCAACTCTTTAATTTGAATTAGTAATTAGCACATTAAGATGATGTACCATAAAACCCAAGAGAATAAATCTATAAATAGATGAGAAGGCTGACTTTCAATAAGTATCCTCTCATAATTAGTCCACCTGGTGTTACTGAAACATTGAACTAATTTGCAGATCCTCTCATATCTAAAATTTATACCACATAGTGCCTATACCAAGTTTTCCATACAAAAAAGATTTTTCATTTTTAAAATTGCATCTTTCACCCTAATGATCATCAAAATCTAATCTACCTAAAAACAGCCTAAAGATTTATATCACTACTTCAAACCTGACTCAGTAGTGCAATTTATCTTTAGACAAGAGCAGATCAATTAGAGGCATCAATTCCAACTGGTGGCAAACGATGTTTATTAGCTCAAGGCTTCTTTATGCCCAGCTCTGAGATTTACACTGCCAGAAATGTCTAATGGGAGAAAAGCAGCCCTGAAAAAAAGCAGCATAGGCCAGTGGGTGTTCCTGTGCCTTGGTTTAATGGTGACTGACAGATCTCATCAGACCCCTGCAGACACACACACTGAGAGCCCCAGGGAAAGGAACAGTGGGAACACATTTTGTCAGATCTGATAAATGACATACAGAGATAGATGTTAATGCCTCCATTCCCTCTCCCCCACCTTCAGCAAAGGCCCTGGCCACTGTCAGACAGTCTGGGCAGCAGCACACCCAGGAGCAGGTGGAAGGGAGGGATGGGCTCGGGAAGCTGAGAACACCCACAGTCTCTACAAAAGTGAAGTGGCTCGTTACCAACCCAGCACAGCAAACATGAGATAAATAATGTTTTCGAACCATGCAGTGCAATTATAACAGAATAAAGGAGTGTTTTCTTCCCAGGTAGATCCTTCCTCTAGTTAGTTTTTGCTCCTTTCATTTAAGCTGTATAAATAATCAATTTTTTCTGCATGAGATAGAACAGCTATTTCCTCGTAGGAAAAATATCCAATGAAGACATCAAACACAATGCTGTCTTTCCAAGCAAGTAATTTGCCTCAACACTGATTCCCCCTTTTCTGTCATAATTCTGGCAGGAGTCTTCTCAGGCAGTGAGATCCACCTGAGAGCTGGCAGGTGGAAAAGCCCTGCCTTTGCAAACACACCTGTGCTTCTCTAAGGAATTTATTGAAGTTCAGATTTCTCAGTGACCTCCAAGTTAGTTTGTTTCTACAAGCTGACATGTTTCTTCCTTCCCTTTCTTCAATACTTTTATTGAAATTCCTTTTAAATTCAAATTTCTGTATCTGTTTGGATTTCAATTTACACAACAATACCTCACTCACTATGAAAAAAACAAGTGGTTTTTTTCCAGGGGAACTAATGTTGAGCCATGTGAAACCATGGTAACTGTCAACTTCCACAAGGTTGTGCTCTAAAGGAAAATGAATTGGTGCAACCATCTCTTAAACATTTCTGTGGGTTATCACCATAGTAAATCTGACAAAACCACACTTCATCCTATAGCCAGATTTTCATTTCAATGAGGGAAACCATTGATCATTTTAACAAGCTATTTGTGATCTACAGTCAGCAGTCCTCATAGGAAGTAAATCTGTGCTAAGGGAAAGAAGGGGAAGCGTCTCTGTTTGCTTCAAGCAGCACAGGGCAAGAGCTGGCAGCAAAAGGTGAGATTTAGGGGCCCTTGCTGGGACAGGAAACACTAGATAGGTGCAACTATAGATTTCCTGCAGCACAAGAATCTACAGAAATGTTAAGCTTTATTGTCCTTTGAGCAATGGAAAAATGAAAGACCACAAGGGCAAATTAACCACATGGCGTGGTTGAAGTAGTAATAAACAGAGAATAGACCTGAGCAGAGTAGAGCTGGGACTAAAAGTCTTCCTGTGAACATTTCTTGGTTATTACATTCCTATAAGACTCTACGTGAATGGCCAGTGAGATCCTGGCAGGTTTTGCTTTACATCTTTCTTCCCTACCCCAGATCTGACACTTCCTTTCACATGAAACCAGGGCAGTGGGTGAGATCAGGACTTTGGTTCCATCACAGTAACTAAGAAATCTCTGCTCTCCTGTATCCAGCTGGTCTCTGTACTCCTCCTAGAGCACAGGATCAAAACAGAACTCCTGAGCCCTACGGTCTTGGCTTTACTCATGCTTCAAACGATTCATGTTAAAACAGTAAGAGTTAGTTGTCCCTCAGGGGGGCGGTCCCATGGTGTAAAGGAGAGCACTCCGGACTCTGAATCCCAAGGACCTGTTCGAGTTTCAGTGGGGACCGTCCCCTGACAGTTCAAGCCTCCCTGCCATCCCATCCCGTCACATCTCGGATGCTCAGCAGGGTCAGCCCTGTTAGTACCGGGTGCTGTGACAGTCCTGAGGACTTCCCTGTCACTGTCCAAGCTCGCTTGGCCGTGGCAAATGGACCTTAGGACTGAAATGGTTGGGCCAGTTCTGTGCACACTGTGCCTCACCTAAAAAATCCACTGCACAGGCTGGAAGGGCACACCCACGTGGGGAGAGGCCTGCCCAAATCTGCGTTCACAAAGTCTGGCCATACATACATACACTTGTCCCTCACTACTCCTGCAGTTTCAGCAGTTTGATTCTCTGATGGACTGACATCCAATTCCCAGACTAAGTTTACCACTATGCAGTTTACACCCACTTACATGCCTTTGCCAACCATCTTTTCCACTTAAATAACTTCTCCCTCTATGTCAAGGCATTTAAAGAAAGCAACCATAGCCCCTTGGTACCTCCATTCTGTTAAGCTCCTCCTGCTTCCCTTCAGGACACAGGCTCTCCCACTGTCCTCACTGGCTTTCTCAATCAGATGTTTTTGCCATGTGTCCATAAATGCCTCCCTGTACTATCCCCTGCACAGAGAAGCATCACCAGCTTTCTCTATATATCCCTAAGCTTCATTGCAGGTGGCAGGAGCTCAAATGTGCAACACTTTCCTACCAGCTGTGCAACTGCAGCATCCCTGAGCAGGGTCTGCTGCTCTGCCATATTTCTGCTCTATTCCATCCACCCCCATGTAATCCCAGTGGCTCACAACCCTCTCTGTCTTGTTCCCAGTGCTTTCCACTGACCATACCCTCTCCTAAGCTGGGTTCAGCACTGCTCTCCTAATTACAGCACTTCTGTACCTACTGCATGCACAGCTTTAGGCTCAGTTATGTGTATTCACACATGCATATGCTTATGCCTGTGTTGACAACTGCTAATAAATTAGACACAGACAAGTTTTTACCACATTTACTACAATGATGTGTTTGAATTCTATTTTTAAGCCAAGTTTTTACCTAATGTGCCAGCCCTGACACCTTCAGTTTGTTCCATCAGATAAAACAGACTGATCTTTAAAAAGAGAAAAAAAGCAGTAATGACACAGTATCGATCCACTAAGAGACCTTAGGAGATTTTTGTTTATTTTCTTTTGGTTTTATCCACCAACTTATCTCTGGAGAGAGATTACAAAGCACTTTCATCATATTTCACAAAACAAATGTGGCAGTAAGTAAAATGGGGACAATGAAAAAGCAACTGAGGTAGCTGTAGAATCCAATACTGCTTAAAAAAAACAACAGCAAAAAACTGTTGAGGATAAAGCCTTTTAAGATAAGACCTTCAAAATCAGTCCAGTAAACACTGCTACTCTCAGACATATCCTTTCACCCAAAAGATGAGTATTCCAGCCCAGCCAAGACCACTGATTTCACCTGTTCTTTAAAACCCTTATGGTTCCACTGCAGAAAGGAATTTCATCTGGAGCTCAGTACCAACCTCCACAATCCAGGCTCTAGATTGGAAAAACTTGAGCAATTCAACACCATTCCCATAAGCTGCAGGAAACACAAAGTTGATGTTTAGAACAAATTTACCCTTCCCCAAAGCTCACAACAGGAGTAAACAGAACTCCAGACAATCACTGTCAGCCACGTGCACTGGTGAATTGTTCACCTAATTACAGCAGAGTTAAAAACTTTCCTAGCAACTTTATTCTGTGTCCTGTGTGAATGCCGGAAGGGATGAGAAAGGGAAGACACAAACTTAGATTTAGAACCCTGGCTCAAAGGTTTATGAAGAATGAATTGCAAAGAAAAACTTTGATTATACCATTTTTTTTCAATTAGAGAATGGAAAATAAGCTAAAACAAAAATTTAGAGTCTAATTTCTGAACCACTTCATGTCTAGTTACTGAAATGAAGCAATCCATGGCATTAATCTGGAGTGAAGTACAAATTTTGAATACTTGGTAGACAGGGAACTAAAACCAACATCTGTTGAAACAGCTACTATGTAACAGCAACCAAGTACTAAAAACAATCCAGTTTTCTGCTGCTGTGAGACAGTGCAGTTCCACTGATGCAGCAGCTCAGGTGCCAAAGACTATGATGGACAGTGGCTCCCAAAAAGCTGTAGTTCAGGAACACAATAATTATAGACAGCTTTCCCCAAAATCTGCGTGATTTACATCAGATCAAGCTTGTGTTGAAATCCCACTGCTACTTGATACATCTTCATGTAATAAGGCAATGAAAGTAAATGCTAATGAATTGTTTTGACAAACTGAAGATTTATAATATGAAACACAGCAGGGTTTGATGGTTACATGAAACTGCCCTACTCTTCAAGCCTTCTTGCCCATCCTCCCTTTTTGTTCACACACCTGACATCCTGAGTGTAGAACTATTTCCCTACTTATTGAGTCCTAGAAACATTTATCAGTGAAGGTACCCCTGTGACCCCCTTTCCTGAGGCTCCTCTCAGGGAAGACGCATTTGGTAACTTCATTGACTTGAGTTTCTCAGCCTGTTCCACTACACAGAACAGGAGGTGGCTTTAAACAGCAACAAAATGAAGATCAAACACTGACGGAAGGACCACTATTCCAAGTATTTTTCAGCATTTTTTCAAACTCACATATAATTTACTAGCTAATTAATGAGGAGAGAAATTATTCCACTCACCTTAACAAATGATCATTTAATTTTTTTGTTTGGCACAGTGACTGGTGTAAATCAAAAATTACTTAAATCCAAGAATATGATTTACAGCAAACATTAAGATGTAATGGTCTATCACCTAAAAAAAAATCTGGAGGTTCATATTATAAGGCCGTATGACCATGTATTTTGATTCTCCACGGAATTCTGTTGATAACTTAAGATATGTTTTAATACGTGGTCAGTAAAGAAGATTTTAAAAACACCATTTTAATAGTCTAAAAGGTTCATCTGCATGATTTAAATAAAGCCTATTCAGTATCATTAGAATGACATAGCATTAATTTTAAGGAATGATCAGACACTTCATGCCACAGTCAGAATCACTTAGAACTTCCCCTATTACTGAAAGCTGTGTTAGGCGCCTAAGTTCGAGACAAGGAGATATCCCCAAATAAATCCACACACTGACCATCCACTAGAAAGACAAATTCTTACCAGCCACTTCAGTTAGGCATGACATTGTCTAACTGTTATTTCCTAAGATACCGTGCATCCCCCTCAGGCAACCTTAGAGAGGGAAAGGAAAACACGTCAATCTCTAAGTGCTTGAATGACCCATTCACTTCTAAAAGCTCCTCACAAGACCTTTAACACACTGCACTTCCATAACACTATTTTCTGGCAACAATGTCAGTTTAAGGAGCCACTGTCCCTTCCTTCCCTCCTGCAAATTGTTTGTTCTTGCCTGTGCTTTCCCCAGCTGTACCAACACAACTGCTCTTAGGGCCATGCTGTGTGCTGTGACAGAACTCGCCTGGTCCAACACCCACCTGCAGCCAGGACACAGGGTCCTCCCTCCTGCAGGCACTCCCACTGCCTCCCTTGCTCCCCTCATTTCCCACCTGACCTCAATCAACTCATTGTGCAGCCACAGAACTAATAAATCTCAAAGCTGGAACAGGGTAGGAAGTCATAGGCAGGGACAGGAGGGGAATGACTGATATATGATACATAATATGATATGATACTACCATTGTCTTGGTGGTAGGTAACCATTCCATCAGCAAAACCGTCAGGCTGCACGCTCAGACCAGAGGATAGATTTGAATTATCCTGTTGTTTTAGTTTGGAGTCAGCCTCAGTACAAGTTCAAGCGTTTTGCTGAGCTGGAATCTAAATCTTTTATCAACAGCTAAGTCAGTGCTCAAGTCATAGATACAGTGCCTTAAATAGCTCTGTCTTGTGCCTGTTACAAAGAGAAAACTTGCAGAGAGCCATGCCCTTCAGTTACAATAGCAGGGTGTACACCATCCCAGAATAAAAGTGCTGCTTCCATTGCTAAAAACTAACAAAGAAATTTCACACTCCCACTCCATCTTATAGCCAGGTACCTGAACTACTTGAAATGCTTTATCCTGCATGAATGTATTGCTGGCATCTTCTTCCATTATTGACACACATCCTGCTATCTGGAGGAACAACTAATATTTACTAGCTATTAATTCTGTCACACAGAAAAGCTGAAAAAAATATTATGAATACAGTGTGAACAATTTGATTAACTAAAAGCACTGATTTCCACATAGAATTTTCTGCAAATACTTAAAAACCACACACACACAAGCGGTCATTATATAAACTGAATACAGTTTTATTTTTAAGCTGCGCAAGTCCTATTACTTAACACAGACCCTTATATAGAGAACTTCTATTGACTCTGTAAATAATTTGTATCAGTCTGTGAGGATGCAACTCAAAAACATCTTCCTATTAGAAAGAAACTTCATTATGTTCCAAGACTGCTTGCAATCAGCAGTTCTTTGTAGGAAATAAGATGGTTTAGGTCCTTTGCCAAATCTCTATGTGTGGCCAATGCATAAAATTGGCTAAATCAATGCACTTGGAATTCTCAAGATAGTTAATTTTCCAAAGAAGTCGCTTAATTCTGATACATCTATTCAACATATATGTAAAAAAATACATACTACATCAGTTTCTATTTGCCCTAGTTTTTATATCTATTCCACTTAATTCAATTCACATTTAACTTCTTGGTATGTCAGCATCAGTTGTGCTCAGTGTTAATTCCACCACAAGTTATGAAAGGCTTTACAACATTTAACTCTCTGCTTCAAGTCAAGTAGCGCCCAACAACACATGCATTCCAATGGCTGCACCATTATCTTATAATTGCAGA
Organism: Hafferia zeledoni; assembly: GCA_035583235.1. Lineage (NCBI taxonomy): Eukaryota > Metazoa > Chordata > Aves > Passeriformes > Thamnophilidae > Hafferia > Hafferia zeledoni. The sequence continues at coordinate 23,786,253 of JAWWEV010000011.1, forward strand.
ATACTTCTCATAAGTTTTCCCAGTTTTTGTGGATAAGTTTCAAAGCTCTGGGAATTTCCTAACTTATTTGAGCATCACTATCACACTGGATAACTTACAATGCAAGCTGTTCACCAAAGCTGTTGTTGCTGCACAAGCTCCCCAGAACCTTTAAGAAACAAGTGGAATGGCAGCCAAGAAATCCAAATGTTACCAAATACACCTGCCTGATTATGCACTCAAGTGCTTATGAAACCAGCACTGCCCAAGGCTCTGCTCAAACCATGGTCAGCTCCAACAGCTGCTCCAAGGGTTTTCCAGCCCCGGAGCAGCTGCAGTTTTCTCCATGTTAGTCCTGGTGGGACACCACAGTCAGCAACTGCCTGAGAGAAAAACTGCATGGTAACAGGGAATGTTGTAAGGAAGGCCACTTAGGGGGAGTCTGGGAAAGTTTTCCAACTGTTTTGAGAATCAGCAAAGAACCAGGAATAAACATTTTCTAGCCCAAGCCCTCCGGTGGCAGAGGAAGATTCAGCACCCCTCCATTTACAGAGGCTGAAGATTATCATCTTCCAGAGGAAGTGCCTCTGTCCCAAGCAAGAAAATTCAGATACAAACAGATGATTTCTCACTTTGTTTTCTACCCTTTGTCAATAAAGTTGCTACCTCCTCGATGTTTTTTTTATATCTTTGTTTCCAACCTCTTCTCATAGCCTGTGGAATTCCTCACGTGACAGGCGGCAATCACATTTGGGGCTCACGGGCAGCAAGTTGATGGACATGACTTGTGATGTGGCTACCAAGCACTTCCACACCAAGGAACACGATCCACTGGGAGCTGAGAGACTCTTGGCATCACTTTCCCTAAACTTTGGGTCAGAGCCATGGAATAAACACACAGCAGTTCTGCAACCAGTCTGTTTCCAGCCCATTCCATCTCCCCATACATTCTGATGAAAACATTCATAGGCAGTTGCCCAAATATACTTTAAAAGTACTGAATTTTAGATGATACTCAACTTTTTGCTGCGTTACCCAATGAATAACACAGAGCTAAGGCAAGGCAACAAGAAGGAATCAGCAAAGGTATGGGGGTTTTTGCCAGTTTCTCTGCAGACATTCAGCCTGACTTTGGGTAAAAAACTGTGCTGGTTATCTGTCTCTGGGAAGTTATCTTGGCTTCTCCATGTAGAATGTAAGTGTTATAGGGGTGCAACTTTTCCACACACACACTGAGCCATCAGGGCAGCTGATCTTGCTTTGGCCAGTAGCAGCTATTATCATAAGAGCACAGCAACAAACCCAGCTCGCTTTTTATAAGCACCTAAACCCTCTACAGCTGGTGGTCCCAGTCTTACCAGGTCCAAAAGCAACAATGAAAACATGGATATAATATAAAGCAATCTCTGTTCTAGAATGTGTTTGTTGATATTGATAACAGGAAGAAATTCTCCCCTGTGAGGGTGGGCAGGCCCTGGCACAGGGTGCCCAGAGCAGCTGTGGCTGCCCCATCCCTGGCAGTGTCCAAGGACAGGCTGGATAGGGCTTGGAGTAGCCTGGACTGCTGGAAGGTGTCCCTGCCCAGGGCAAGGGGTTGGAATGAGATGATATTTAAGGACCTTTGCAAACCAAACCATTCAACGATTCTGTGATGTGTGCTATTCTGCACACACTTTTAAGTCCATCCTACCACCCTAACAGCCCAATATTTGAGTTGATAAGGTTTACTTTTCAACTGTAGAGGACTTGTTTTCCTTAAAGTTTTTTGCTGTGAACTTAGTCCTTAATTGAATCATGCCAGCTATATAAAGCAGGAGGATTTTGTGGAAGACATTTAGTATGTTGCCCTTCACCTGGCATTTTAGAGCATACTAATGTATTTTGAAATGTACTGAAAAGGCTTTCTAGACAGGACTCATTGCTGAACAAAGAATAACAAAGAAACTCAAGAGAATACATTATTAAATGAATTTCCACAAATTAAAATGGAAGGGATTCAAACTCAGCTAATGGTCCAATGCAGTTTGTAATCAAACCCAAATTCTCAACTGCAAGAGCCTATTTATTGAATGCAAAAAAAAAAAAAAATCTCTGGATTTTAAGGAGTAGTTCCTTATCTTCCGGAAGAAAAATATGAGAGAGCCCAGCCCTACAGAAACAGCCAGGAAACAATTTTCCCATGGTTTTGATAAGCAAAAACTGCATTATTTCCACACAGTTTACATTAGTACAGCAGAAGTTTTACACTCCCACCTCCAGCAATGCCAAGGCAGCACTGGGCAGTGGGGGCCAGGCAGGGACACCTGGCACACCACCTGCACAGGTGACACACTTTGAACACACCAGGCATAAAAACACTCCTCCCATGAACCCTTCCTCTCGGGAATGCTGCAGCTGAATCCTCACCTGGAAGGGGTCCAGGAGCAACTGGGTTGGGACCAACAGAAACACGATGGTTTCTCAAAGGAATGCAGAGTTCTCACTGGAAAGGCACCCTATCCTGTTCCTGACAGACACCTTCAGTACACCCTACCCTGCTCCTGAAAAACACCTTCAGGGCAGGAAGAGCCACAGTGCCCTTCCCCAGAGCAACAGGAGATCATTGGGAGTCACCCAAAGCTGAGACACAACTCAGGGATGAAGCTTGGAAAGAAAGATTAGTCTTTGCAAAGACTTTCACTGACAGAAGAAATCATTCCTCCAGGTAAGAGAGTGCTTTGCTGTCTTGTAGCATGGACTGTTGCTCAGTGTTTCAGGAGGGCTGTGCTTTTGGAGCTACTGCACCAGAAAGCAAACAGCCCTAAGCATAAGGGCATCCTTTGCCCTCTGAAAAGTCCAAAGCTGCCTGTATGACATCACTGGCAGCAGTAACACAGCTCACACCTTTGCAGAGTCCCAGCAGATCTCACGCACTTGGCAATAAGAACGGTACTCAATTTCCTAACCCCAGAACATCAGGGGCAGGACATTACTGCCCTTTCACAGCAGTATGACCTCAGAAGTTATCAAAACCTCCTTCAGGCTGCCCACCACTTGCCTTCCTGGCTGTCAATTCTGAACTCAGGGGTTTTGGAGCAAGATCACACTGTGCCACATGCCCTGTGTTTTGCACAGATGTGGGGGCAGATCCAGACCTTTTGCTGCACATTTGAACCATGCTCCCAAGGACACTACAGAGGTACAAGGTGGCCTAGCAAACTCTTGGAGGGATTTCTGGAACTGAGTCCTCCCACCCAAACCACAGAGATGTTCTGACAGGCTGCTAGGCAGAGTCACAGCACAGCAAAGGATTTGCTGTTGCCCATCATCTTCACTATCTCTCTACTTGCCATAGGAACATCTGAATAACAACTTTCTCTTTATCCTCTTTTCCTTGAATTAAGTTCTTTTTACAACAGCAACGTTTGTAACACCCACTCAAACATTTTGGGTGAGCAGCCACCACACAGAAAAGACCTCAATCTGTTTCTCCTTCCAGTGCAGCTGCAAATAAACTCACCCGGACAACCACCTGAGCCTACTTTAAATAACACCAGACAAGGTGTCTGACCATACCCTGCGGGCACCAGCCATGTCAGGAAAACAGATGTGCTTGAATATCGGCTTATATTTTATAAAATCATCTCTGTCATGGGTAACACTACACATAAGTGTCCATTCTTCTATCTGTTTTTAGCACATTCCCAGGTTGTGCAGCCACTCCAGCCTTCCCATGCAGGAGTCTTCCCCCAGGGATGTGACTGTAAGAAACAATCAATTATTATGGATCAAATCTGCCCCTGGTTTAACATAGCACAGTTCTATCAAAATTAAAATAGCTTCAACTAGGCAGTTTTGAACTCCAAGTATTGCAAATACAGCAAAATAGAATCTGTGACTGGAGCAGCAGTAGCTCCAGTTGTTCCTTCCTTTTACTTTTGAGTCTGTTGGAGGTTTTGGTGGCATTCCTTCTTCTCCCCTACACTGATAAGAGTTGAGGGATATAAAAAAATTCTGGAGTAACCATGGCATTGTTCTCCATCCCACTAACTGTGCTCAACTGTCCTGCCTCTGCAAAAATGGAGAATAAACCAGTAGGTTTTGTTTTGGCCCCAGGTGTTTTTGCAGCAGAGCATCATTTACTATCGTGTTTTACCCAAGGCATTTTTCAATCAGCTAATGAAGACTCCACTATCACAGATCAGTCATAGCCTTTTAAGACACTACAGGGTCTGCTGGTTTTCCTCAGTGTTAACTGAATTTCTTCATGTGTACTCAACACACCAAAACCCTGAATTTCTTTAGTATTTCAGGGACGACATTTTAAATCCCTTTCCTTAGAATAAGCTGCTGATCCTGATTATCAAAACTCAATTTATGTGAAATTCTGACTGTAAACAAAGAGCCTGCAAAGGGTAGAGGTTAACACTGAACATGGACGTGGGTTTTTTAAGTTAACTTACAAACACATTGTTTGTCCCAAAAAGTTTAGTACAAGTAATTTGAAAGGACTCCCACGGCTGGGCAAGGAATACTGAACTTGCTTTAAATTTCTGTATGTGGAAATAGTGTATTTATTAAAAACATAAGTGATTATTTGCCTTCTTTACGTTAAGTTCCCACAAACATATTGTTCAAATCATAGTCCACATTCTTCAGTGGAAGTAAACTGCCAAGTCCTGGGTATGAACAGAAATAATAACTGCATATTTATAGATAAACACTGTATGTAAACAAATATGTATATAAATAACTTAATTATTATCTGGACAATGACCCTGGGAAAATCATGAAGTCACAATCCAGCCCACAGCCAGATTATATTATTCACTGTAAGGCCGATTCATCCAAGTGCATCATGAGCTGAAAGGCAAAGCTAAGTCCTCTCTTCAGTCCTGAGTTAACCATTCAGCCTCAATTTTTAATTTAAAAGTATGCCTTGAAATTACATTACTAGAGTAAGTAAGAAATCACAGGCAAGTCAGAGTTGTCTCTTCAGCTACTGAAGTTCACCAGAGCCTCCTAAACTATCTGAAACATTGAACTCATTTCCATAATGCTCAAAAATATTTCTGATTTTTGCATATATCAAGCACTCACATTAATGTTTAAGTTCCATATATTTTAATTACAGGATAACATTCATGTCATATGGGTTTACAAAGCAACAGACTCTTCTACAGATAATTGTTCTACAACATTCTGTTCAAAGAATAAAGTCAATTTACGAATAGTCTCAAGAATTCTTTCACATTCAGTAAAGCTCATGTGGTGCCTTTGGCCTAGAAAATAAGATAGTTGGGGGTTTGTTGGTTTTCAAAGCCAGCTTTGAAAAGTTTTCATCCTGCTCAAATTTGCTTTGCCAGCCCCAGCACAGCTTTCAAGAGCATTTCCAAGGTTTCTACAATAAACACTGCCAATAAAGGCAGGGCAATGTTTGCAGACCCCACACTCCCCTTTCTCTGATCCAACCAAAGCTCCAGGAACACCTCTAAAACTGATTCCTAAACCAAGGAAAGCAAAGATGCAAAGAAACACAAAGCCAGGTCAAGAAGAAAGAAGTGCAGGAGAGAACTGAGAAAGATGTATGTTGTAGTTTGGAATTATTATGTAAATTCTCTCCCCTGCCATTAACTGTCCATGCCAGTAGTTAACAAAGAGAGT
>JAWWEV010000011.1:23795853-23812870 GCA_035583235.1 Hafferia zeledoni
AGTGCCATGATCTGGTAAAGGGCCTGGAGTTGGACCAAGGGTTGGACTTGATGATCTCAGAGGTCTTTTCCAACCCAATCGATTCTATGATTCTACGATTCTATGAAAATTTTGGAAGTAGCTTCTCTGCTCATCTTTGACGCTGAACTGTAAAAACTTTAGTGGAGCTGCAGAGTCCCTCAAGTGACCCCCAAACGCAGCCTGAGCACCAGGATGTCCTGCTGCCCACCAGGAGTTCATGCACAACATGCACCAAGGTGTCAGTCACCCAAACTCTTCGGCAGTCCAGCCCAAGAGAAGAGAGGACCATGAATCATTCTATGCAGCTCCACAGACAGACCCTGGGTGAGCACAACTCCTGCCTTCCATCAGCCTCTTGGGCTCTTTTGGTGTCACCTGAAAAACCTACATTTTTGTTACTGCCTTTCTCTCTCTGCACCTTCATATAAAACTTGCCTCCTGACTCACATTGGCTTCTCTTCTGTAGCTGGTGCTGCATAATTCAATATATTGTTCCTTTTGGGTGTTTAATTTTCTCACCATGGTGGACACATAATTACACATAATGAAATACCTATACTGAGATCAATCTATTAATAGTTTCTAGGACTGAAGTCCTTAAAATTGCCCTTCCTTGCATTAAAAATACCCCACAAAACAACAAAAAACCCTCCACAACAACAAAAATAAAGCCCTTGAGCCTACAGACTGATCGGTTTAAATTAAAAACATCAGTGCAAATGACATCCAGCCAGCTGGCCTGACACGGGTATCCATGAGTTAGATATCATGTACAAACATCACTGACTTCTGCCACTTTTCTTCATACCCTTTTTCTAACATGGGTCATACTGAATACATGTCTTGACCTTTTTAAAATGTGTGGGGAGCAGAGAAGGCACTTAAAGAGTCTTATTCCTAACAGAGAACCCCACCAGAAGACATGATTTCTGGTCAAAACCATAAAAACTTTCTTACACTTCTGACCAAACTAATAAATCTTCCCTGAGCAGTGGAAACTCAATTCATATTTGGAAACCCAAACATTAATTTTCAGAAGTCATGCCATTTGGGAGCAAATAACTCTTCCCTCATTTAGCTGGGATTCTACTCCTTAACAGAAAATCCTTAAATAAATGCACTCAAGTGCCACAAGAAGCAGCTTTAACACAAGGCAGCAGATGTGGAAGGGCACATGTGCAACCATTCTTGGCACAGTGGAGGGCGAGGGGAGGGAAGGTTTGCTGCCAACATTCATTATGTACCCTTGTGCAAGTTTCTTTCACAGCAGAAAGGTTGTGTAGGTACTCGAGGGTTTGCTGCTCACACCCCACTGCAGTCACACTCATACAGCATGAGGGACAATCATTTTTATTTAAAAAACTTCTGTCTGGAATTCCAAAGGTATCAGCTTTCCCTACACAGCTCAGCACCTGCGGGACACACTCTTTTTGGTCCTTGTAGGTTCTCCCCAGCAGAGGAGGTTCCTTGCTCACAGGTAGTTATGAGACATATATAAGGTATTTCATGACCATCTACTTTTCAGCTCTCTATCCTGGTTCTTTAACACAGCCTTGCAAGTGGTCCCAAAAGTGTAATAGACCCTTTTGACTGAACAGAAAATTTAAGCTGAAAGCTTGTGCCTGCAGTTTAGTCTCATGCAATGTTAGAAATGGCCCTTGGCTGAAAAAGTAAATATATCTTTCCAATCTGTGGAGAAAAACAACTACTGTAAACTGTAGCAATCTCAACAGCTGAGAAGTCTAGTGATGGGTAATAGCTCTTGAGACACTCGCCCCTTCCTGCCGTCCACTTGCTCAGGAATCTTCAAAGCACTGAGCTCGTTAGGAACAGTTTCACAGGTAGGGAGCACATTTTCCAACTCCATTTTTCACCACTCTGTTTGAGCTCCCAGAGTGAGTCTGTCAGCAAACAAACAGGGCCAAGGAGCTCTCTGCTATCCACTTAATGGCACTAAAACCTGAGTCCCCTCCACTCTCCCATGGCACTGATGAGGAAACAGCTCCCAGTTTTTTCACAGAGAAACAGAAGTGTAAGGTAGCCATGGGAACCTATGTGGCACTAATCTCAAATCACCACAGAAGACATTCCTTTGTACATCTGTATATTCCCATAAGCTCCCAGGAGGTATTTTAGTGACATCCTTTCTGGAACTCCATAGTAATTTCCTCAATTAGTATCAGCTTACTGTGCTGGCCTCTGTGAACCTGCAGGAGAAAAGCCATCTAGGCATTATTAGCTGGCATTTAATAACTCTGGCAGACTGCACAGAGCTGTTTGGTTGAATTTGTGTGCTTCCTTTTCAGAACAAATCACTTCATATGGGTCATGTACACACAGAGCATCCAATACTAACCAATTCTTTTTCTGTTTGATAGTACTGGTGAAATGCAATCAAACAGCTGCACTTTCACAATATATTATTCATTTGGACCAAATCTACTTTCCATAACTGAAAGCTGCCTGACATTTCTTTTAAGAAATCCTCTTTAAAACTGAACTAAAACTGCATTTATTCCTATGAGAAACAAGAAGGATAAATATATCCTTATTGAGGCATCCATTTCCTTACATTGCTATGTTTTCCTAGTTAAATAGAGCACCTACAATCTAGTACAATCCTTTGTGGTGGAACTACTCACAGCACACATTTTTATCTAAGCACTACAGGTTAGTAATTGGGGGTAAGAACAGTTCTAATCTCATTATGTGCATCATACTCTGTGTTTAAAATATAATTGCTTCTTTCCATCATCAGGGAAGTCTCTCAGCTCATATAAACAGAACAATGCAGGTTGCTGCAGGTCTCAGTGCATCTCTCAACTATCAGAAGGGTCTGCAGAGCACTGGTGCTTGTTAGTTTGCTGTCAGCATGGCCTTCAAGAGCTTCAGGTGTTACACTGGCATTTGAAAATGTCCCCACATAAAGCAGGGCAGAGTAGAATCAGCACATGAAACATCCTGGCTCTTCCATCCTTCTTTACAACCAACCCCCAAGCTCTAGTCCCACAAACTTCCCTCTCACCAGTCCAGCAGCAATGCAGGGTATTGCACAGTAGTGGGTAAAGCCTCTTTGTGGCAGAGATCAGCCTTTGCTGTCCAGTGCCCGGAGCTCCAGACAACAAAGGCTTCTCCAGGGAGCTCAGCACCCTCAGCTCTTTTCCTTTCAGCATCTCTGGACTCTGCTACTCCCATTTCCTCCCTTCCTGTCACACACAGATGGCCTCCTCAACCCCCCACCCACCCCACCTGACTGATTTCCCTACAACTCCTCTTTCCTTCATACTCTATGGCCTGGCACTGTCCCACCCGAATCTGACCAAACTTGTGGGTATATTCTGTAGAACAGACAAATATGTGTGTTTGTAACAATCAGGTAAACATTTTCTATATAAAACCCTTCCACCTTCTGCAAAATGTCTCATTTTGAGTGACCAAACCCACAGGATTTATTTTCCCATTTGAGAAAAGTGAACTGGGAGAGAAGGACCCAGCACTGTCCTTTGCTGCTGTTAATTGATTTGCCTTCACAAGCAGGGAAGAGGCCAATGCAGGAGGTAATTAGCAGCCTTATTAACATTTACATGCTTGCATGGCAATGAACTTTAGCATTCACCCCTCAAGCACGCTGAGAGAAGGACAAAATCTGCAATTCAAAACCTGTCAAAGCTCTGCATCATTAATAAGGGTAAACTCAGGTAAATTTATGTTTTAAATGGCCATTTCTGACAGTGTGTATTTGGTTCATTCTACAGGATTTAAAACAAAAAACTACCAAGCAAAGAAAAAAACACAAAAAACCACCAAACAAATGCCAACAAAAACACAAGTTGTAGAAAACACCCTACAAACTGCAAAAACCAGAAAACAAACATATATAGCAATTTGCAACTTGTAGTAATGAGTATATCACAAGATATACAAGAAAAACAGAAGTGAAACACTTTTTAAGCCTGCTCAGGCTAAATGATTCTCTCTCTTTTCCATATCCAGATGGCTGCTTGCTAAATCCTAAGGAAATGAGAAGGGGGACAATGAAAGTGCTAAACTCATAAAAAGTGAGTCTCTTAAGGAAAACACTTCGAGGAAAGGAAGTCCCTGAGATCTGGCACTTCCTTCCTCGGGCAGCTTGAGAACCCAACAGCCCAGGACATGCTCTGTTCAAGCCTGTGGACAGGTGTCCCCTAATCTCTCCACTTAGTGCAAAATTACAAGAAAAACAAGCTAAGGACAGAAGGAAAGAAGGAAGGAAAAGAAGTGTGTGAGTTCCTACTGGGTGTTACAAATCATCCTTTTCTCTTCTGTTCCTATTAACCTGGTTTAAAAACCATTTTTCTACTCAGGTTTTTAACCCTAAAATGTTACACTGGAAGTTTCCCGAGAAAGTCTGGAAAAGCAGCTGCTGTAAAATAATCTCCTCCCCTCCCCACCACCAAACCAGGGTGAAACCTGTACACTTCAGTGATGGGAGCATGGACCTTTTAACTCCTCACAGCGCTGCAAAACCATGGCAGACTTGGAGAAATCAGCATGAAGACTTTCCCACAATACCAACTGCAAAGTCTGCCACGTTCACAGAAACCCACTCCAGATAAAACACTCACACACACACTGAAAAAGGTCCATCTGAAATGATGATGGGATCTGTACCTTGTCATGCAAAGCTGTGTCTGACCAGCAGTCTCTTCCTACTTCCCCCACCATTAAGAATACTTCAGATCAAGCTCACTGGCATTAACAAAATGACATTTCACTTGGACACTCAGGATTTCAGAATCCTCTGGAAATTGAGAGGCCACAAACATAAAACTCCCTAAAGAGATTTTCACCAAGGTTTTTCTTTTCTCCCTCCAAATAAAGCTAAGTTTGATATTCTGAGCCAACATTTCCATGTAGGATCCAAGTTAGAAATGGTTATAGCTCAACAATCACTAAGACTGACAGCTGAGAAACAGGGCAGGCAGAAAAACAAGAAACACTACAGCAGCTTAAAGAACACTTAAAGCTGTTATTTGTAATGCGACTTTAATTCCTGCTTATAGATACTACATATATGAACAAATATTTAGTTAAGACTAAAAATAATTACAGCAGTTCACAGGGATTTGATGGGACCAACCAGGGAAGTGTTCAAAAATGCTTTGCTTGCTACAAACAAGGAAAAAACCCTAAAATCCTAAAAACAGGCAGAAAAAATTCTCCCTCTCTCCTTTTCCAGTTCTCCGTATTTGAAAATATTTTGCATATGGTGATAATTTCAAAGCTGTGGATTTTCAGCAATAGGGAGAGAATTCCTTTTTGGTTTTCAGTTTTAAAAATGGGAATACCTCAGATGGTGAAACTGGGCTGCAGAGCAGCCAAGGCTTCAGGCACCACCACACAGCTCCATCACACTTGTAACAATATTTCAGTACCTCCTTGTCTTGCATGAAGGCAAAAAAAAATAAAAACCCAGAAGATTGCTTTTCCCAACAGTATTCTGAGAAATCAAACTATGAGGATCTGACCACAAAAACAGGTGGCTCAGTGTTCAAAATGTAGTTGTACTAAGTACCTGAAAAGACTGGAGGGGGAATCAGCTTTTCAGGTTTATTTGTCCTCTAATTGCCACTAGTTTGCTCTTTGTGTGGTGGATAGAAAACATTAGAAACAGCCTTAAACTTTAGTGGAGTAGTGCAGACTTAACAGATATCCCATTTAAACACAGTTACAGAATTGTTAGGGTTGGAAGGGACATCTGGAGATCATCCAATCCAACCCCAATTAACACAATAGTTATTTTGGTCTGAAGCAAGTCTTTGGTCTTTAAGACATGGATTTCCTAATTCTGTTTTTTCAGGAACATACCCTTTTATTTTTAAGGAGGAAAGAGTGACCTGGCCTGAGAAACATTACCTCGAAAATATTTCTGAATTATATCTAGTCAGAACATGACAAAACACTGAATAATCATCAGGATTCAAGGCAGCATTTCACTTATTTTCAAAATATTTTGATGACTGTGGCAAACAAAACAAAAAAATCCAGCAACATTCATTTCTTCTTGACACAATCTACTATTTCTTTTTGCCCTCACTAAGCCATTTCACACAGAGATCAGCAGCCCAGAACCACTGCAGGGGCTCTGCTGCACCAGAGATCCATCCCATCACAACCTGGGGTGGCTACTCAGGCTGATGTTTGACTTCAGACAGCCAAAAATACAATGAGATGCAGCATTGTTTTAGATTTGTCAGGGCACTTCAAGGTCAACACATGCCACTTGGTAACTCTACTCTTCATTTCACGCATTTGTAACTCCCAAATTTTCGTAAGGACTCTGCCAACTTTTCAAAAGTACTTCTGCAAGTATTGGCTTGCCTCCTTCTCTTACTCTGGCCTTAGGTGCAAAAAAATAATCAAGTGATGTGAAAAGATGCCTGGAAAAAGAAAAATCTCTGAAGTAAATGGCAATCCTATGGTTAAAAAAAAAAAAAAAAAGTAACATTCTTTTCTTTACCCTCCTAATCCTGTAGAAACGCTCAACCCCTTCCACAGGAGCAGCAGTAACTCCTAAAGCAAACCACACATTTCCAGCGCAACTGTAACTTGTAAAATGTCTCACTGATCTAAAAGTGTCACGACCCTTTGCTTAGAAAAGTTGTCTAAAGTTGCTGCACATCATGGCCATAATTCAGATTTGCTTCTTCCAAGGAAGAATTTGCCAGACTTTTGGAAGTTTTGCTTTTCATAGTCAACCCGAGGGTAGACGCAGTTCTAAGAGGGCTGAGGCTTTTTGTAAGTGGCAGAGACAGCAGCAAGAGCCTGGCCTGGGGTTCTGATCTGCAGCCACACCAGGACCTGCTGGGATCTCACAGCTGTCACACACCCAGCACAAGAGGCTGGTTCAGAATTCCTCAGCCAACCTGGGAGCTGTGAAGCACTTCCCCATCTCACTGTCGAGGCACTGCACCACCAAAATTGGCACTGGAGCAATTTTTCAACAACCTTCTGTATGTCCATGCAAATTACAGCCTTTAGGTACTTATTATTTGAAGCAGTTAAAGTCTTAAACCCGCAGTTTCAAATGCAGGTATCCCGGTGACCACAGGGTGTGTTACACTATCACGTTAGCTCTGATCAAGCTCATACTTTTCAATTAAAAGTGTGACCATTTCTCACATTCCAGTTTATAGCGCAGGGCCATCCCAGAACCAGGTTCTTTTTCAGTGAAACTAAGGATGCACTTCAAGGATGCCAGACCTGTGCAGTCCCCAGAGCACAAGCATTATGATGAGCAGCTGAGACAGCAGGGGTTGTTTAGCCTCGAGAAAAGGAGGCCCAGGGAAGACCTTATCACTCTCTAGAACGACCTGACATGAGTTTTTGGCAAGGTGAGGGTCAGTCCCTTCTCCGAGGTAAGAAGCACAGGTAGTGTTGGCATTGGGATATCAGCACCATCCATTCCTCTGAAGATCCATGCCTATTGTGCCCTGCAGACACAGCCTAAAAACATGTTTGAGCACCTGAACAAAAAGAGTTTTATTACAGTGATCCCAAGCATCCACCACTGGTCATAACAAATCCAGTCACTTAATTTTCTTCTACATTACCAGTTTACATTTTGCTCCTCTAAGACTCAAGCTGGTTTTTGTTTACTGTAACATCACAATAGCAACAGTGTGCATTCTAGAGTGTATCAAAGTAATTGCAAGTGCTCATTGCTTAAAAGGAAAAGTATTTGAAAAGGCAGCAGCACTCTCAGTAGCATCTGTCAGCCTCTAAATTTCAACTCATAAAATGACAACACTTCCTGGAGGAGCAACACAGGAGATTCTAGTGTCTGTTCCTCTGTGCAGAAGTCCCCACACTCAGCCAGTTGCACTGCAGCACAAGCCACAGGCAGACCCTCAACCTTCCAAAATCCTGAAATCCTGACACACTGCTTGTGCCAGGAGTCCTGAATGGCCATGCCAAAGGCATATGTCCATTTATGTGACAATAACTGGAGAACAAGTGTTCTGCAGCTGCCCTGAGAATGCACCTTCTGGCAGAGCTCAGGGGGTGCAAACGCTGCACCATCACCTGTGCCTCAGGGTAAAGCCCAGACACGCAAAGGAGGCTCCACTGACAGCTCCAGTGTGGAGGTCACCAAACGTCTCGAGCAACTTCCACACTCCAGCCCCAAAGCCCAAGCAGTGGCACTGCAGGTGACAGTCTCCAGATTGCCATCAGCCCCTTCATGAGAACAAATGGCACAGCCACAACCAAGGAGTGGGAAAGTGTGGGCAGTGCCCAGAGCTGGGCATTATGGCTACACGCACCATGTTATAGCTCTTCTGTACACTGCTGGTCTGTTTGCTGTTTACAATTGTTTCATCTCTTGAAATAGAAACTACAAGAGACAGGGAGGCAGGCAGAGATGCAAAGACTGAATGATTATCTAACTTTAACATAGTACTAACAACACACTGATCCCTCAAAGTGCTGTTTCCAAATCAGGATTGCCCATTTGTTAGAGATGCTTCAAAAGCTGCCAGTGAAACCACATCTCCTTCTGCCTTTCCTAGCAGCAAAAAAGAGCAGTCTCTGAGAAGGCTACTCTACTCCACCCAGTACTTCACAAAAACCCAAACTTCATTAAAAAGGAGTTCTAAAGGGAAATCCATGTTTTGTGCACAACAGAAAATCTCAAGACGAGCTTTTGGGAAAGTCCTAGGGTGCTGTCTTGCACTGACCCAAGAGCATTCCCAGCAAAGTCATGTGTCCCTGTTCATCTCAAGAGTCAGCCAGCAGAATATTCTCAAACCTGACTCTTTTTATGGTGCATTTAACTGGCAGCTCAAGCTTTTTGTACAATGATTTAAACATTATAAACCCCAATCCAAAGACCTGTAAGAGAATAAAAAGGCCCAATGCCAACCCTGTTTATCAGACCTGACAGACCTCAGGTACCCTCTCTACTAATTGAATGCACAGTCCTCATTTCTGAGGGAAAATTTTACATTGCTCCAGGTTGCATTTGAGTGTCAAATTGTTTCTGAAGGTCAAGTTTGTTTTTCCTAAAGAGCTTGTGTGCCAATTAGCACCCAGCATAAATACTGCTCAGCTTTCAAACAGCATTATGAAATGCAAGAAGCGTGGAGGCAACAGGACCTGCAGCTTTTGGCAGCTCCACAGCCAGAGCAACCTTCAACTCAGGCTCACAGGAGACACTCCAGAGTAATTGGGGTGATCTATTTTCTGACACACAGTTAATACTAAGGCTCTATTTTGAGTTCAGAGCTGTTTACCACTGCTGGTATTTAATGCTCTGGTGTCCTGGGAAAGGAGGAAGAGCAAAGAGAAATGCATCTTCAGGCATCACCAGGACAGGTTTATGTCTCATGTGGGGAGAACTGTGACAAGTCCAGCCCATAAAACAGATGATGAAAGCAGCAAAGTGTGCCAGCAGCAGGAGCCCTGTTTGTGCTGCTCTGGAGCACTGCTGGCAGTGCAGGCTGCCCAAAAAGCCTCCTCTTTTAAAGGCAATTAATACTGGAAGAAAGTAGATAAACTTATAATATTTATATATTGTTATATGGTATTTTATATATTTCTGTCAGATTAAACACATGAATTTAACCTTTTCTTTTCCATTTTTCCCATTTAATAACACTAACTACAAATACGTATTTAGAGTTTGGTGGTGGGGTTGGATTTTTTGCTGTCACTCCTTGGTTTTTTTGAGGTTCTTTTTTTGTTTTCTTAACATTGTTTTTCCTTTTTATTTCAAAATATGAGGAACCCTGTTAGTCTTTTCCCTGCTGCTTTTCCCAGCTTCCTGTCCCTTTCAAACCTGAAAATTTTCCCTGTGTCTCCAGCTCTGGGAAAGTGACAGACTGGCAAAGGACAATAATAACAGATTTCCCCTTCATGCCGTTCTAAAACATATATATCAGCAATTTAAGTGGCTTTGGGTTGCTTTTTTTCTTTTAAAGTAAGATGAAAATGAAATATAACATATTATTAACTTTTTGTTCACTGAGTTGATACAGAGAATGTTTGTTAAATTTTGTTTGCTTGGCTTTTCTTGTTTTTCTTTTGACCAGCAAGCTGTTTGTGGATCCAGCAACATGTCACCAGGAAAAGGGATTCTAAAATGGAAATACTGTTATTCTTCCTATTTCCTCTCCATTACTTTTACAGTAAAAACTTCAATCAGTATTACAATCACAACAATATTTAGAATACTGCATTGCTGCCAAAATCTTCAAACATATGCTCGACCATTAATTTGTAATGACAATATACACCGAAATATTAGACTTTAACGTAGTCTTTGAATGTGTTAGACACGCATTTATCTTCAAACACCTCAGATGTAATTAAGTTGAAGTTATTTACACATGAGAAAACTAAGCAGAACTGTCTGGGAGGCAGAACTCCCTTTAATGGGACAGACAATAATTGCCCCATCTCTCTGTGTTCAATGTTGGAATTATTCTGTAAGTTCCTACAAAACAATGTACAATCACAAAAATTGTTTTAAAGTAAGAAAACAAGACTGCTAGAACTGCATCTTTTCTAACTGCTACCGACCACAAAACACACTTCAAAAAGGAACATCATGAAAGCCACCACACTGCCATGGGAAGTCTCTGTTCTGACAAAAAGAAGATTTTGGAGTTCATTCACTGGCACCCTTCCAGCCTGCTCTCACTGCAAAACCTGATATATACTTCGACAATGATGGTAAAGATACTGTTGTGTCTAAAACATCTTGTTTTCTCCTCAGGGCAATGCTGCCTCATGTTCTACAGAGTAAAAGAAATGACAGCAACAAGTTTAGCTCATGGAAGCACAAGTGCCTATTCCAGTTTAGAGTCCAAAGGGTGACAGGAAAGACCCTCATAAGAAACAGATGGGAAAAAATGAGCTGACAAACCACAACACTGCTGCTGACCCACCAGAAGGATGGGAAGTCCCTTTTTTCACCATTCCAGCAAAGTTTAACTTGCAGCTTTACCTTTCCACAACGTCCTCCCCGTTCCAGCAGGTTGAGCTGTCCCTCATCACCAGGTCTCCATCACACAGCCGTTCTGCCACAGAGGCGTAGAAGGTCCGGGAGCGCTTCATGTAGTTGATGAACTCTCTGTAACGCAGAGAACACGTTTACCAACACAACAGCAAACTCAGCACATGAGCCCCTGGCAACTAAACCCTCCACAGGCTTGAGAAATTAAGCAATCTGCATTGATTTCTAAAGTAAACAATATTAATCTGGAGGAAAAGGACTTCACCCAACAAGCCTTTGAGGTTTGTAGTGAAAGACCCTTTATTCCACACTGCACATGGTTTATATAGGGTTAAGGCTATGTTCTATTGGCTAAATTGAACTTCACACCATCAGACTACAAATTCTAATTGGTTATAATCCATATCTCTCAAGTCCAGTGTTTTCATGAAACATTCTAGCTGTTCCCAGGTCAATCTCCAGCGTTCTGTGAGAACTCCTAGGGAATGATTTCCTCCCTACCACTCAGCAGCAGCTGTGGCCTTGTTTATTCTTAGCTGGTAGCTGCTTCAACTCTCACAAGCTCCATATAGATCTGAATTGCTCACCTTTGATTTTCTGTACCTACAGATTTCTATTTCTAGTGTATTTCTACTCCTATGTATCATCCAATCTTATTTAATCCAGCGTTAATACACACACGTTGTACTAACATATCTCAATTGAGAGTATTTCAGAATGAGAAATCACCCCCCTCCACTGCTTTAGAAGCACCTGTTTGATGTAAGATATTAAAGATGTTGAGAACAAGATGCAGGCACAAACTGAGCTACCACAGAGCTATGTGCTTGTCTCAGAACTCCCTCAGCAGCCCTGGACTCAGCCTGGTTTCCAGTGTTTCAGCCTGGCAGGCTGTAAGGGGAAGAACCTGCACTGAAGAGGGGATGTGGCTGGATGGAGCTTGGCACTAAAGCAGTCAGGATTTAACATTCCTTTAGGAGCAACAAGTGCTATAAACAATATCAAAGTCCACTGCTGAATATCTATCACTACAGGGTTTAGGCAGTGGTCATCTCTCCCCAAAACTATACTTTGTCAACTGTTCAACCATCCCATTTCTCTTGTGTGATGAAATCCTGCTCTACAGAAATTAATTTCCACATGGTCCTAATAAAATCACTTACCTTAACAGAGAAGGAAAGCTGTCATTTTAAGCAAAGAAAAAAGCAGGACTTTTTGTGCTTATGATGAGGAAATCAGCATTTCTACTCTTAACTACCAACTTAAAAATATGAGCTCTGAGTATTTATACAGTAAAGCCAGGCCCAGCCAGCCAGAACAGCCTAAGAGTGTCAGTTCTGAAAGGCAACACAGATCCTCAAAATTTTACAGGTTCTAAATTGGAGTTTTCTTTGAAGGAGGAAATCAGCACCTTTTAACAGTCTAAAGCTTGTCTTAGCTCACCTCAAGAGGTTTAAGCTCCTTTGCATTCTCAGCAGAGTGGGGCTCTGACATTTCAAAGCAGCATCTTAGCAAATACAGAATTCTGTGTTCAACTCTCAGCCTCACTGAGTGAAAATATTTACTTTTCATCAGTGTAAAACTAAATGCAGCACAGTTTCCCAGCACCCCACAGCATAAAAGCAGCAATCAAAAGTATGCCAAGTCCTAGACTAGAGCTGGAGATGAGCTAACTGTAGAGACAACAAAGCATGTCACCTTGATTTCATTCTTACCGAGAGATTTTTTTCAAACTTCTTGATTTGTCATTCTTTGAAGCTTTCAGAGGCAGAGAACTGGAATAGGCCGGGGAGAGTAAGCATCAATCAGGAGAGTTGGGGAGTAGGGGAGAAGCAGGAATTCAGGCAAATGAGGAAAAGAAATGAGAAACAAAAGAGAAAAGTAAAAATTATTTGAAAGAAAAGTCATCAAGCACATGCATAGGATAATAAAAGAAAACAAATCAGGAGAAAAACGATTGTGAGATTTTTCCAAAGTATAGATGCTATCAAAAATGTCAATGCAATATTGGGAGGAAGAAAAAAAAACCCAAAACGACAAAAAAAAAGCAACCAAGATTGTTTGTCGAATCATTTTCACATAAGAGCACAATTACAAATACACAGCACACTGCAGAAAGCCGAAAATAAACTCTGTGGTACTTAAATTAACTGTAACTGATACCAAATGGAAGAACTGTAAATACATGAAGCTGTACAAGAAAACAATGGCAAACAGTTTAGAACGAGAACCATGGGAAGGGGATATGAACAAATAGCACTCATGTTCTGGTACAATGAGCAATTTACTGCCTGGTAATAAAAAGTGTAAATACAGATATTGTCTGCTGTTCTCTTCTGGTCAGATTCACCATTAAAAAACACCCAACTTTGCAAAACAGGAGATAGAGGCTTTAAGGTTATACTGGAGGAAGAACTGTGGAAATAACCCTGGTAATTACTTGGTGTAACTGCATTTTGTGGCACCGGTACCCTGAAGTCCCTTAATGAACATTAGACATTACATCCAGCATTAACATCATGATGCAATTTTCCACTTGTATTTGTGTTAGCCCAGTCTGCTCTCACACCTGCACTCTCCTGTATAACACAATGGCAACAGCTGGAGCCATGAGTGCCTGCAAACTGGTTCTACAGCCAGCCCAGTCCACCCTCACTGGGCAGAGCAACCACCTTCAGCAGGCAGAGGACACTTAGATGATGTACCTTTGTCACCTTTGGCCACAGGAGAGGAGGGACCTGCACTGGGCACCAGGTGAGTGGCACCTGCCACCTCTGAGGCAGCAATTCCAGCACAGACACTCATTAAACAGAGTGAGAACTTGGAAAATCTGGACCAGCTGGAACCTCTGCCTCGGCCAGTCATTCATTTCCATCTGACATTAATAACCTGTTTTGTACAAGCACTTTATTATTGACATTTTATGTCTGACCTGATAATCAATTTTAAATAAAACAGATATCACTGACTTCAAACATTCCCAAAGAAATTCCTAAATTGTTTATTTTAAGATGCATAAAAGATCTGTAAACTCACAGCAAAACAAAAACTGCAGCAAAATGTAATTTCAAAGCTTGCTTCCTCCAACTAGGGACCTAATAAATATCACTTCTTTGTTAAATGTAACATTTTATATTCAGCTCTGGAACCAGTCTGTGTTTAGTGGTTTGAAATGCTTCATGGAGCAGAGATGCTGAAAGGCAGGTACTCAGCTTTGCTGGGAGAGTGGACCCCGACCAGAATGGTTCTTTGTGCTGAACTCAGCAATAACATTCCAATTTACTGAGATTCTGTGCATGCCAGTTGCATTCTCGGTACCATCATCTGGTTTCAATTTTCTTGTCATCTCTATTACATCTCATAGTACCCTCCACATTTAAAAAATGACTACAGCAGCAATGCTGCCAGTTTCAGCTAATCCCCCAATACGATTGTGTAATGTAAACAAAATAATTACAATCAATTTGATGCTTTCCAGGTTAATCAGAGGAAAAAGTTTCCGACAAGACCATGGAACATTTATTCAAGTTTCAGCTTCTTTCACTATTGTCCCTGACACTTAGTGATGCATAACAAAAAATATGCAGGAATGGAATGCGGGGTAAAATAAGGAAAGATGGAAAATCTCCCAGGAACCCATGATAGGAAGAAGAGAAGGGTTCAACCACTGCAAAAGAGGATCCAGTTGGTCTGTGCCCCTGGGGACAATGCAGGACCTCACTGTGCAGAACAGCAGAGGGTGAGGAGCACTGGCTCGACCCCAAACACCTTCGCCCAGAGAAGGAGGCCAGGCCAAGAGACCCCATTTAACAATCCCAGCTGCACAGTTCTCAGCTGCACAAGCAGCCCTGGCTCTGCTGAACTGCTGAAACCAGGGCTTCTCAAACTCTGATTTTGTAAGTGGCCTGGCAAAGAATACCTTTGGAGCAAACATCCTTGGCAGGTATAAGCTGTCTGGCACTGGGTTTTTAGGGGAACTCTAAGCAGGTTCTAGAGCAGAGACAAGAGACCACGTGACTGGTTTCTCCTACAGATGTGCCAACTAGTCGGGTTCTTCCCTGTGAGTTCAGGAATGTTTCAACACATTAAGGGCATGAACCACAGCATTTCTATTTCCTTGGAGAGTGTTGGCTCATTCCTTCTCTATCTATTTTAAAAGGCTGGAGTGATGTTCCATATTCCCCTTTAATTAAGGATCATTTGGAAGGATGTTTACTGCATGAACCAACAGCCCTGTGTGACCCTGTACCTGAACTGCTGCCACTGCTGCTCCTCATTTCTTAAACCCACCAGGAGCAATGGCATCTAAACAGATTCATGTAATTGCTCCCATAATCTGGTTCCCTTGTGTCAGTTGTCTGTCACTCTAAGTGCATTCTCCACAACCCACTGCAGGAATGATTTCACCCATGTATTATAATATTTTATTACCTTAAATTGCTTTTTATTGATAGCATATGTGATTAAATGATAGAGAATGAACAACGCAGAGATGCAGCCAATCACTGTGTCTTTCACTCTATTTATGGTTTCACAATTGTTTCCAAGAAGCAAAGTACAAGCTTCAGGCCATGTGTTTTATAGGAAGTTGTGGAGAATATTTTCAATTTTTCCACTTCTTACTATTTATGGCATGGTTCCATCATTCATTTTCAGTGCACAGCTCTCAACAATACCTATCAACACTATTTCAGCAATTTTTCATGCTAATTATGTAAGCATGGCCTTAGTTTAGATCTGTTTGATAAATTCATTTTCAGTGTGTAGACCAATTTTGGAAAATTGTCTAATTTACAGCACATTAGTTTATTTTCTTTTCCATCTACAAGTCTTACATTTTAAAAGGTCAATATCTAAATAAATCCACATGGTTGGGAAGGGGAGGGAGCAGATCCTCAGGTGAGAAAGAATGGCTGTCACGCCACATAAGACACAAATTTGCATCTATTTAGGAGGTCACCTGTTGATAGGTTGGCAATTCTGCCTTTTTGGCTGGCAGTGTGTAAGTCCCAGTGAAGTCAACAGTTACACAGAAGAAGGCCTAAGGCTCTGGGTTTTTAAAAGAGTGTTTTATAAATTGTACTACAACTGTTACTTGGATTTTTACTGCTGAATTTATTAATTTAATTTCTTTAATGCTCTTTTCTCTGCTTTGTGTGGCAAAAATTGATTAGCTCCAAGCACTAGCACAAACTGTTATGTTTTGGTTTTAAATTACAGAGGGATAAAATTATCACTATTGCTAAAAAACTTGCCTTGCTGCTATTACTTTTATCTTTGAAAGCAGTGTTTGTTCCATTCATGCAAGCTGAGAATTAAAATAGAAATGGATAAAAATCTCATCTTCACCACTCAAAATCCAGAATCCAGGCAATGGAAATTTTAATACTGCTGTCTGTAATCCAGTTATCCAACACACAGAGATACACAGGGGCACCCTGGGCAGATCAGATACTGTTCTTGGATAGAGGTGTAGGCCCAGCAGGATTCCACTCACTTGGCTCAAGTTGCTCCAGCTCAGTACTGCTGCTACAGAGGACAAGATGTGAGCCAGAAACAGGTCACTGTGATTTTATGGTCAGTTAGCTCTGACATCTACTCATGGTATTGCCAAGACATCCTTCCCTCCCCACTCACAATTTACAGAAAGCCAATTCAGGAGCTACATGAGGTGAAGTGAAAGAAAAACCAAGATCAGGATGATCTGGCCTGGGCCAGTGGCTGCAGTTCAGCTGTTTAGTGTCTCAGTGGGCAAACAGCTGAAGGAAGGAGGCAAGATGGGCACAACAAGCCTTAACAAATTCTCCAGCTCTTTCTCAGTTATGTACCAAACCAAGGACATTCCAAGGGATCTCATTACTCCTCCCCAGTCCAGTGAAATCAGGGACCGACCGGGTGTCAGGGCATTGAATCCTTTCCACTCCTGCCCCTGCATAAGCTCAAGTCCTTAAAGACCTGGGCAGTTGCATTTTAAGTAATTTAGACTCAACTTCAGAAATT
>JAWWEV010000011.1:23812970-23824304 GCA_035583235.1 Hafferia zeledoni
CTGCCCCTGCATAAGCTCAAGTCCTTAAAGACCTGGGCAGTTGCATTTTAAGTAATTTAGACTCAACTTCAGAAATTGGTTTCCTCAGAATTTGTTGAGGAAAAGCCTCCATAATTTTCACTGAAAGTTTCTGGAAATAATGAACACCTTGGTGTTAAGTAATGATATCAAATCTGGCCTGTAAAAAGCTTTTCTTGGAGAGACCCACAATATAAACCCACAAAGTCACCCGTGTGCCTATCGGTGATGGCTGGAGAGCCCACACAGACAAGGGGACTGAGCGTGGCTCTGGCTTGAACACTACAGTGCAAGGAACCAGCAGCAGAAACTGGGGGGCAGAGAGTTTGTTTTGAAGCAGCTGCAGCTCAGGGTTACCTTCTCTTGTTGTTGAGGCTGGTGTGAGCCATCACGAATGTCTGCGCCGCGGCCACTTCCTTCACAGGCACCACGTGGGCCGCTGACAGGTTCCCTTCTTGCTGCCTGGGCTGCCCACACACTTTATCAACCTGCAAGGAAGGAAGGGGAGAGGGGTGTGAATGGAGAACCCAAAAGTCTGTTTGTTCCTTGCAGTTTGTGTTTACTGAAAGAGAAGTTGTCTGGGTAAGAGAATGAATGGATAGAAAGGATTTTTCTTTCTGGACCTGGAAACTAGTCCCCTGCATAAGAACCACCAAAGTACAAAGCAGCACAAAGATCCTTGCCACAGATCACCAGCCATGGATTTGTCCCTGGCTATCTGGATATAGGACACTTGGACACAGGCTGAAGTAGTGACTGATGGAAGCATTGGCAAACCAAACTTTAATTTAGAAACACACCTGGAGTTTGATGGTACACATATTTTGCTGGAACATCTGCCCCATATATAGAGAGCAGAGTCTACCTGGTGTTTGAAGGAGCTTGTAATCAGAACAAACAATGTAACATCACTCAGCCATTTGCCCTCATTGCCCTTCTTGAAGCCCCTCATCAGGGATTTAATACAGTCCAGGAGAAAGCAAGCTTATGTTTATCCTTTATGCACCGTGGATCTGAACTGCTCATGCATCCCAACACATTTATTTGCTGTAACAGCTTTAAGTGACAATAGTGAGACAAGTCTCTTCCCTTCCTAATCCACAAATGACTAATCTGTAATGTTTCCACCCACACTTAAATCCTCAAGCAAACACGAAAACAAAGGAAATCCTACTGTGGGCACAAATCACACAGAATCCATCATCCCACACCACAACAGATTTGGTATACCTTCAGTTTTCCATTATAAGCATGGTGAGATGGATTCCTGCTGGTCTGTGCACTTTCCTGAATCTTTAGAACCCTTACTGAGTCACAACTGCCCATCTGCTGAATATTTCAGACCACAGACAACTCCAAATAATTTTCTCTGTCCCTTTGCACTACTATGATGCATTTGTCAGCACAAAGACAGGACAATTCTCCCTCCCTTAGCCCATTTCCTCCAGGAAAACTGCTGCTATGTAAAGCTAAGGTGTTTTCCTCTGAAGAAACAGGCTAAGGGAATGTGAGACTTTGGAAGCTGTATAGGCATGACAGTTCATGTCAGCTTCAGCTGTATGAGTTACAGCCTGGTCCAGGATAATATGCTGTGAAGAACTTAAAAATTGAATGGGAACACACTGGATTAATCCTGCCCCATCTCCAGCAGGCAGAGTTTGAACCACCTGCCTCCCTCAGCACCACGCACCATGCACATTGTTTTGGTCTCACCAGGGACTAACACAGCACTGCTTCAAAATACAACTCTAGGAAATCAAAGTCTATTTCAGTCCCTTCTAAACCTCTGCAAAGAAAAAAAGCCGCTCTATGCAAATGAAAATATGAAAAAAAAACCGCTTTTTGAACCCTTCAGAGCTGGACAGAGGGTATAACACAGCTGGACCACATTCCTGCACAGCACACGGACCCAAATTCCCAGCACAGGTTTCTGCAAAATGCATCTTAGATTACAGCACATCAGTAAAGGTCATGGCTTCAAACTACACACACCTCAAAACTTGTCACTGTGGATTTAAGACAGTTTTAACTAACTAACACCAGAGTGATTTGGGAAAGCAATGTGGTTCTCATACACATAAGCGATGAAGAACTCCCAAGTTTTTTGTTTTTCCTGTGAGAACTTGCAAAGATATTTAAGTCATCATTTTTGTTCTGAATCAACAGTTAAAACATGAAAATGAAAATACTAACTTTGTTTGGATTTGTATTTTTGATACTATAGAAATAAAATTACTCTTTAGATTGGACAGGTTTCAGTATTATGCCAAACCTATGCTTTAGGGTTTTCCTTTTAAGCAACAATAACAGTTTCCTGCATATCAAACAAAACCGCAGCATTTTAAGGAAAAAAATTTTTCAGTGGAAAATTTTAACCAGTTCTACTCCCTTAAAAATAATCTGTTAAATAAAAGGGCAAATCACATCCACACTCTGTTGCCACACAGGTCTTTCAGTGCCTCTGTTCTCATTTCAGCTGCCCAGACTGGTCCCTCCTGTGCTGCAGAGGGTGGGCACTTCCAGCAGCCTCGGGGTGGCCACTGGTCACCTCTTGTCTTCCCCGCCCTTCCTGCAGCCATTTATTTCTTCAGAGTTAACATCGACCACCAGGTTTGCTTCATTCCAAGCTCTTTAGTGCAGCAAGGATGGAGGATTTCAGCCCACAGTGA
This sequence comes from Hafferia zeledoni, assembly GCA_035583235.1. Taxonomy (NCBI): domain Eukaryota; kingdom Metazoa; phylum Chordata; class Aves; order Passeriformes; family Thamnophilidae; genus Hafferia; species Hafferia zeledoni. The sequence goes on from JAWWEV010000011.1 coordinate 23,815,658, forward strand.
GTACAGGTGGTTTGAAAACTCATGCCCAAGGATGTGGGTATACCCCAGAGCCTGGGATGCAAAGACTAAACTCCCTCCCTGGGGATTGTCTCCCATGGCTCTTGAGCTACCCCGTTCAGCACATTCATTTCAGATTTTGAATGAGTTCAACAGAAACCTGATGGTTTATATATTTTTTTCATGTAGAGTAAGTTTCACATCTCACCAAAATGTGTCTTTTTCTGCCAAAAACTAGAAAAGGTTGAATTTTTATCACCTAACTTTGGCAGTCACAAAGTAGACAGCACGAATGAGAACACTCATGTACAGAAAACCATTTTAAACTTTCAGCTAAGACACATGAAAAATGAGTTAATGTTGTGTAAATTAAAAAGCATGAGGCATGCCATAAAAAAAGGTGCTTTCTGGAACCACAACATCTGGAATCTACTGCTACAAATTACCTGTGTTTGAACAACAGCAGGAACACAGAGTTTCCCTCCCATCCTAAGGGCACCAGACAACTGCACTGTCACTTTAGCTCAGAGCTCATGAATCAAACCTCACCACCCAAAGGAAAAAGAATGCTACTAGAAAAGGTGACTGGAATTCTAAAGCTCTGTCCCTCAATTCAAGTTCTCGTACTTGGAATAATCAGGAGTCAACATAAAGAATGACTGAGCCCCTTCCTGCAATTTTTAAACTTATTTTAAAAATAAATCTGTCAGTCTTAAATTACAAACTGCCCCAAAATCATTCCTCATTACCAATAACACCACTGAGGTCATCCCTCTTGTCTCTTGATATTTAAGCATGTCTGTCTTCTACAGTGAACATCTACAGATGTAAACTGGTATTCCTCATGCCTCGTTATCTTCTGCAGTATCAATCATATTTCATAATTCCATATATTTTTCTTCATATTAAAGCTTTTTTTACTTATACACCAATGATTCCTCTGAAATATCTAACCATAGCTACATTTATTCTGCTGTGAACTTTCCTTGGTAATGAAATACAGAGTCATATATATATGGATTATTTGACCTCTTACTATTTGTTATTTGAAAGAATGACTATTTACAATTATTACAGAGGCTTAGAAAATAAATTGAAAAATTCTTACTCAAAATCTTTCTGAACTCTTACAGCTTGAGTAACCTTAAACATCGAGGTCATATTTAATATACTAAATATAATCAAACATGGGAAAAATGCCATGCCCTTCTGGATACCAGGAGAATCTTATCTCTCTAAAGCAGGAGACCTTTCCACTTGTTCAAAACAGTAATCTTCTTTGTTTTTGTAATGGGGAGCTTAGTATTTTAAAATACAAGATTTTTCTAGTGATTGATTAGGCTTTGAGTTATTATCAAACTGCTGACACGTTTTCCTGCAGGTTTCTGCAGGTTTCCTGTTACCAGCATTTTGCTGGTAGCAGAGTTCAGCAATACATAAACCAACTATGGGAGTACTAGTTGGTTTTCTTGCAGGAATATATTGGCTTTCAGTTAGGAGGGGAGCATTCTCCTCTCTCCCATCTTCAATCTACTGAATAGTTTAATGTAAATTAATTTCCTACAAATCTTCTGAAAACTGGCAGTTAGAGAAGTTGACCCTTACTAGAGATTCCTCCAGGGAGAGCAGCACTGTGAATTCCTCAGGGACAGAAAAGCCTTCTGTCAGATTTGACACTTAGACATCAAGGAATAAAGCCACAGGATTTAAATCCATAAAAAATAAGGCTCTGTGTGTTTTCTATTGCCTCTGGAAATATCTGGCTGTAATCAAGTTGTTTGAATTACAGCAATATTTCTAGGTTGAGTTTTGGAATCAAGAAATAAAACAGTCCTGTAAAAACAAGAGCTCCCATTCTGAGGAAACAACAAGAAACAAGAGGCATACGCTGAAAAATGGACACATACAAAGAGATTGAGATACAGATCATCCTGACATTTTTATAGAGCAACTGGGCTCCTGTTACTCTCAGGCACATCTCACAATCTTCATCAAAGAGAAATGTAATCAACAGCAGAGTAGGGAGGTTCAAGCAGTGAGGGAGGTGGAACAGCAGCCCAGCACTCTGCCCCAAACTCAGGACTCACTGCCCTTGTACAGACACACAGACACGGGGGAGTAGGGGGAGAAGCAGAATTCATTGGGCTGAGAGTTACTCATCATCACGCAGGATGGCAGCTCACACAACCTTCAAGTCAAAAAGGGACAGGTTTCAAGTATAAAATTATAGAATAATTTACATGCTGCAATCAACTTCCTCTTCCTATTTCTAAGGCCCCAAGCTGAGGAATTACAAGACCAGAAAGTACTCCTGGATGCTCTTACGGAATGTGTTATTAAAGATTCTATTCATCTATTCCACAATTCATCTTTCTTCCCTTTTAACTAATTAGGTCAGGTTTCCAGGCTGCTAGATTTACTGAGAAAGATGAGTTTAGCAAACTGGATCAGTAGAAGGACTCTGCAAACAGCCCTGAAACTGGTTCTTGAAAAAGAGAAAGTTAGTGCAATGTCAGGAAGTTTAGTGCATGTGGAATTCCACATTGTTTTTTATCTTCCAGTCTCTGTGTGTGGCAGAAGAGACATCCTTTCAGGCACCAACACTGGGCACACAGAGTGGTCACATTCTGCAGAGCCATTCAAATTAATCAAATTCTACACCACCTTCTCCCATATTAAAAATGCAAATAATGAGAATTTGGGGTCTTAAAAAAGAGAGGTTAGATAACCTGTCCTGGGCATGCCACAAACCTGCCTACACACAGGGTTTGTTCACAGGGAGAAGAGTTGAACATCTCCAGAAAAATGTAAAATAAAGAAATTCCTTACATGGTATCAGGCATTTCAATAATTCTTCACAGTTTCTATCTAACAAAATTTCACCACAAGTTACAATGATATTATTTTTAGCTCTCTATAGCTTTTAAAATTGCATACACTGGTCAGGATATCAAACTATCCACAGCTTAGAACCACCTCTAGAATTTTTAAGCACATGCAAGTCAATAACTTTGTCAATTTTTTTAGGATTTTTCAAAACATTTATGTTCAAATTGTACATATATTTACCCAGCTGAAAAGAGAAGCGGAAATAATTTATAAAGTCAAAACAAAACACCAAACAGCACCTGACACATCAAATGACAGCTCTCCTCCTTCTCCACAAACCCCCCAGGATTCAGGACTAACCTTTCCAGGCCTTTGTTACATTTGTCCTTGGATATTGATGACGTAGAAAGGTTAAGCTCAATTTTATAATTACAATAATCTAGAATAAAAAGAAAATTCCACTGGGAATCAATCCAAGTGAGCCACTTTAAAAGCTCTCAGAAAAATTAGGCAACTCTAAAAATAGCATAAGAAGAAAAATCAATTAAAAGATTTTATTCAAATTTCCCTTTAATCACTTTTCAAATTAATTACAGTATATCTAAATGGTATTGCCTGTTATGTGTTTATTATTTATACACATTCTTAAGGGAAAGTAATTATCAAAATACTACTGGAATCTCTTTTATCACTGCAAGCTTAAAATGTAACTAAGAAAAACCCTTCTCAGTTTATTCTTCAAAGGTTCAATAACCAAGTACACAAAGCAGCAGCAGAAGATTACACATCTTACAAATATGTATATACACACATATTGACTAGAAGGAAACACTCCTGTCCTGTCAGGGTTCCCCAGCTGCCAGTGCTGCACAGAGAGCACACCAGGGACTGCAGGCACTGCAGACAGAGATGCTGGCACAGACTGTTCCAGTGCCATGTTGGCACCAGCACCACCAACAAGGGCTGGCAGCACCAGCACCAAGGGCTGGCAGGACCCAGTGGGGACATTCCTTGGCCCTCTGTGGCCCAGTCAAGGTGAGTGTCCAGCTGGACAGCTCAGGCTCACTCTGAGCTGGGCATTGAGTCAGAGCTCCAACACTGACCATGAGGAGGGTTGCAGCCTCCAGCAGCAGGCACTGACGGGCAGGAGGGATCATACCCATGTCTCAGGCAGGCCACCAGGAGGCAATTCTGGAAAAGAACATCTTTCCTTAGGCTCAGGTACCTCCTGAGGTATCTTAGTCGAAAAACAAGCGTGTCACTCCTCAACCTGATTTCAGACCAATCAGAAGACAGTCACCTCAGGCACTGGAGATGAGCCTTGTCTCTCTCAGACTACTTTGGCACTGTTGAAGCATACCTTTCTTCCTGATGGTGCCTAAGAGCTCTCCAAGGCAAGATCTCTTTCCAGGACCCCTTTCTCTAAGCAGAGACAGTTTGATCACCATCCCAGCACAGCTTTCAGCTGCCCAACAGTGACAATGAATCAACAGGAAGGACAGGCTACAGAGGGAGTGTTTCTTTTCTCCCTGTGAACAGCATCTCCTGGTACTGCCAAAGATGACTGGGTAGAACAGACCATTAGCCTGACCCACCTGGAGTTCACTGTCCCTCTGTACATAATTACTGCAATCATAATTACACCACAATTGCAGGAATCATTGGGAGTTACTGGCCAAATTGACTGCAGATACTTTTTTCATACACACACAAATAATAATTTGCAATGAATTATTAGGAACTTGATCCAAATCTGATCCATGGATAACTTAAGTCACATAATTCCCTGAACATGCAATTCAGCTTCATTTTAACACACTTTCATAGGTGGGCATCACTACTCAGGTATTTAGGTACAAGCCCAAACAAAAGGCAAACATCCTTAACAGGCCTTTTGGAATATCCCCTCTAAACACAGCTTTCAACTGAAGTGGTTTTTCTGCAAGCTTTAGAGAATACAAGCAGAATTGTTTCTTAGCAGTTTTCATGTGGCTGGCATTATACAGGACACCCAACAGAAGGCAGGGAACAGCAACCAGAACATGATCCACTTTTGCTTACTCCCTGACTTACACTGACTTGGTGTCTGTAAAACACTACATTACTTAGATATCTCATTATGCAAATAATATATTACAACTGTTTGTACTAGAGGCTCTCAGACAATTGGAAATGCTTCTCCAAACCACTGTGTATTCAGTGTGGGTGTGTTCCTACACACTGAGTATTCCTCTGCAGGGTGTTTGAGAGCAGGGGACCATAAAGGGATGGGCAGAATGTCCACAAGGAGGAGAAGTGTCCTCAGGCTCACAGGTTTGACAACTCCAGGTCAAACTCTTCTCTTTCTCTGCAGGCAGATACATCCTAAGAACCAAGTTTCAGGAGAATAAATGAAGGAAACATTCCATAAGTAAAAAGTTTTACTCTAAATCTCTGAAAAAGACTGCTCTGTTACCTTAAACTGACATCTGAGTATGTTCAGGGGGGTAATTACATATGTGATATATACACATACATATTTTATTAGATATATACACATATATTATCTATGTTATTAAATATAAACACATATATATGTTATTAAATATATACAAATTTATGTTATTAAATATACACACATATTTATGTTATTAAATATACACATATATTATCTATGTTATTCAATATATACAAATATATATGTTATTAAATATATACACAAATTTATGTTATTAAATATATACATGTCATTAAAAACATGCATATATATATATATAAAAAAGAGGGAAGAGAGTATCCCTGTTAGAGATGACTAATGCTGCAAATATAAGCCAGATTTTAAGATATATGAACTCATGCCTATCCTACATATTTATAAGAGCACTAATAAACTAAACCTGAAAATATTTGCCAAAAATCACAATCAAGAGCAAGAAAACCCATTTTCAGCAAAGCTTCTAAATCCTTCTAAAATTTTTTTTTCCTCTGTTCATCACTGCTACAAGCATTTACTTGGATAGACAAAATGTGTGAACTTTTTTTGTCCAAATATATAATGGAAGCGATAAAACAAAAATAATTAGGAAGTCAGAAGGCCATTACACTTTCCCATTGTCTTATAAGCTGAGATAATGTTGTAAGATTTTGCAATCATAAAATAAACACGTCAATAACAATGTCAAGACCTCCAAAGAAGTCAGAATAACCATCCATTTTGCATTTAACAAATGTAATAATTAGAAAAGGCTGGTAAAACATTCAATTCTTCTTTTTTTCCCCGAGATACATCATTACAATTATGATTTGCTGACAGTTGCTGTCAAAATAAACATATTCTCTCGTGCCTTTTTTCTGAACACAAATAAGCAATTTTAGATGACACTGAAGACTTGATTAACCATCCAAGACCTGCAGCAAGAGTTTGCAGCACAATTCTCAGGACAGCAGCAGTCACCCTTGTTTAAAATATTTAGAAGATATTTTTCACATTGAGACAAGTACATTACATTTATAAAAAAATTCTCAGACTTTTCCTGTCTCTAAGGAAATAACTTCTAATGCAGTAGAGATGTTTTCTTATAGTGGGCACCAAAACAGCCACTTTTTTTTTTTTTTTTTTTTTAAGATTGTACCTTCAAATTTCATCAGGACAGAGGTCTTTCTAGCAAGACATTAAGCACGATTTATATACAGTATGTGCACCCTGGTTTCAACCTAAGAGTCAAGGGCTAAGAGGAAACACAGCCCAAAGAAAGTTCTGTCAGACTCCTGCTCTACAGAATTCATTCTGACTGTGCTCCAGTGCAGGAATGGCACCATGATGGAGATTGGTGTGAGGGAGGAGGAACAGCATGAAAACAGAGTTGAAAACAAGGAATAAAGGTGCTTATGACAGAATCCAAGACGTGACTCCTCATTTATGGTTGTCAGGCCTTTTTAATTCCATATGTCACTTCTGATCCCTGCTTTGTTAAAACAAAATCAACAAAAGGATTCCCTTTAAGCCATTCCATGCCTAGCCAAGGAGTCTTGCCATTATTCACAAGCCTAGAAATTATTTCCTCACTCATGGCACACTGAAATTTCTGGGATCCATTCATGTACTTCTCTGACCCATTTCTAATGAAGTTCTGCAACAAAAGCAAACAAAAACCAGCCCTTCTTTCAACTTAAGATTTCTCCAACTTTGCATACAAATAACCCTAAAAAATATGAAGGAAACGGGACAGGATGTTTTTGAGCCGGAGAGTAACAAAAATGTAACATTCTGACTTTTAAAAATACATCATAATCCAAAATAAATCTTCTTTTATAATGTTAAGTCTTACTTGACTTAGAGACTGACAAACTCAAGCAAGGGTCATGAGATGTAGACCACAGTGAGGATTAGGCATCAGAAAATTTTAACTGAGCCAGCAATGTATCCTACAGGTGAAGGCTAATGACATCTTGGACTGGATGAGGACAAATCTTCCCTTGATCTTTCCCTCTATTCAACATTACCAAGACCTTACCAAGAATATTGTGCCCAGTTCTATGACCTTGTTTGAGCAGGAGGGTTGAGTAGATGATGTTCTGAGCTCTCTCCCAACCTTGACCAATCTGTAACTCTGGGAATTCACTGGTTTTGTTTCCTTGGTGAGTTCTGGCAAGTCACCTAAGGGTAAACAACACCATCCTCCTGCCCAAAAGACATAAAAGTCAGGAATTGAAAATCTGGATGTTCTTGCTGGATATGTGGCTCCTTAATCACAGCACAAGAAATCTCAAAAAGACCCAAAGCAGGAGAAAACAACAGGTAGAACACAGGTGTCTACAAACCTCTACTTTCTTCAGTGTTTAAGTCCTTTGTTAAAGACTCATCTCACACCTGCTGAAGTCAACAACAGAAAATGAAGATTCAGCAGTTTTGTTTCCCACCTCTAGAAGGCACACAGAGCTTCCCTTCTTTATAGCACACTGAGTGCCTAAGCCAAAAGAAAGATCAACAAATCTGAGAAAAAAGACATAGGCAGGTTTGGAACTGACCAACTCCTGACAACCAATGTACTTCTTGGACAATTCAATCACATTCTGAGTTCCAAAGCTCTGGCAAAGTGCCTGCATGTTTAGATCCTTGCCTGACTATAATTTGAGGATTTGATGAACTGGGCTACAAGTCTGCAGAGCTCACAAACATCTGAGTGGATCCCAGGCTGCCTCTGCACCCGAATGTGCAGACAATCCAGGCATGATGCTTCCAGTTAATGCCCAGGACCACCCAGCAGCCCAGCACAGCAACAGGAGTTGGCAGTCATCAATGCAACCCAACCTATTGTTTAAGGCTGTAATTAAAGTGCCTTGAATATGCAAACTTGTTTCATTCACTGTGTTACTTTGCCCAAAATAGGAACTGGAAGCAGTTGATTTGAGCTACATGGTCTGTGCTCATCTGCTTTTCAAAACATGTACCCAAGTTTTTCATCAATAAAATCCATTTCTTTACTTCCTCCAGTGCACTAGAGAAGAGTTTAAGTTCCCTTCTTCTCCAGCCACAAGAAAGCACTACTGGCTCATACAGAAGCTAAATGAAGACACTGGTATTTTCAATGCATGTGCCAGGACACACTGCCCTCCAAACGCTGGCCCACAACACTGTAAACAAAGGAAAAGGAAAAAGTAATTTAGTGTGTAGGTTGCTGGGCCTGAACCCCCACCCCACTCCCTGCTCTGTAGCCCCAGCTGGCAATTCTGAGCTCCCAGTGAGGTGGCACCAGCCCCTTCCAGCACCCCTGCGAGCAGGCTCTGCCTGTGTTCCTGCCCCTGCCCCTGCCAGCAGGCTCTGCCCGTGCCCCTGCCCCTG